>CAJQZP010000847.1:0-600000 GCA_907164705.1 Parnassius apollo
GAGATTGCAAGCGCAGCAAGCAACACGTGCAACCACCTATGAGAAAATACACTGAATACACTTTCTACTATATGCTCTCTCTCTCTTTCTCTTTCTCTCTACGTCATAAAGCATATAGTACAATTTGTTTGTTTTTTAAATAGAATAAGGATGAAAAACGAACACACATTTCACCTGATGGTAAGTGAATGCTGAAACCTATAAGCATCTCTCGACAGTCTCTCAGCTCGACATCTACTATCGATTAAGAATCAAAATGTAAATGCGTTGTTACCATGAGGACTAAGAAGCAATGCCGTTACCAATAAAAAAATATCTGGCTGTTAACACTCACCACACAGAACACATTTTACGCTGGTATTCTGTAAGAGCACAGTCCTTCCCCGGTCGAGCTGACCCAATTTCTGCTCCAACAATTAAATAGCTGAAGCGTGGCTTTAGCACGTAGTTCCAGCATTATGAAATTATTAAAACTATGAACATCGAAATTCGGCTTCCGTTAAGTGAAAGTCATAACTACCAAATATTCCACGAAATATTCCATTACTTTAACTTACAATTCTACATTCATTACCCATCATCATAATCGATCTACTGCAGTGATCTTTGTGCGTTAGATTCCCTCACAGATTTCATTTCACAATTATTCACAAGGAAAACCATCATCCCCGAACAGTAGATTGTGGGCCGCCATACAAATACTTGTGCTTAGGGCTCTAACTCAATGCTGAGAGGCATGGACACGTCAAAGTGGAACACTTCCTACTTGTTATTTTATTTTAATCATCAGATAAACATTATCTGATGATTAAAATAAAATAATATATATATATATATATATATATATATATATATATATATATATATATATATATATATATATATATATATATATATTATTTAGCAAGCTTGATTGTGAATGTGGAATGGTGTGAAATGTCTTACATAGGACAAACTAAAAGATCAATTAAAACCCGCGTAAAAAAACATATAGCTGATGTGAAGAATCGACGCTCCGGGAAGTCTGCAGTCTGTCAACATGTACAGAATCGCCCCCATCACTACATCAGATTTGATAGACCACAAATTCTTGCTAAAGAATATCGGTTTCTTCCAAGGAAGATTCTCGAGGCCATTAAAATAAAATAAAAAACATCATAATTTCAATAGAGAAGAAGGCATCTGCTTGGGATCCTATAATTAATAAAATTAAATGCCAACCCAAGTACACAACTGCAAGACTTCAAGATACTATAAGTTCATACTGTGTAGATTGGAAAAAAAATTAAAACTTTAATCTGTGGTAACCACGGTTAACTATGACTTATGGACATTGAACATGTCGCTCCGTGACCACGGGTGCTGTAAAGTACTCAAAACGTCAGGTACATAAAAAGTTAATATACGCGATAAAATCCGTAAAAACTTGTATTATTTAAATGTGCAGTGTTCGCGTAAATATAAGAAATCACCAGGTACAACCTGTGAAGCATTTTATCTCAGTCCTCAGAGATGACAATATCTGCGTCCTGCCATTTTTAAGTTTTTTTTTAATGAAAATATCATACGAAATTACAATCCACCTGTTAAAAAGGCTACTATAGTGCATTGGATAATTTCATACAATTTCGAACAAAAAGGATGTAGTTGCGTTGTTACTACTGAGAACTAAGATTTATAGTATTTGACTAAGACGAAATGCCTCATAGCCTACAATTATTAGGCTCTCTATATTCTTCAGGCTGGAACCGGCTGAAGTAGGTGGTGCATGCAGAGACGGAGTACTAGGCATAAAAAGAGTTCTACTATCGAAAAACACCTAGAAAGGTTCGTATCAGGTGTCCATGCTCTGAAGTAGGTATTCGTTATCACTTAGACTATGAACTCGTTTCTCACTTCAAAATTAAAATAAAAACAAACATATTACGATCTTTGTGCGTTAGATTCCCTCACAGATTTCATTTCACAATTATTCACAAAGAAAACCATCATCCCCGAACAGTAGATTGGGCGCATACAATCAATCATCAGATAATGTTATTCTATTATATATATATATATATATATATATATATATATATATATATATATGGATGCTGAGGCCCATTGAAATCTGCATTTAACCTCAATTAAGATTACTTGATTAGATGCATTTTTACCCCTGAGGACTAAGTTGGAATCTCTTGTTTCTAGTAAAAAGGGTCTCCCGGTTTTGTATACTCACGATACGAAACAGAAAAGCATCAAGATGCTATTTTACGCTAGTATTCTGTAAGACCGTGATCCTATCCCGGTCGAGCCGAAACATACATACACACATACTTATATATAGCTAAACAGTAAAAAAAGTTAAAGTGTAAACGTAGTATTATAAAAAAAAACAAATTGATTATAAATAATAGTTCTTGATTGTATTGCCACTACAGTGTAGTATATATTCTGCCCCGTTACTTTAAAGGATCTACCTTTTTTTCAAGAACATAGTTATATATACATATAGCCAGGATGAGGAAAAAGGGCATATCTGCGTAATTTTTAATTTAAGCTTTCTTGCTTACTTTTGAATTTACCGATAATGAAAAAGACGTATCTAAATCTTTGAATGTGGTCTTACTAAGAAGTTAAAACACTTAAATAAAAAGACGTATTTTTTGTATATGTGTCTTATTTTATTATGAATTCTCTGTTGTTACGATAGTAAAAAAGTCACTTAAGAGTTTCGCGCCGTAAGATAAAAAAAACATAACTGACCATTTACGTTTGTTTGTTTCATTTATACCAGATGCGTCCTTTATTTTAAGTAAGTATTGCAGATGCGTCTTATTTTATTACTATAAGGAGTCGAAAAGTTTGTCACTAACATACTTAATACAAAAAACCGCAAATGGTAGAAGCGTCTTTTCTATTTAGTTTTCATATGTATGGCAGGGTGCGGGAGGAGAGGAAGTGTTCGATATTCTGTCAGTTGCGCCCATAGATAATAAATACACTATATACCGGGTTGCACCTACGTGGCTACCGAGGGAAGACGCAGCGGCTGCGCCTCGTTAATTTCCTAGTATCGCGAAATAGTTACGAGATAAGAACATTTTACTCGTAATTTTGTAAATAATGCTGTTTTAATACTTTCTGTGCATTTTAACGGCTAAGTTTTTGTCATAATGTTATTTTATTATTGTATAGTGTTTTAATTATTTGCGGATAGCCCAATAATATTTATTAATAATATATTTTATCAAACTACCTGCGATTTACACTACAATTCAGTAATGTAATTTTGATTCTCTGTGTCTACTTTAGTAGTCCCTAATAATTATTTTAAATACATATTTAAAATAATTATTAGGGACTACTAAATAGGATAATTAAGGAGGATTTTACAAGGCTCATGCAATGGTCACATGACGTAGGTCTTGTACTTAATTCGAATAAGACTAAAATAATGTACGTGAGCTCGAGTCAAAATAGATTAAAACATGACATTAATCTTATAGCTCATAATCATACATGTCTTCATAATATCCAAAGTTCAACCCATAATAATAATTGTGAATGTCCCCAGATTGAAGTGGTAGAAAAATGTAGATATTTAGGTTTAATAATCGATGACCGTATGAAATGGACTTATCACATTGAATCTGTATGTGATAAGCTAGGAGCAATCTTAGCAAAATTTTACCTCATCAAGAGTAAAGTACCTTACCACATGCTAATGTTAGTTACTATATAAAGCACTCGGCGAATCAATAGTTTCGTATGGGTTAAGCAGTTATGGACGCACGTATAAAACCCACCTTGAAAAAATATACGAGCTACAATTGCGCATTCTTAAATGTATCATCCCTCTCAAAATCAAAGATAAATTTAAAAAAATCCCTATGGTCTCTTTCATCATTGCAATATACTACCAGTACACGACAGGGTGAAATACCAACTACTGCTTGAAAATTATAGCAAGGAAGAATTAAAAAATTAGCCGTATCTATACAAAGCTTACACGACAAGCCCCTAATCCATATACGACGATACCAAAATATAAAAATATGTATGGAAAATTTAGGTTACAATTATCAAGTTCCCGCTCTTTTTGAACCAAATTCCAAAAGCAATAAAAAATGAACTAAGAAAAATATTAAATCTAAGCTCAAACAGTATTTTATAGACAAATTGATAACGACACCTACTAATAATTTATACTAAAAAAACTATACTAACACACATAATATACATAAATACAAATCTACTAATAAATATATACATAGATACATACAATCGTAACATTAATATCTCGATTACTAATATTATTTGTCAAACTCACTTACTGTCCTTTCCTGTGGTACACATATAGTTAAAAAAAATATTGTCACACCATGTATTATGTCGGCGGTACATCGAAAACTTTTGTAAGTTTATTTGTACTGTCGGATGTTATTTAATAACTATATTTTGTAAAAATAAATAAATAAATAAAATAAAATAAAATAAATGTAATATTTTGATACTTTTCTAGTAAAGTTGTGAATTTCATTGTACTTATTTTGATAGAGGGTAGATGTTAGTGGATACTTATTTATAATGCCTAATAACATTAAATTGTTAAATAATTTTTGTTTTCATTACTGTTACTATGTGTTAAGAAAATTAGTCAATATTACTTTTTTTACGATATAACTATTATTATAATAAACGTGAAAGCCTATTTGCCTGAAAATAGAAGGGAATTTTGGTATAATTCTCCGGTTAATAATGATTCAGTGAATTTGATCATCGAACACGAAGTGTAAGAAGAAGATTTTGTATTATTATATTTTATTTCTGTTACTTATATATAGATAGCTATTGTATTTAAGACAGAAACTATAAGAGGTTGAATTATTATTACTACACGAAGATATTAGTGTTTGGAAACAAATATTCATGGCTGTGACAATGCCTTGGAGACTAAAAGATCTCATTAAAGTCTACTTATTATGTTAGTAGTCACAAAAATACATTTGTTAAACTTTGTGTTTATAACACTTGGTTACGGTTGTGACAAAATCGTAAAGATCTTAAAACTATGGTGAGATGTATTTTTAGGTGATTTGTGAATAAGAAGGTTCCGGTTATTAATAGTTAATTTTTTGATGTTTGTTTTATTTTACTCTTAATTATGCTTGTAACAATACTCTGAAACCCTATAATCTCATCGAAGTGTAGATTTTAAGTATCATAAAACTTTTTTGAAGTGCAATTTAAGTTTTATGTTCTCGTTTTTTATAACTCTATCAAATACATTTTAGTTCTTTCCCTTTCCTTATTTTAAACGTGAAATTTTTGACTGTTGTTGTAAACATTAAATTTTTTTAAAATATTAAGTATACTTACTAATTTTATAACCACTGATCAGTGACCGAAATTCAAACCAAAAGCCAAAGCTTGTTCAGTTTAATTTTTTTTAATAAATATTGAATAAAATAAAGAGACTTTCATTACGACATTATTACTTGATAGGTAAAATGGAAATAATTTTATCATTGCAACCTTATTTCATTCGTAACAAAAGTGACATTTTTGCAGAAGCGTCTTTTATTATTAAATTTTTGATGGCAAAATTAATATGATATATAATATCATATGTGTGTTAAGTGTAAAAGTAATATAAATATAAAATAAATACTAAAAGTAATATAAATATAGCTTGTTGCGTCTTTTTCACTCTGTTAGAAGTGATTCGTATAATTTTTTGTGCTAAAATTATACGCTTTTTTTTAGGTTTTCTTATTAAAAATAAATAAAACTATCCTTCAACTATCCTTCAATAGGCCTGCTGGAAGAAATTTCTTTATGAAATAAGCAGTACCTTTGTACATAATTTTGTTTTACCATTTTCCTATCAAAGTATGTGTGTACATGAACTGTTAAATAAATAATATTATAAAAATACAATACATGCGTATAATAAAAAATAGTGTACAACATAATATCATACATTAACACTATGATAAAAAAATATTTACTACACAGCGAGCTTTTTTCTGTTTTGTTATTTCAAAAACTTTTTTCCCTTTTTAAGGCTTGACTCACTGGCGCTGCGAAGACATGTTGCACCCCTTTGCTTTTTCTATCGCATCTGCAACGGAGAGTGCTTAAGGTAATTCCTGTTCTAAATTTCAACATCAAATATCGCGACAAAACTCGCGAGACCATCCATACCATCTGATGATTAGCAGTCCACAAGCGCTTTACAAGTTTACTTCCCGAATAACTTCCTAGTTGAATCGACTGCCACCGACGATTTTTCCGGTCCAATACGACTTGTGGACCTTTAAGAAATAAGCCTTCCTTGTCTAGAAATAATTCTTTTTTAAAAGGTAGGCAACACACCTTTAATTCCCCAGGTGTTGCAGTAGTTCATGCTCAGCGGTCAACACCTACCATCAGGTAAGTTGCACGCTCTTTTGTCTCCTCTGCTATAAAAAAGCTGGTGACGCTACAAACATTCCCGATAAGCACTCCAGCTAACAACTTAAATGCTTGCTCTAGAAGTGGTTCACAACAGAAGTCAAACTGCGGATTAAAATCCACATTTTTTGTGTTTTCCTGTCCGTAGTTATAGCTATTGGGCTACTCGATTATATATTTATTGCGTCGTATGACCACCATTATAAATTGTTTCAAAATTGAATTGAGATATAACTTAAAATACGAAGCCCCTAGGAACAGATTTAAGACGTTATCTGTTAATTTAATGAAGAACGGGTAAAAATAAAAAGCTAAGATAAACACTTAGTGGTCGCACGGCTGAGCTCAAACCTCTTCTTATATCTGGGGTTATTAGGGTTTTACGAAGCAATTAACCCGATGCCCTGCTCCGCTGCGTGTTGGCGGACTTCTCTGTTATTAATTTTCATTGAATTAGAGCCAATATTTTTTTAAATTGCCTCTAACGTATTCTTTGGGTAAAAATAAGTTGTGGATATTTAAATTTAGACGTTATAAGCCCCTCTGACCAGTAGGAATAATTTGCTTGTTAAGGTGGTATTCATATTAAAGTTTCAAAAGAGAATGCGGTCAATGTTGTTGCATTGATTTAAAAATCCATTGACATATGTTAATTAATTAACATCGTCAACTTTTCAATTTCTGAACCAAATAAATTTTGTAGGTTTCAGATATGTCTACTTTAGAAATTAACTGCATGGACGACTTATTGATTCTAATTTTTTAACCTCGTTGGCGAATTTATGGTGAGGGATTTAAATTATATACATGAATATATACCGCGTGATATAAGCGTTGAACAATTGCAAAATGTAATGTGAAATGTACAGTGTATTTTTTACGTTGTGTCTCTCTCTTGTATAGTCTTGTATCTCATCTCAAGGAGTCGTTGTGGAAGAGTTGTTCTCTACTTTAACAAAATTTTATAAAGTATGTTATTTCAACCACTACTTCAAAACTCTCGAAGCAATAAGCACGGTTTTTCCTCTCTCGTATTTCTAAACTGCTCCTTTACAAATTCAACTCGTGCACAAATCATTGCTACCCTTTACAGAAAACCTCAATGACAAGTGCTAAGCACTTTTAAGCCGACTCCAAAAAAAGAGAAGGTTTAAAATTCAACCGTGTTTTTATATGTAATTTATGCGTTATCTTAATCGATTTTATCAATTAAGCATGTTATAATTCAGCGGTGTTCTTATAATAACATTAAGAAAATATAATATGACATATACACAATATAATGACAATATTATGAAAAGATGACATATAAACATTAAGATGTGATATTGCATAATCCACTCAAAAGGGCTTAAAAAATAAGGGTTTAAAACAATTCCTCAAAGCATTCCCCATAGTAAATGCAATAAAATAGACAGGAAGATAAATAAAATAGACTTATTTCTATTTTAATTTCCGTTATTATTTTGAAAATAAAAAACATTTATAAAATCAAAATAATTCCTAATTTTAATTTTCAACTAAGTAAGCACACTTAAAATAGTTTGAATAATCCAAAAGTGCATGCCTCATGAGTGTTTAATTTAATTTTAATGAAAAAAATTGTATTCCTGACTTTTAAAATATATTATTAACGTAATTTAAATTTAGCGCTCTATTATTATAATAGGTAGCGTTACCTACAGGGAAAAATAATAAAGTATACCAAAAATAAATCGATTACACAAAGTTTTAAATCGATACCGGCTGTAAGGTACATTAGTCCTTCGTCTATAAAGGGCTAAAAAATTAAAGCGCCTCTAAATGTTTAATGTCAAAAGAGTTTATTTTTATTTATTTAATATATTATTACATTCATTAATTACACATTACGTTACGGTACAATCATAAGTTTATAGAAACTTTACCGTGTACCGGTATCACCGACAGTAACAAATATGAGGGTGTAGTAAGAAAAAAGAAACACTTAGTATTTATTAATTAATTGCGTAACCTTCTATTGCACAATGCACCGCGCATGGATCCTATATCTTATACAGGGCGCTTGTTTTAGGGCGTTATCGTAGTATTTATTATTAAAAACATATTATGTATAATTTAAATTATTAGTAATGCATTCCTTAAAGTAATTTTTTAATTTTAATTTAATATTTTTTTGATTTAGTTCTGATTTTACTGATACTGGTAGCTGGTTAATTAGGTTAGGAATCATATATTCTAAGGTACGTTTACCATATAAATTGTTGTATTTAGGTAAGGCTAGTTTAGGTTTTCCTAAGTTGCGAGTTTTAGAGTATTCACATGTATGTGCAATTTTTAACTGTTCATAGAAAAATTCTTCTATAAGAAGGGTAAACTTTACCTTTTCGTGTATAGGTATAATTTTGCAATGACTAAAAAAGGTTGTGGTAATCTGATTCTTTATACTGGTTTTTAATACTATCTGGGACTATAGTTTTTAAAATACGTAACTGTAGTAGATAAATACGTTCTAAATGTGATCTGTACGTTCTACCATAGCTAGACAAACCGTATGCTACTTTTGACTCTACCAGTGATTTATATAGCTGTATAAGTATTTTATACGGAATTTTATACTTAATTATAGAAAATTTTGCAAGCATGCCATGAAGTTTATCACATACATGCTCAATATGCTCTTTCCAATTAAGGCGACTATCTATCACGAGTCCTAAGTAGGTCTGTGATTCTACCAGGTCTATGTATTCGCACTTACATTTCGTTTGGACCTGTCGTCTGTGAAGGCGTTGATGGTCATGCGCAATGAGCCTAGGTATAACCTTACTCCTATTTTGACTAGAGCTAATGTACATTAACTTAGTCTTCGCAGCATTTAAGACTAATCCTTTATCATGTGACCACTTCATAAGTATATAAAAATCGTCTTGTAGGAGGTTGAGAGTGTCGTTTATATTGCTTCCAGTCGCAACCAAGCAAGTATCATCAGCATACTGGTAAATTTCACATCGCCTGATAATATTAGCCAGACTATTTACGTAGGTAATGTAGTGTAAAGGTCCTATTACGGAGCCTTGTGCAGTGCCTACAGATACATTTACTATGTTGCTCATTGAATCACCCACTTTAACCACATGTTTTCTATCGGTGAGGTAATCTTTACACCACGACAGCAGTGGTCCTCTGATACCATTATCGTTTAGACTATCTAATAGTTGCTCATGACGAAGTGTGTCGAAAGCCTTACTGTAGTATATAAACACTACCAATATGTGTTTTTTCTCATCTAGTTGCTTGTAGATACTCTTTGTGAACGCCGTTAAAAGCTGAGTGGTATTTTTATGAGGTTTAAAGCCAAACTGTTTATTAGTCAGTATATTATTTTTATCATAGAAGTTTTAAATCTGTCTACTAACATATTTCTCAGCTATTTTGTTAATGGTAGGTAATATAGTGATCGGCCTATAGTTATTGTAGTCAGACTTATTACCCTTTTTATGTATAGGTCTAACAATACCCGTTTTTAGTACTTGGGGATACTTGCCGTTCCTAATACTTGCGTTTATAAGATTTGTAATAGCTACTTTGACCACTGAGCATATTTTTTTAATATCTATGGCTCGTATACCATCAATACCAGGAGCTTTATTATGGTTTAGAGACTTAATGATATTTTCCACTGCAGTCGTGTCTGCAGGTATATACCTCATAGATACATTGGCGTTTTCACGATAGATTGACTTATCCTGTAGAGTTGTTTTGGTATGATTTGTTGCAAATTTTCATCACAAGTCGTAGCAAATGTGCATGCGATGTTTTTAGCTGTATTCCTGCCATTGCTGAAGGCTTTCAGTAATAAATTATCAATCGACTGTTTTATTCTGCCGGTCTATCTAATATTTGCCAATGATATCGTGGATTATTGTTATTATTATTTATTTCTAATTTCAGCCATTCATTTTTGCTTTTTTGAATTAATGAGTTTGCGTAGTTTCTTGCTTTGTTGTAGGTTTGTTTTAAAATCTTATTTTGGCTGTCCTTAGTCCATTTATTAAATAATTTATCTCTGTATTCACATGCTTTTAAAGTTTTTTTTATTCAACCCTTCATTATTTATTCGCTTAGCTTTTATTTTGATTTATATTCGCTAGTTTTGTAACATTGTTTAAAGTTGTCATTTATAAAATTATAAATTTGTATCGGACAGGTCATGGTATTCGTTTTTTGCCATTCGATTTCACTCAATGATTTTATAAGGCATTGTTATTAATACAAGTCTTGATTTTAGAAATGGCCTGTATACGCGATCCAACACAGGCAAACACTATCGCGCGGTGGTCCGCCAGTGTCGTACCGATAGCAGCTGTGAAAAGGTCTTGTGTATGGGATCTCGCGTTAATATGATCTATACAAGATTTACTTAACTTACCACCCGATATTTCTATTCGTGTGTTAGCGGTAATCCCACGTACAAGACCCAAGCTGTACATTAAGTTAATATATTTTGTTTTATAGGACTATCGGAATTCTTATAAAATAATTTTATTAATAAACTACGCGCACTAGGCTATTGATATGAAATAGAATACCAGATGATGTAATTCTGAAGCTAATAACAAAAACCTGTCCCGATACGTCAAATATTTTGGGAGTTATGGTGATCCAATACAAAACCAACATCCGGACATGCACTTACTTTTGATTTCATACACAAACAAACTCGATGAATTTCACGAATTCGATTTTTAAATGCACCATTACATATGTGTAGAGCTGTGGTTATGTGCGAGAGTGTGTAGTTAGATACGATTCCCTGAGTTTCATTTTCTTAGCTTAATAACACACTAGCAATGAAAACAGTTGAACTAGGTGTTTCAATGTCATATGTGAAAACGCATAGCCACTCGAATGTCGGGGTCATTTTGGCCAATATGGCGCATCTGTCGAGCAATTTCCGAAATACTAAGTAAGTATATAACAGCTATACTATATATATATATATATATATATATATATATATATATATATATATATATATATATATATATATATATATACTAAGTAAGTATATTAAAATCATATATCAATGGAAACGTTATTAAATAAGCTATCAGATTATGCATAACAGATATATATGTTATATATATGTATGTTATATATATCATATATATATCATATATATGTTATAAATAGTTTGCTATCACTCAACACCATATTATGGCGTTTGACAGATGCGCATATTATTTGAGACGCCAGAATATGGCGTTTGGACATCCGAGGGGTTAATGGTGTTTTAGTTTCAAAATTTGTTATAATAATGTTTTTGTGATATATAACTGTTTTTATTTTTCAAATAAATTAAGATAGATAAATAAATACAATTTTAAAATGAACACAGTTTTGCTTTGAAGTACACTCCGCAGACTTTTAAAATGTCAAATTATTAATAACGTAAAATATTGTATTGAAAAATTGACTGAATGAGCTTTGAACTTACAGTATTGAATTGTTGGCAACATTTTAACAATTCTTCACTCTGTGCGATTGTTTGAACTATAACTATTGACATGGACGTAAACAATTGATGTTTTATTTTATTTTATGTATTTAATGTATTGAATAAAACTATTATTTACGGATTTTATCGCGTTTAATTACTTTAATTTATTTTTATTATTATCCCGACGTTTCGGGTGCTTTACAGCGCCCATGGTCACGGGGGGGGACTACTTGAGTCCCCCCCGTGACCATGGATTTTATTCAATGTATAGTGTTCGCGTAAATTTAAGAAATCATTATTTAATGTATTTTTGTTACACATACTAAAATAGATTTTAGCTTTCGGTATTATATTTTTCTTCATATAAACTTTAACTACTTATTCCAATTCTCTCATTCACCCGGGCGCGTAATATGTCTTATAAGGCGTACAAAGTTTTCCCATCACGTATAAATTCTTAGAATGTATCTTATTTAGGAAACATTTATTATTTCTTATCTATATTAATTTCTGTTTCTTCTTCTACTTATACCTTTCACTTACCTCCTCTTACAACTCTACCTGTACTTCTACTTCAACTACCACTTTCATTTATATTTCTATTTCCATTGCCGTTTTTTTTCTATTAAGACCTCAGAGGCGAGCATTTGGTGAGTTAGGAGCCATAGCATTATAATGAACAGATGATGTTATATTAGTATCCTGCGTAACGTCCGCTAGAGTTGTCTGAGTACGGTTCCTAAACATCATATGCTCTGCTAAACACTCTCATTTGAGGCCTTTGACTAAGGTTTCAAAACTCACTTTTTCAATTAGCTGTACCCCGTTTTAAAGTAATTATCCCATTTAGTTCCGTAAGTGTCGTTGAGGAGATTTTGAAGAAGATCCAGAAAAAAATAGTACGGCTTCCAATAAATTGCGGCATAACTATCCCGTTCACGCCAGGCTTAAAATACCCAGACCAGTGACGGGCAGCTCATCAAAGGCGCGAAATATCTGGTATTGTGGAGGCTACTCCGCCTACCAAGCGTTACGATTAAGGCACTTACTACGGAGCTAAGGGAATTACAAGGGGAGAGATCCATATTAGATGGAGATCCAGACGTTGAGAGAGTCCAGCAGGAGACTTTTATACGCGGAAAACAAAGAAAAATAATCAAGTAACAGCCCGTGGTGTTGCGGTGTAAGAATATCACTACACAACATCATCACGTGGGTGTCGTAAGTCGTCATAACAGAGGGAATCTAAATCAGGAGAGAAACAGCAGTGACCTTCTGATAAATGCAGGATTAAAAAAACTGTGGTTGCCAACTCGCTTGCCAAGCGTGGCAACTATGGCAAATACCCCTCCTATCTATGAGTAGAGATTTTGATAGGCTGTAAAGTTAAGTCAAAGGTAACAGCCCGTACACGTTTCGCTGTGGAATAAAGGCCACCGCTATTTACTAAGAGGATTGTTGGAGTAGTTGATCCTCCCCTCCACGTTGCTTCAGAGCTTGTTAATGGACTTTACGCACCTTCAAAATATTTTGGTTTCTTACACACACATATAAGGGTTTTTCTACACCGTCAAGCATATGTGGTAAAAATTTCATTGGAATCGGTGAAGAGTTACAGCGGTGAACTTACTAAAGTTGCCCGCAACGTTTATACTCGTGTAGCAGTAGTAGCACAGAGGCTATCACTTCTCTGAACCCGTGGATAGAATAACATTGGATTTATTTAATATTTTACACTTCCGTGATATTTAAATTAAATTATTATGTAACTATCACGGAAGTGTAAAATTATTCTTGAAATCCGTATAAAATATTCTATAATATAATTCGCACAGAATCTATCACGGCTTTGAACTTGTTGATACAATAAAACTGAATTTATTTATAATTTAGTATATAGAAATTCGTGATATCTGCATGTAATTAATTTAAATTACTATATTTACATGATGATAAGGTAAGTATCCACTAACTATTTATACACAAAACCGAACTGTTTTGTGGAGCAAGTAAAACAAATTAAAATGTCTTTTATCCTTGAAATTGAATTCGGAAGCGGAATAAACGGTTGGCCACATATTTGTCACGCGATTAAAAAGGATTTCGTATTGGAAACAAAATTGCTAGCTCAATCAACCAACCAACTGGTCGGAAATACAGCTTTTGTGGGGTTTGGTCTCCTCCGGTTTGTTTCACTAATGAACTCTAAAATTTTTATGCCTAATTTCCATCATAAAAAATAGCATGTTTCAGTTACCAATGGATTAGTATTTTTGTATTTTTTTTAATTTTCTTAAAACCTATCTACTGTACCAATTTAAAAAAAAAGTTAAAAAAAAGTACATATCCGTGGAGTTGCTTTCGACATATTTGTTTAATAGAATTTTGAAACAAAAGTACATTAAAATAGGTTTGAAAACGAATCTTAATTTATTCTTAAAAAAAAGAAGTAAGTAAGTAAAGAAAGATATTTGTTTTATTTTTTTTAATAGATGGCTCATGTAATAAGAAATTATAATAATATGTAATAATTTAACATTTTCTGAAATGGAAGAGAACGATGTTCAATGTCACAGTTTTTTTTTAAATTATAATATTAGAATAATAAGCGGTCTAACAGTAAATCTGGTGGAAACTGCAGCCCCTAGGGACCAACATCCAACTTTATTTGAAATAATGTTAGCATTTAGTTGAAAGATAAATATATCTCAGCCATCACAAACAATAAAATTCAAAATATTTTAATAAAAATTCTTTTCACTCTTAACTTTCTGTAATAGGAAGAAACACAGATTTTACTAAACTGTTTCATATCTTTGTGTGGCTATACAAAAATATATTATCTTGAGTAATAAACTTGGAATATCCATCACTAAGGAGATAAGAGAGATGGAGATCGGGTAATAAATGAGGCAGAAACGATAATCTTCGGATATAACTAATACCCGTCTTGAAGAAGGTTAAGAAGGAAACGCTTCTGGAATATTTAATTTTGCACTCAAAAAGTCCCTAACAGTGATATCATGAAATTTTTATCATATAATATAATAATATGATTTTACTTACATAATAAATTTATATCTTAGCAGCCTTATGGTTAGGAATAGGGACTGCAAAACTGGGAAGTGGTGAGAACTATTCTTAATAGAAGCATTTTATAAATAATGTTAATAGCGTTAATAGTGATCTTTATTAATATTCATTTTGTACTTAACTTATTTACAATAATTTTTCATAATTTTCAATAAAAATTTGCAATTTGTACTTTAAAATATGAGCTCCATTAAGCTCTAACCCAATGCCTGACTGGAATCCCACGTGGTGGTAAGTGGTGATGAATCCCTCGATGGTGAACCTTACTGTCATAAAATAAATAAATCATATTCATTGTTGTCTTGAAGACACTCAGATTACAATCTGGAGGCTAGCCAGATGCTGGAAAATTAGTTCACTCCTTTGCGGTACGCATTACAAATGTTTGAACGCGTGGAATATCAAGGTAAATGCCCGCCAACCATCTGGTTGTAGGACGGTGGAAAGGTGAAAGAGGAATTAAGTAATGGAATTCCTGTGATCACGATCCGAAATGCGTCTGATGGAATTCCGAGAGGCTGGCCACTCTGTAACTGTGCTGTTCGTCGACAATATTGATTTTAAGATAATCAAGTTCACCAATAAGCCTCTTAGCACGTCACTCTACCGAGTTAAATGCTGGGAAGACAATATATTTTAATGAAATACACTTGTATCTAATTAAATAGACTTTAATCTGTATTTCACATTATTTGGAATTAATTTTACCAAACATAATGTGTAATTTCCTAAAACCTTGTTTAAAAGTTGTTTGGGAATCCGTAAACAATCACTTTGATCGCGTTGGGTATTTACTCATGCATATGTAAAACAATGATTTGAAATTCAATTTCTTTTCGCCTGTGTTAACATCTGGTGGCTTACAACATGGGTATTTAAAGGGAAATAAAAAAAATGTTATAAAGTTTGTTTAAGGTGTTTCGAGTATAGGAATTATTAAAAAAGTCCTTCCTGTATTTTTATTTATATTTTAACCACTGGACTTGTTTGTACATGATATTTTCATTATATATACCTACTATGTAATTACTCGAAGTTTTATTTAGAATAGTTACTCCTTGTAAAATCTGTAAGCGATAGTAAGGCTTGCTAATTATCATAAATATCGAGGACTCATTTACTGGCTACGAGATGCGTCTTGAGTATCAATTATCCGTAGTTCTTTATCAGCAATCAGTAAGACAGTGGACAAGTATTCGGTACTGCGGGCTGTGTTTTTCATTTTGCACTTATACTTAAATTTAATATGGAAAAGTTGAATCCAACAAGGAGTACATTGTTGATTATGTTTAAATAAATAGTTTTGTAAAATAAAGGATTAAGATGTGACTGGTGCATTCGCTACTAAATCATATAAGTTTAAAACAATTTTACTTCTGGGTTAAATTTTACACGTTCGTATAAAACTGCGGTAAGAAACGGTTGCGGGGGTGGGGGGAACTCATCCCGCGACTACGTTTGATGGCGTGTAGTAAAAATTTTTAAGTGGAAATACAGTTAAATTGAGCTTCCATAAATATAGTATATTTTTGGTATGTATAAAGATGTTGGATATAATTCTAATATAATGTCTTATATTTACGCGAACATTACGCTGAAAACTACGTTTACGGATTTTATCGCGTTTAATTTTACATTTAATTATTTTTATTTTTGATTCCAGACGTTTCGAGTGATTTCGAGCACCCATGGTCACGGGGGACTGAGGTGACTGATGTCATTGTTAAACCCGGAGTACCTTCAGCTATTTTAATTATTGTTTATGGTCCGATCTATGCAAAATGAATTGACTATGTCCTGAGGTCTTGCAGTGGTATGCTTGGGTTTAATTTTAATTTTATTGATAATAGGGTCCCAAGCAGGTGGTAGTACCTAGCCTCCTTCTCTATTGAAATTAGTATGTTTTTTAATTTCAATAGCCTCACGTATAATTCTTAGTAGGAATCGGTGTTCTTTCGCGAGGATTTGTGTTCTATCAAATCTGATGTAATGTTTGGGGCCGTCTAGGATATGATCACAAACTGCAGACTTCCCGGAACGTTGATGCTGTGTTGATGTTGATGTAAAATTAAACGCGATAAAATCCGTAAAAGTAGTTTTAATCAATGTATAATTCTAATAATTCTTTATAACCTCACTTTTTTTAAACTTTGGGCTGGGGTTAGTTTAGTAATAGTTGCTCAATCAACCAAATGACAATGACAATGGGACTTCCCTCTCTCACATAAATGAGGAGACCTGTGCCGAACAGTAATACGTAGGTACATATGCCGTAACTTTAATTCAGCTATGTTAATTGATGTGTAATTACGAGTATAAGAAGTTCATTTTTTGATTAACCGCCTTTTAAATTTAAATTTATCAATTATAGAGAAACGTCACGCCTGTAATCCCCGAGAGGACAGGCAGAGTGCAATCAAGTGCAAACACAATGATCACCGAGCCACTCAGATCACATTTGTACAAAGATGTCGGTGTAGATGGAAAATTGTGAAAGGAGTAATAGGTGGCTGGTCAAACGCCTACACAATCACATATTGGCGTATAAGAATACCCACTACCCACTATCTTCCCGTGGGTGTAGTAAGAGGCGACAGAGGGCAACTGAGGCAGAAGATGGGCAGCGGTATCTTTTTGATAACAGCAAAAAGCAATAAAAATTATGGTTGCCAACCCGCTTGCCAAGCGTGGCAAATATGGCAACGACATAAATAAACGGTCCCCAGTCCTCGGCAGCCCCGCTATTCCTGGCTACGGTGGCGACCATGGTTACGGCGTGGCAGGGGGTGCTAAGAATCTCCAATTGAGGTTCTGCTGCCACCTAAGACTACTCGTCCTGGTAACGTATAACGCACGTACACTGAGGACTGACGAGATTCCCTATCCTTACCCAATCCAAGGTGTTAAGCGTACCGTGCCGATAGATGTGTGGCTGGGCGAGTCCAGTCGCAAACAAAACCTATACGAAACCAAGGCAATTCGGGTATTATTTTAGCCCTTCAGTCGGCATGCGAAACTCTGCCGGGGTGACCAAATATTTCCCTAGATAATCGTGGGACCAAAATGGACGAAAATTGACATATTTAAAAACTCAATTCTCCTTTAATGGAATTGTTTGTAGGTTCGGAAGAGGCTTTTTTAGCCTCACCAACACCCTGCAACATTGCGCCCCAACCTTTGACGAGCCGTGAAGTGGAGGTCACGTCTGCAGCCAAACTACAATCGGAATCGAACCTGGGAAAGAACAAGAAAAGTTCGCTAGGCCTTATAAGCTCAGTGGGGCAGCACGGAAGAGGTACAGGAGACTGATAGCAGCTGAGGTTGGAGTCGAAGAGACTTTCTTCAGAAACCCTGGGACGAGATACTTTTGCCATAAAGGCAGTCGGTCTGTGGAGGAGTCCCCCAAGGCTAGGAAATCTGTGAAATGTGTTTCGTCAACAGCGCCACATATCGGGTCTAATTGTCAATTTAAACCATCCAAGGGCTAGCTCAAACGCACAGAGATCACTACAATTTCAAGTTTTAGCGGGACTAATGGACAGCATTTGATTTTCATATTTTAAAGAGATGGAGATAATGCACGCCCACATAATGCGGCAGTCGTTTTCGAATACCTTGAAGACGTTGAAATCAACGTAAGGGGTGATCTCTGCGTTCGCCCGACTTAAACCATATAGAGCATGTATGAGATAAGTTTGGAAGACAAATTAAGAAAAGAAATCATGCCCCCGATTATTTGAGAGATCTTAAAAACGAATTGCCGGAAATTGAAAGATTATATTACTTACTTGGTTAGGTATATGCAAAGGAGACTGAAAACTGTTCGAAGAGTTAGAGAGTGAAACACAAAGAACTATCCTAAGCATTTATGAAAAAAGAATTGTCATTTTAACGTATGTTTTTTTGTCTTTACTAATATTAAATTCACGAATAATAAGCAAAATTCAAACTATAGAATGTGACAATTAACATACCTATCCATATTGCGATATTTTGTTTTATACGAATTTTTTTCGCATCACTCTTGATTTGACCATAAGTATATTATTTGTATAACCTGAAACAATTTTACAAAAACAAATTAATAGTAACAATAACCATTAGCTAAAACATATTTTGGTTATCACCGCCATTTGCTGGATTATCTTTCTTTTAAGTTCGCGCCATATTGGCGGAATGAATGTCACGTCTGCTTGAAGTTGTCGTCGGCCAACTTCCTTGATTATCCACACGTGGTGCGAATATCGAAAATAGGCGCTTCTTTTCCACTTATGTAATGAGTCTGTTTATGTTATGATTATAAATACGATAGAGATACTGGTACATAAAAATCATGTATGTAGGTATTTTAAGTGTATAAACATTCTAAACCATATTGTAAAATTTACACTAGTTTTAAGATCATAATAATGTACCACCAATGTGTTAAGAGGATTGATTATAAAACAAAAAACTAAAGTGCAAAAGAATTATAAAAGGTAGAAAATTATATTTTTTTTTTTTCAGGAAAAAGGTTAAGAAAGAGTTTGAGTAGTAAACCTAAAGTGCAAAGACCAAAGTCAGTCCAATAGAGCTTCAAATAACGATACCGTTTGGTTATTGATTAGAGAGTCTATCTTCCAATCAAATTTTATTATGTTAGTGTCATCAAACAGGGATTAGATACATTAAAAAAATATGTATCTAATCCTTGTTTAACTCTATATTTAGGTAGATAGGCATCTATATACACCATATATACTACTATACCACTATACTATACTATATATACCATATTATATATGTTAGGATGACAAATAAATAAAAGTTCTCCACTTCTTGTTTTACTTATTCGTTCTTGATATAGATATATCTCTACATTTAGGTAGATGCCTATATGGTAGGATGACAAATAAATAAAGGTTCTCCACTTCTTGTTTTCTCCACTTCTGGTTGTACTTATTCGTATTTATCGATTAATAAACAGATGTTTGCGATGTCGACAAAAGTGTACACATTGTTTTCAACAGCGAAGAAAGTGTATTTTATTTAAATAAGTCACCTTGTGAAGATAAAGGTCATATAAATCACATCATCATCATCCTCACATATGGGATATTTGCTATTTTGAATATTTTCAGGTTTTAACAAAAAGATGCTGCCACAAGCAGTAGAGAGATGCTGCTGTAGGCTCCACGTTAATTTCTCCCGTTGTCTCTTAAGATACCCTTGGGATGATACTCCATATTAGACATATATTTATACCACCACTACACGGTTATTCATTCATCATTATTACAGCTCGTCACAAGTACACTGCTGAACATAAGCCTACCTCAAGTAATGCAACAAATCACGGTTCTGAGACACATGCATCCATCGACTACCTGCACATCTTACCTGGTCGTCACTCCATCCAGTGTCATTATTAATTCATTGGCTAATATTTTTGACTGCCCGTTGGTTTAGTGGTTGGAAGCGGAATTTTTGATCATGGGGTCCCAGGTTCGATCCTAGGTCGGGTTGAAAATAGTTAGTTAAATAGTTATTGGGATTTTCTGTTAAAAAAAATTTCACTAGCAGCCCGGAGTCAGGAAGTAAGTAATATTCACGCCCTTGCCTCCGAAAGCACGATAAACCGTTGGTTCCGCGACTGATCTCTTTCCGGTCGTGTCGTTCCATGGGACTATGAGAGAGAAGGAATAGAGAGTGCACCTGTGCTTGCGCATAATATAGTCTCTTTTGAGACTAGCTGCCGTGAGCAAAATTCGATCCGAAGGATATTGATATGTCTTCATTACAGCCTATCAAAACTTCACTGCTGAACATAGGTCCACATAGTTCGCATCATATGGGCAATATTGGCTATAGTTGCCACGCTTGGCAGGCAGTTTGGCAACTGAAATTGTTGAGAATTTAAAATTGTTATACTAAGGGTGATATGTGGTAATAGAGAGAATATTGTTCTTAAAACGATCGTTAAAAGTAAGTAAATATACGTTCTACCAACCTCTGATACATTTCCGACATATTTTAAGAATACACGTACTCGTAAATAAAGAATAGTTCGGAATAAAAAGGTTATATTAAAATGTAATGTCTTTGTTGATTTTAAGAATTGCCATTTGACACATAAACAAAAAAAAGTTCGGAATGAAAAGGATATGTTAAAATGTAATATAATACTACACATTATTTTGTTGTCTTTGTTGATTTTAGGAATTTCCACTTGTGTATAACAATATTACATAAATATTCACGCCTGTCACCCAGAGGGGCAGGCAGAGACTACAGACTTCCATTTGGAACGATCCTGACATACCTCTGTTGCCTCCTTTATATCCATATATCTACGAATACACGCTCGTCGGTTAAGAGTACTCTTAACGTGGCCCATTTTCAAAATATCAATTAACAAAGTACCAGTATTACAGTGTTACAGAGAGATTTGAGTCTGCACATTATTACTATTTGACTAATTTATATTAAATTTCTGTAGTAAGTAAACCATGAAAAAAGAAGATTTTTGGCTATGAAAGCGGGTGGAAATAAGAGTAATAAAAAAATAAACAGTTCATTCATTTTTACTCAGACCTTCCACTTGGACAAAATAGATGGACTGTTTATTTATTTATTTATGACATCCCTTCACAAGTCCACGGTTGAACATATCTATCAGTCTTAACCAAGTTATTAAACCAAGTTATTAGGTTTATCTGGCAGCACCTCGAAGTTAGAATGTCGGCCTCGTAATGCACGTAACGCTGTTCCTGCGCCTGAACTCCAGTTGTGACGATTGCCGTCCCATCGGAATATGAGAGTGAGTGTATAGAGACACAATCCTGCCCTGCGTGATAGTCGTTGAGACTAGCCGTCGAGTCCGAAATTCGCTCTAAAAGACAATATTGCGAAAATAATGGAGGAGGAATAATCCCTGTTTCCTCCACTGTTCCAGTAGACGTCTATATTATACAACACATAAACCTTGAAATATATTTAATTTCTCAGATGTGATAATCATCTTGATGCTTTCTTTATAATATTGTCATTCACCGCCACCTACTTGTTAAATTAACAATTGAAAGTCCATTCCGGTGATTCCGTCATTCCGATGATGTTGACGGGTCTCCCCGTCAAGGTTATGTTTAGGGTTCGCCGTTTGATTGTCATTGTCATTATCAAAATTCATCACCAATCTACAAGTCCTCCTATGTAGATAGATCCCAAAGAGATGGAGTGATAATCTGATAAAAGATCCAGAGAGTCGATAGAAACGGGTCGCTCAGGACCTTATTAGGGGCGAACTACAGATGAGGCGTATTTTAGTGTTTATTCAAAAAATAACCTAATATATTTCAAGTTCATGTTTTGACTTTAATGTACTTACCTACAAATGCTAAACTATTTTAATAACTTATAAATCATAACAATAAATAAATTAAATTCTAGAGAAAATTTACATATTGCTTAAAGATTAAAGTGTTAAAACATTAATTGTCTCGGTTCATATATTAACTTTTTTCAAGTCCATTTTCTTCGATTTTCCTAGTTTTTCTGCTTCACAAATAGTGTCAGATAAGACATCATTTGAAATATCTGGCACCAAAAATGTTACTAGCCCAGCGAACAATGATGCTAGGCCAAATATAAGTGACGGAAGACCAAACCAGTACGGCATCTGAAAATTTTTATTGATTATTTTAACATTTTGGTATTACTAAGTAGCGTACCTAAAATTTTGTCAATACTTTAATTTATTTACAGAGGTTTGAAAGGTTTACCAAATACAGATAGTCACATAAACAAAATCTGAATTCATATTGTTATTTTGTATAACTTCACTATATTTTAAATCTGTCATATAATTATTTTTTTCAACTTCAAAAAAGAGGAGGTTCTCAATTCGATTGTATTTTTTTATTTTGTGTTCTATCTTAGAACTCTCATGAGGTCCAAGAGTCCAAGAGGAAAAATTTTTATACGATCAAGTTAATATTTTCGGAATTATGAATTGAAAAAGAAAAATCGTGAAAAATAAAAAAAATATTTTAAATTTTTTGGTGAAATACTAATAAAAAGTTGATATGACGTTTTACGATAAAGTAATTATTTTCGGAGTTACGAACTTTTAAAGGAGTGACAAATCCCAAATTCGGATACATTTAACTTATTAAAATTATATAAAAAGAGAATAAAATATGAAATTATTTATTTTTATATTGCTTTTATATAATACACAATTAAGTGCCGATTTCGAATACTTTTGATTCATTAAAAATATATAAAGAAAACGGACAAAATATTTTCTATGTTCTTTATTATCCTTAGGCGAGAATAAAAAAAGTTTTTCAATTCGTTATATATTTTTAATGAGTCAAAACTATCCGAATTCGAGATTTTTCAAACCTTTAAAATTCATAACTCCGAAAATATTTACCCTGTTGTAAAAAGTCATGGACCTTTTTTATTTGTATTTCATCAAGGAATACATATTTCTATATATATATATATATATATATATATATATATATATATATATATATATATATATATATATATATATATATATAAAATAAAAAAATAATGAATAGTATTTATACCAGATGGGTATTTTGGATTTTCGAAACCTTTTTAAAATGTATAACTCTGAAAATATTAACTTTATCGTAAAAGTCATGAGACATTTTGATTTGCATTTTATCAAGAAATATTAAGAAATGTTTCGCTTGAAAATAACAATTTCATGCAATTGATTTTTCTTGATTTTTCCAACCTTTGAAAAAAAAATAAAACAATATGGCATCGAGTTGTCCCATGACAACTTGCATTTATACAATACAACAAATTGAAGAGATTAAGAAATTGAGGCGGCTAGTTTTCGGTACTCATGCATCGATTCATCGTGGACTATCTTGTTCACGTTAAATTTAAGATAAAATTTACAAGATGTTTAGGATCTTATAAATGGAAGAGCTACGCAAAGGCTATGTGTGGCACAAATGCATTGACTTGACCGGGGAAAGATTAAAAGAAAAGAACACCAGGGTAAAACAGCAGCCTGTTTATGCTGTATTTCGTGTGGTGAGTATAAATAAACGAAGACTTTTACTGGAAACGTGACTTTCCAACGTGGTCCTCATGGGTGATAACGCATTTTGGCTTTTGATTCTTAATCGAAGACACATGTAGACTATGTTTTTCTCACCCTTATTTTATAAAATATATATTTAAATTTTAAGATAAAATATAAAATAATCTTTATATATAAAATTACTTGTCACATTGTAGTACTTTTTTCGCGGACGAACTCTTAAAGCACTCCACGGATTCGATGAAGTTTTGTAAATGTGTATTGCTTGCATCAACTTGAGAGGTAGGATTTTTATCCCGATAAGTGACCCTCAATATTTATATTGCGCATTTAAAGATGTTTAAAGGACAAATCGTTGGCAACGCCTGCCTGGCTAGCTAGTAAAATATAAAGAATAATATCAGCTGAAAACTTGTGACACATTGATGCTGATGTAATAATCCATTAAATGACATAAAATATTTAAGAGTAATATCAGAAAAATTTTGTGGATTTCAATGAACTTCATAATATAATATATTACTCTTAACTTGTATAAATTATTTATATTTGTTTTTCTGTTTTGCGTTTATTCAAGAATTAAGTTTTTAATTATATTTATACTAGTTAATTAAATGTAAATCAACAGCTTATTGAAATGTAATGAGTGCTATCATGTTTTTGACGTAAGTTTTCTTTTTTCCAAATCTATTACCGCTCCAAAACGAGCTTTCACTGACTGGAAAAGAAACAGTGAAATATAATCCGATAGCACTGCAATGTGATTTAAAAACATCACATAGTAGTTTGGCCACCGTTTCATTATGGTTGAGCTTAAGCCCGCGTTACTATAAATTTTAAAGTAGTTTGACGGAAATAATAATAAAATATTTATTACACTATTTTTATGGTGGCGTTATCCTTAAATAACCTGTATGAAAACCAAGGTAAAAATAGCAGTGATTCCCAGAATCGTATTTGAGTTGCGAGCATATTAAGATTTCCGCCTGGCTTTTTTCTTGCTACTGGTCCTCTTACCTATGACAGTTATTTTACATGTTTATAATATTGACAACTTGAATTGTAAAAAGCTATCGTTAGTATTTTTGATAGGAAAGAGCACAAACTTATCATATAAAACACGATATAAAAATACTTCTGTAACCCATAATAGTCCACGGCTCTACATGAGTCTCTTCAGTTAGTTGTAATTACATCATTCGCAATTCCACACCTTCCTACCAGACTTCTCACACATTTGATGTTGCTTTTCATTACCGGTCTTGGTATTTTAGCTCTGCTGCAAACGGTATACAGTATAACCGCCTTCGATCGAAGGGTATAAAATTATTCTGATTATTACAGTAGTTACCTCTTTCCCCAACTGGGGTCACGCAGTCTTTTCAGCCGCCACCATATTGCACTTTAGTGAAGAAAGTAAAATTACAGCCTATATACGTACCACTGCTGGGCATAGGACACACACACATCTCCTCATTTCTGAGAGGGTTTCAGGGCAAGGAAGTGTCCGCCGCGCTGCCCCAATGCGTGTTGGCGAACTTCACATATCTTTGAAATATTTTATTTCTTATTCCTCAGATATGCAAGTTTTCTCACGATGTTTTCCTTCACCGCCGAGCACGTGGTAAATCAGCACATAAAATTGCAATTAACAATTTCATTGGTGCCGGCGGGGATCGAACCCGGGTTACTCGCGTTCTGTTATTTTTACAGCGAGCGTTAACCATCTGAGCTACCACGGCTCTACTACTACTACTATGGCACTATAACATGTATTATATTGTTTCATTCGTAAAACGTTAATTTGAAAAACGTTCCCACGTTAAAGTAAGTTATTATAGAATACGTAATAATTACCAGTAATGGTGTCTGCGGAGAAATTATAGATCCAATCCGACCCAGGGATGAGCAAATTGCATGCATTGAATTTCTGGTGTAAGTAGGAAATAATTCAGACGTATACAAGTAGGTAATATGAAAATAAAAGTTGGACATCATTTTTCCTGCCATATATAAAAAGATGGACAACGCAGGCAAATCTAAAAATTAATACAATATTAAAATATCCAAAGGTAGTCTTTGGTATAATGTATAAAATCGGAACGATATATATGAATTATCGTCAAAGGTAACGTTTTTAACTTACCAGCGGTCACGAATGGTTGTAAAATACAAAGTACTGCTGCAGCGAAGAAACAGCATGTCAGTGGCAGTTTTCGTTTGAAGTTTATGAGTATATAACCAATTATGAATATGCCTGGTATATCAACACTAGATAACAATGCATAATTAAGATATTTATTGCCTTGCAATGATACAGAATTAATTGTTAATCCATAATTAACAAAGGTCGAAGTTGTCCACCATACAAGACAAACAAAAAATCTTCTTCGTAATAGTTTAGATTTAAAAGTCGATTTAATTATGTCTAAAAATTTTGTTTCTTTGCTGTTTTGGCATGAAAGTTTTTCAAATGATTTTTTATCTAGTTGTAGCTTATTCTTTTTGGAAGCCTTTTCAAGTATTTCCACAGCTTTATCATTCTGTCCTTTTATCAATAACCACCGTGGGCTTTCATCTAATGCATATTTATAAAAGAAGAACAGAATCGCTGGCGCATATAGTACTTGTAGTAATGTTCTCCAGTATGGAATAAGCCATGCTGCCAAGGAAATAGTTAAACCTCCAAAACTGTAACCTAGACCGCACAATAAAATAAACTTTATCCTATGATTTGTTGAAATAACTTCTGTTACTGAAAAGGAAATAATTTTTTTTAAGACAATGACAATTTCCTAATTTTCAAATGCTTTGCTTTTGCAAATGGTTACTTACTCAAAATAAATGCTGGAGAACATGAATCACCTAAAGCAGCTTCGAAGAATTCAAAAGCAATATACAACCAGTACCAAGGCGAAAAACTTCTAGCTATACCAAATACTCCACCGAGTACACCAGTTACAATAAGTATAGTTTTTCTTCCCAGCCTAAAAGTAAAAGAAAAATTGTCTATGTACTTGCTCACCGCCTTACTAAAGGTACCTATATTTTTAAATTGTCAATGAACGTAAGTGAAAAAAAAATGGTATTATATTAAACGACCAATTTCATTCGATACCGCTTTGTTTCAATATTTTTGGTTACAATTTGATTTTATAATTAAATTAAACAGGAAATTAATTTTCAGAGGCCGATGTGGATTCAATAGATATCCTTTTTCTTCCCATTGGTTTCTTAAGAGATTACTATGGACACAACATTCAGATAAACCTTCTGGCTTACAGTAACTGGCAGAGTAATTATTCCGTTTACTTTATATTAAGAAACCAGATGTAGATTAAAAGGAAAGCAACCCATGTTCAGCAGGGGATCAGAATAAAAATATTTTTACATTAATTACACAAACTTGTGTTTCACTAAAATGAATTAGAATAAAACTTATCAAAAAATTTATCTTAAAACTGTTTTATAATTGTATATATCTCTCGTCCTTTATTGGAATTTATCCAAATTTAATTTAATTTTAAAAATATTTTAGCCGGAAGCTCGTACCTATCCGATATTGGTCCCACTATAAGTAAACCGACCATATATCCAAAACTGTGTACGGTGCCAACAAGAGTTCTCTTCCATTCTTGATTTGCGAGCTGAAACTAATGAATAATTTCTAGTTGAGTTTTTGGCCGTGGGAAATACTTAAGCAAAATTGTCATTATAATAAAAATTGTTATTATTATACTTCTAAAGATTGCATGATAAATAACCCTTGAGAATGAGTTGATAACTGTACAACATGTTTATAGCTGAGTTTCTTGCCAGTTCTTCTCAGAACAGAAGTTATTTTTAAGCCAGTAAAAGACTTAAAAGTTAAATGACAAGCTTATATTTATGATATTAGTCTTAAGCAAGATCACATAAATCCTGTTTGGTTCGTAATGGTCAGTGCAGTCCTATAAAACATGCCTTTTTAGTACGGGAACCCAATACGTGATGACTACGTGCATCTGTTTTAATTGAAACATTTTTTTCTAATAAAAAGCTCACATTTATAAAATTAGAGTCGTAAACAAGATTACATAAACCTAACTGATTGGTACTGGTCAGTGAAGTCCGTGAAAAACTGCCTTTATTTTTTCTAATAGTAAGCTCATATTTACGAGTATAACATTAGAGTTAACAAGATCACGTTCACTTGATTTTTTGGGGATGGTCAGTGCAGCCTTTATTTTTTAATAATAACAAGCTATAGTCACTGAAATCATAAGATATCACACTAGAAGAGACGCCGATACTGGCTTACTTGCGACACGCGTTAGAGGCCACGGAATCAAACTTACGTACTTCCATAAAAAAGTACTTTGTACCCGCACTGTCGTATAGATTTTGTTCGTAGTATCTGTTCTAGTATTTATTACATATTAATGCTACAATTATATTTTCACCCTTAAGGAAATATCTCTAATGAATATTAACTTTCAAATTGAAACTAAATCGTGATATTATACTTACTTCTGCTACGAAGGAGTCCGGCTTATCATACACCCATTCGATACAATCAACGCTAGAGTTACCGCCAATGGAAAATTTATTACATCTAAAAAAGGCAAATAATATATTATAAGTGATTTCTTTCTTTATACATATAAAATAACAATACTTCTATAACTAATATAGATTTTCTTGACTAAGGTCTCCTTCTTTATTAGCTGGTAAAACTTCACAGCTTCTCAAGGCATTGTTATTAGGATTTACGAATGCAGTATTCGAAGCCGGGTCGTGAACCACTCCTGGCATATTAGACAGAGTTGATAACGGGATACTAGTTACGTTAAGAGCGTTACCAGTATTTCTTTAAAAAAAGTAAAAAAAGGCAATAAAAAATCTTTAGCGGGGTACATCTACTCCTAATTCTCACATTTTTACATTAACACCTATTCTGCTCTCCAGTCCGGTGAGCAGTTTGTCGAATGGCTCCGGGAGAGAGCGCAGGTCGTGTTGATCTCCGGGGCAAGCCTCAGAAATTCTTCTTTCACGTAGTTTTCGCCTATTATTTGGTCAAGTAAAATAGGAAACAGACAGAAATGAAACACTTAGATGATCTTCTATTTAATTTTCTATCCCAACATCTTTTTCCATTCTAACCCAATTCTAGGTTTTAAGCGTACCGCGCCGATAGATGCGTGGCTGTGAGGGGGGAGTCCAGGCGCATACGGGGTGCCTACCCGAGACCAGGGCGATTGGGGTAGTATTTTCGCCCTTCCCTCTACATAAGCGGCTCTGGCGGGGGGGTGGGGGTGACTGAATATTCCCCTAGCTAATCGTAGGACCAAATTGAATGAAGATTGACATTTGGACAAAATCAACTCTCCTTTAATGGAATTGTCTGTAGGTCTGGATGAGATTCTTTTAGCCTCACTAACACCCTGCAACACAACGCCTCAACCTGGGACGAGCCTTGAAGTGGAGGGCACGTCTGCAGCCAGAACTGCAATCGGAAACGAATCAGAGAGGGGAAAGACAAAGTTCACTAGGCCTTACAAGCTTAGTGGGGCAGCACGGAAGAAGTACAAAAGGTGATAGCAGCTGAGATAGGAGCCGAAGAGGCTCTCTCTCTCTTTATCAGTAGGCCTGGGACGAAATTCCTCTGTTCAAACCTCCCCCGGTTCTGAGGTACAATTCTCCACTGAAGTTAAGTACTTGGGCGTCACGATCGACCAAAAACTAACGTGGAACTCTCACCTTAGCAACGTATGTCATAAGGCTAAAATAGCTTTAGGTACGTACAGTCATATAATTGAGAATAACTTGGGCTTGAGTCCCTTCTATGACTTAACGAGGCCGATTATTACCTACGCCTCTACTGTCTGGTGTAATAATGCCAAACAAAAGGCAACTGTGGACGGACGAAACAGTCTACAAAGGACTGCCTGCTGAATGACAACAGGAGCCATGCGATCATCGCCTGGGGCGCCTTTTAATACACTTCTATAACTAAAGCCCCTTGATCTTTATTTAAACAAGAAAATGGAGTCTAGTTTGTATAAGGTTAACACCCAGGGCGGTCTGAGCAGAATTGCTAGTGCTGAGATCAAACTTAGTGATCTCGAAGTTAGTTGGAGACTGCGTGAACCGTCTAAATACCCTAGAATGTAACATCAGTGTCCTTTTAAGATAGGTTCCTGATCACGCGGGAATTGAAGGCAATTAAGTTTCCGACAAGCTTGCACGAGAAAGCTAAAAGAGTACATACTTTGGACTCGAGTCATTTTGTGGAATCTCAAAATAGACTCTCGAAACTCTTTATCATAATAAATCACTTAAGATTTGGTCTGATACACTAGTCTTAAAACATTCTAAAACTTTAATCTGGAATTTTGTAAATTCACATCAGAAGCCCTGGGATTAGGTAAAAACAAATCGCGCATTCTGGCAAGAGCCCTGGTTGGACACTGTTGTCTTAAAAAGCACAGGTTCATTCTAGGAATAAGAAACTTAAGGATGTGCCAGTTTTTTTCCTTAATAGAAAAAATACCTCTGCATATTTTAACTGACTGTTGACCCTTAATGCTCAAACGTAACACTCATCTGAGAAACTATGTACTCTACCCAGAGGAAGCGAAATTACTCTCAGCTACGCAACTCCTACTGTTCATTGAAGACATAGGGCTTAGCAGAGAATTATAGCCATAGCAGCGATGACAATAGATCTTTTAGATCGCAGTGATACTGATCTCTGTTTGTAGACCTGTATAGCTGCTCGCATGCTCACAAAAAACGTCTTTGGCGATGCTCCTCTCCTCTGTCAACAACTATTCCTAAAATCTATGTATCTATATCCATATTTTAAATAAATAAAAACAGATTGCGTGGAGCACAGTAACCGTGCGGTCGGGTCTTGCATTATAAAATAAATTTACATCACAAAGTTATGTTCATAAACATTCATTTTTAATTATTGTAATACATAGGATCTGAGACGTGGTCCTCCACTGCTGGATGCATAAGAAAGCTCAAAGTCCTTCAGCATGGTCTAAAGAGGGTTATGCTAAGTTTCTCTGCAGAAAATGGATAGACCACTTCATGGATATATTCACAGAAGAACCAGAATAACTGACATAGCCCAACGGAGCAGTTCCACGAAGTAGCAACAATCAATGGGGTAGATAGGTTTTCGAGTGGAAGCCTTTAACCGATTAGCGAAACGTGAGATGGCTCCCCATTAAATAGAGTGATGACCTGATACCTGGACGTGGAACGTGCTTATAGCATTCCTTGTGGGAGGTTTCTATTAAGCAGCGACCTTGGATGTAATGATGATGATGATGAAAGCAGTGCGTGGTTACTATCCCACCTTATGGAAAGTGATGAGGCTAGTCAGGGCTACATATAGCCTTCACCTCAACCTTGAAAAAAAAATGCAATGCCGATACAACTCCCACTCCAAATGAAAAGATGTAGATCTATTTAGTTAATTTTAATACTCTAAAGAATTTTTACTTAACTACCTATTTATATTTAAACAGCTAAAATTTTGTTTTTTATGCCGTTTAATGGATCCATCTATTGCAGTCCATAAAGTCCATTGTGAAACATAGAACTCTCCCACAGGTGGCCTCCTAGAGAACTCACCAAGCTTAGCAGGCGGGTTGTCAATCACAAGTTTTTATTATTTTTGGCCCGTATCTTTTCCTCTATCGCCGTTTAGGCTACCCACGGGAAATTTTATTTATTTTAATTTTTATTAATATTTTTATTTTTATCTCTTTTTTCGTTTTAATTCTAATATTTATTTTCATTTTTATTTTTATTTTGGATGGTACATTATCTTATGCTGTCACTACACTTCTTTTGTTTATTATTACTAATTTTTTTATTATTGTGTTTGGTTATAAATTGCACATTAATTAGTGCAAGTAATCCAATCATGATGCATGGATGGTGGATAGCATTTAGTTATTAATTTTAGAATAAAAATATTGTGTATTTATCCTACGCACATATTGTTTAATTATTATGACTATAGATATCCTAAAAATAAAAAATAAAATAAAATCGTCTTGCCTTGACTTCACATTTATAATTTATTTAAAAACGTCATGTATTATTTTTTTTTATTTCTCATTTACATTTAAAATTGTAATTGTTTCATTTACATTTCACGTTTAATTTAGGACAAAAAATTTAACTGTTTCCTTGTTTAAAAATTATAAACATATTGAGGTTATCGCTATCAAGGTCGCTATCATTTCAATGTAAGTGTAATAAAGGATTACCCTAATATTCTTGGTGATGGTCAAAACGTTAATTTTAGCCTTATCATACTATAATTAACATATTACATTGATGTGATAGAGGTCATGCAAAATGATTTTTATTTTATAAAATTAAAACGACGAATAAACTAAAATTCTATTTGATGTGGCTACTGCAGTCAACGAACACCTGCAACCTTCAAATAGAAAACACAAACACAACAAGGGAAGGGAGACAAATGCATTATAACTTCTCAGGGTAAGATAAAATGCCTTACTGTCTGTAACTATACTGGCTTTCCATGCCCTTGAGACTGACAAAGGAATGTAAGCAATGTTTTTGATGTTAGAAATGGTATACCAACCATAACAATCAAGATAGATTCAAAGGCAGAAAAGGAGTCCCACCACCTAAAACGTATGCTTAAAGTTCTATTTAAATGAGGAAACGGGTCGTTAACTAAGAAGGCCCCGTATCAAAAGTATTGAACCGCGTGTGTCTGTGAAATAGCGTCCGTTGGTGAACGCGGTGTGCCCTAGTATACTGTACTATATCTAAATGTGTGATGTAGTGATCACAGCATAGGGATCAAGAAAAACATCCTTAATTCATCTCGGGGGGGGGGGGGTCTATCATTCGCTGGAGCGTACGTACCTGCCTCTACTACCGCTCTCTACAGATTTTGACGTTCTTTATTAAATAATATAAAGCTATTAAGGGCCGCGACCGGGGCAGTAGTATTGAATTAGCTATACAAGCGAAGCTTCGGAGCGAAATAAAGTGAAATAAAGTGATCAGTGTGATTAATTATTAGTGTGATTTAAGTTTAAATAAGTGTTCGGTAATTAAAGTGTCAATTTTGATAATTCAAATGGCAGTTTTTATTGTCACGAACGAATCGCTCCGTAGCATCAAGGCACGATTATTTGTAACTGATGCAATCAGAAGATGGTATGGCGAGGGAAAAACGTCTTGTACTTACATTTGCACTGCTCTCCAGCTCAAGTACTATAAAGAAGAGTACAAGAGTGATGAAATAAAGATCCTTAGAACTATAAGTATATTTCTGTAACATATACCTAACAAGTATATTTCTGATAAAATTATAGTAGAATTTGATTCATTGTCCGTTAAAATATTCGAGCTCATAATAACGAACGCAAAGAAGAGAACATATACATTAATTATTCTAAACGAATTACCCACTACAATATATATACAACAAGTTTAATACCTATTATTTCCTGCCCTACAACCCTATCGAAAAGGAGGCTTGTGCGGAGATTTGGACGTACGGAGGCAGAGCTGCTTTAGATTTTTTTCGATATTTTATATAAACAACATAATGTAAACCCTATGGTTTCCGTTAATTGCGTTTTCAGAATCTGTATTTAAACGTATAGAAATATTAAGCTATTGCATAGCTTCTATCGCCGGCCTTGAGCGCGGGGACCGAATCCAGAAATTCCGTAACGAAGAAAACCTCACGCTCCCCACTCCGACGGGCACGGAGGTGTGGCCTGAAGGCCGTGCATTGTCTAACGTCGTTTCTTTTCGGCAGTCTTCGACACGGTGTTTGTGCGCGTGCAACTAGACGTATTGTACGACTCTACGAAGCTCGCACGAATCGAGACGAGCTGCTCCGAAATCGGACGAATACATAAGCAGCTGTTTATGAGAAAGTATATAGGTGTATAGGTATTTATGTACAACAGTGAATAGCTGTACTTGTAAAATTTGTGTATAAAGTGTTTTGAATATGAATGAACAAAGTGCATTTATTATTAACAAACTTATGTTTCTTATTTCAGTTATCACAAACCTATAGTTTCAATGATAAATATTCCTGAATAAGCAACAAAACTAGATAAATATAGATAGTAAGATAATAAAACCCACATGTATTGTAAAATAATAAAAATATTTAAACAATATTAACTTTTTATTTATTTAATAAAAGAAAAGAAATGTTTTCTTATCGGTCACCACACTCAAAAAAGTGTAACTTGAATTAATATCAAAGAAAAAGAACTGCATAAATAAAATAAATAAATAATTATAATTGTTTAATAAGTTGATACTAAATGCTATGCAATAGCTTTACCGCGGCAGTCCCCGAGTGCCGCACGTCTTTTTTTTTTAGAAAACTCGAACAATTAAAATATTATTTAATAAAAAAAAATATTTTTTTAGTTAAATAATATGAGTATTTATTACCTCTAACTGACACGCGCATCGATAAAGTGGGGGTTTTGACAATATTCTTATTCACTAGACAATGCAGAGGTAATAAAACCACATGCAATTGGCAAATTAATTCATTTAAAAGTTAAAAATTTTAATGGTCGAGTTTTCTGAAAAAAAGTTATTTCTAAACGTTTGAATACTGATTCTGATAAGCACTTAACGGGAAACACAGGATTTTGGTTACATGTTGTATATCCTTTCATAAAACTATAATTATATATAATTTATATTCAGTTATCCTATACTTTATCAGTCAGTAAGTATTTTACAGATTGTAATCATCAATTATGGCAAGAGCCCAAAACTGGAGGTGACCATGACTATTGATGAACTTAGTATAAGTCAGTTATAAAGTTTTAATCGTAAAACCGAGTAAAACATGTTTAAAAATGTTCCCAAACTCTCAATTTACTACCAAGACCGTACATGGTGTATTTATATAAATGGTTATAATCACGATTATTTCATTGTAAATATAAAGCAATTAATGTAATTAAAGAAAAACTGGTTAAGTAAACGATTTATTAATGAGACGTGATTGATTATTTAAAATAAAAATTAACAATTAGGAACAAGCTAGGAATAACGTTGTTATAGTATAAAATATTTTACCAATGTTACGCTACCCTCGGTAGTACTGCTTACAAGTTAGTGGGTTAAAATTCCTTAGAGATGTTTATTTAGGAACAAATTATTTTACAGAATTGTTCATTTCTATTGAACTTGTCGTATGAGAGTATTGTTTTTTTTTATAGGATAGGGTGACAAACGAGCACAAATTCCACCTGATGGTGAGTGGTTGCTGCGGCCCATAGACATATACATTTATCCTCGATTGCAAATCAAAATGCAGATGCGTTGTCACCCGTAAGGACTAAGATGGAGTGCCTCGTAAAAAGGTCTCCGGTTCTCTAATCTCATCATACGAAACACAGCAGCATTAAGCTACTATTTTACGCTGGTATTATGTGAGAGCGTGGTCCTTCCCCGGTCGAGCCGACCCATTCGTGCTACAACTATACTACTAATATAACTGCAGCATGGCTCTACCACGTTGTACAAGAAATCATAGGATAATCTCAAGATATTGATAATTTTCGAATAGTATTTTGTAATTATCGTCATGGTGAAACGTAATGAGAAAGAATATGACAAGAGTGCTTGTCAAAAATATAAAAATCATAAGTATTGTAGTTTAAAAAAAATCTCACCTGTAATTTACTTTCTCAGCAACGAAAATGTAATTAGAAGAGTACATAGAATTAGTTGTGAACACTAAAAATGCTAAAGCTGCTATTTCTAAGTGATATCTACCGGATATACTGAACATCGATAATATATCTTCTAAATCGACTGTTTTCTCCTCTGATGGATCGCTCGCGGTCATGATTTTATTGCTAAGTGGCTGTAACTTATAAGAAACTATTTATACTTTATTCTTTGTTTTATCTAATTCACTTTTTTAAATATTTAAATCTACAATGTATTATTACATTAAATACGTGTGAAGTCAAGTGTAGATAAACATGAACAAATGCGCTAAGCTGTGGTAACGGCCAGATACCCCACACATTTTATTTAAACTTCAATCTTATTTGTACAAAGATTGAGTGTAGGTTATAGTAGCGTGATGTATAATGGCAATTTAACCGCGGGCTATTGTACTGCATGTTTCGAATTAAATAAATTGTCAGAACCTTGTTGTATTTGTAAACCACAATAAGGTATTCTAATTATGATAAGGCTTCAGTTGCTGTGATAACAGGTGACTGAGGAAAACAAAGCAGGAGATGGACAGTAACGTCTTCCTAAAAAATAAAAAGAAACTGCGCTTGGCAACCGGACTGCCAAGCGTGGCAACTATGGTAAATATTCATCCTATAAGACAATCTACGAGGGAAGCCTACGTTGAGCAGTGGAGTTTTGATAGGCTGCAACGGTAACGGTAAGTTGGTGAATGAGTTTAAGTTATCAAGGAGTTTTTTCTCAGATCAATTAGATATATTTAAAAAAAATAAAGACATGTATTACAAAAGAAGAAGGACTTTAAACATTATATTTATACCCGGTTTTTTCAAATTACTTCTAACGTAAGGATTAGTGCTATGGATTTGATGATGAATGAAATGTTTCAAAAGCACAAAATATAAATTTAGTATAATAATGTAACTATGTAATGGAATATCATCCCGTAAGTGCCGTATAAGGCGACAGGGGAAAACTCAAACAGGATTTATATTGTAGGAATATCATCCCGTAAGTGCCGTATAAGGCGACAGGGGAAAACTCAAACAGGAGATGGCTGCCAGCATTTTTATCATAAGAACTCAATAACAGCGGCAAATTTTATTATACACATAGGACCATGTGGACTTATATTCTCACCTCAATTAGATATATTTAAAAAAAATAAAGACATGTATTACAAAAGAAGAAGGACTTTAAACATTATATTTATACCCGGTTTTTTCAAATTACTTCTAACGTAAGGATTAGTGCTATGGATTTGATGATGAATGAAATGTTTCAAAAGCACAAAATATAAATTTAGTATAATAATGTAACTATGTAATGGCCGGCGGGACTCAAACAAAATTGTAGGAATATCATCCCGTAAGTGCCGTATAAGGCGACAGGGGAAAACTCAAACAGGAGATGGCTGCCAGCATTTTTATCATAAGAACTCAATAACAGCGGCAAATTTTATTATACACATAGGACCATGTGGACTTATACTTTGACAGAGGGGAACGCCCGCTACTCTTTTTTTATAGGGTAAGGGTAACAGGACACACATTCCGTCCGATGGTAAGTAGTTGCTGTGGCCCATAGACATTTACACTTATCATACGAAAAACAGCATTTTACGCTGATATTCTGTGAGAGCGTGGTCCTTACCCGGACGAACCGACTCATTGGTGCTACAACTATACTACTAATATAGTATTATAGTACCACGTATGAGTGATTGATATGAAGTGGCCTCTATGATTATTACAAACAACTAAAGCAATTAATCAACTAAGATATCATACAAATAATTTCCGTTTACCTTTTGCACGACGTGCATTAAAAATGTAATAGTAAAAATCTTTTTTTATTTTTATGAGTTATTAATTATTTGATCAAAATAACTTACATGTAAGTGTCCTTGGATCAAAATTACATGAAGTGGACGCCTCTTCTGTGTTTGTGTACTATGTAGTCATGAATAGACGGACCGAATCACACGAGTTTTAACTTTCCCGGGGAAAAATAAGATTTTCCTGATATCCCAACCTATATGAACTCCCACTGGCAACATCATCCTCCACCTCATGTCATTGTGAATTTATATCCACTAGAATTAGGAAAAAATAATTGAAATGCAAGCAAGCCCTTAGGGTGGGTAATAATATACAGCAGGTAATAATCCACAGAGGAGGCGTCAACTTCATATAATTTTGATCGAAGGACACTTACAGGTAAGTTACTTTGATCAAATAATTATATTCGTCAATGCCTCCTCCTTGTTTGTGTACTATGTACATGTTTAAAGATTTGATTGCTTCATTTTAATTATTTACTGTCATAAATTATCATAATTAACAATTCACAACAAAACAAACAATAAACATAATATATAAACCTAGATAATATAATTTTCCATTATGAATTATTGTATAATTATTTTATACATTTCAAATGCTCTTAATTAATAGTGGTCTCTTATAAAAAAATGATTTTTTTTTGATGTAAGATTGTTGTTAGATTATAACAAAACGTTAGTATCCAAAGTAAAAATTAAAATATGTTATGTCTTACTTAAGACCATGTAGTTTTTGACCAAAAACAAAATCACATTCATTATGAACTGAAAGGATTTTCATTTTATAATCACCTGTAATTGGATTACTTGAAATTTTAATATGATTTTTCAGTATTAATTTAGATTCAAAGTTATTCTTCTACATAATAAATTCAAAATGTTTTGTATACATTTACCCATAAAAGATAGCTGGACATACAGATATTATTTGTCTATTCAATTAGCAAATTTCCTATATGATTGTAGTGCATTGTAATTAAATAATTGACTTTTCACTCATGTGAGGTATTTTTGTTTCACTTCAGATATTAAAATGTTTTTTATGTGCTTTACATACATGTTTTTTTTTTAATTTTATATGTTAAGAAGTTATTTAAATGTATTTTTAGGATATTGATTTTTTATTTTGTTTTATTTCGATTTGACTTTATAATAGGTATTCTTCAATTCTAGAAATTTCCACTTTTTATTTTCTGAATCTTATCATCTATGTATATATCATATCATGGTATTTACCAATAATTAAAAACAAAATTAATGCTAGTCATGTTTTAATTAAGTTTACAGCTGTATTAAATACAATTTTTCTGACATACTAAACTCATTATATGTGGGAGGACAAGCTGGACTCACTCTCTAATGTACTGTTTTCGACACACTATGAGAAAGTTTTTTTTAAATATTAATATTTTAGACCATTTGAAATAAAAAAGGTCAAGTGAATTTTCTTATCTCTTTAGCTATGTTTACCTCTAATCTTTTTTATTGATGGTTGGGCTTGGCACCTGCCACATATTACGTGATATTATCACCTCTGCTGGTATGAAGCAACTGCTGAAAGCTATTGTATTTCTAGTGAGTTGTTACTGATGGAGACAGGTCGCAATATTTTAAAGGTTTTATATTTATGACGATCCTTTGATCTTTTTAAAACAAAATTCTGTACCAAATAAGAAGTCACTTGGGTTTCCTTAAGAGCATTCTTTATAATCATTGGTTAGCTCTGATAGCAGTAATGCTGTTATTAAGGGAGCCATTTAAATTGTATAAGGCACATAACAGTCTAACGAAGTTATTTACAGCATCAATATTTACACACCTAAGACCTATACACACAATGTTAAATCTTAAAAGTATATGGCTCATTTTTCACATAACCTTCTTTCTATCTCTTATTTGGCACTTGTTAAAAAATAATGGAATTTGGAGAATTTAAAAGCAATTTTTCCCTTAATACAAGATTGGTTGGTAAGTTTTTGGGATTGAGAATGCTGTGTGAAACAGAATTTTTATCTTCTTCATCACTCGAGCAAATAATTTGTCTCCTCTTTTGTCCCGAAAATGAGTAAGATCAGTTGTGAAAATAGTCAGTAGTACCGCGGGTATAATAACCCTTGCATACATTTTTGTAGTAAAAAAAATCAAACGAATATTCATGTGAAATAGAATTCGATACCTCGTGTACCCCCGTGGTGCCGCAAGGCAGATATGTGATGTACAGTCTCTCGTTCTGTCTCATACATGAGTATTATAATATAAGTAAGTAAGTTCTTTATTTCCAAGAGGTTGCACATCAAGATATTTGCTTAACATTTAATAAAGCTACATTAGTATATATACCTGAAAACATAGCATCTGCAGCCGAACTAGGCCTAATTATATTGAACTTTTATTACAATGTAGGCAGTTATGCACATATTTTGGTAGTAAATACGAATGTATGAATCATCATCATCATCATTACAGCCCTTCACAAGTCAACTGCTGAACATAGGCCTCCCCCAAGTAATGCCACAAAGCACGGTCCTGAGCCACCTGCATCCATCGACTTCCTGCATATCTCACCAGGTCGTCACTCCATCTAGTGGGGGTCGCCCTACACTACGCCTGCCGGTACGAGGCTGCCACTCGAGAACATTTCTTCCCCATCGGTTATCGGTTCTTCGCGCTATATGGCCGGCCCATTGCCACTTCAGCTTACTAATCCATTGGGCTATGTCGGCCACTCTGATTTTACTGCGGATATCCTCATTTCTGAGTCTATCACTCAGAGAAACTCCGAGCATAGCCCTATCCATAGCTCGCTGAGCAACCTTGAGCGTCCACATACGGCCAGCAGTGAAGGACCACGTCTCAGATCCGTAACTCATCACTGGCAACACGCACTGGTTGTACACTTTAGTTTTCAGAGATTGAGGTATAACTGATGAGAAGATGTGTGGTAATTTCCCGAACGCTGCCCAGCCGAGTTGAATCCGTCGATTGACCTCTCGGTCGAAGTTGGACTTACCTAGTCGGACTATTTGTCCCAGGCTAACTTATTCGTCAACAACTTTGCATAGTGCTTCCAACAACTACCGGCATATGTGTGACATGGACATTAGACATGATCTTTGTTTTGTCCATGTTCATCTTAAGACCTATCCGTTGGGAGACACCATACTCAACACCATACTCAACACCATACTCAATACACCATATTCAATGTATTAATATTCATATAAAATATAATTCAATGCACGAGGCATTGTATGAGGCATGCCCTCTCGTGGCAACGCAAAACAGATAATATGTAATGTACAGACTCTCGCTCTGTCTCATACATTGATTTTATATTGCGATTTTATTAATCTACCCTACAGATTTTTTTAAATACATATGCAATATACGTATTCAATACATAAATACAATATACAAATTAAGTTTATTGAAAAAATATGTACTTACAGATGCTTATTATTACAAGAAATTTCACATTTCGCGTTATAATTAATCTACCTTACAAGTTATTTAAATGCAAAAAATTACATACATTGCAATCACCAAAATTACATAACTTTAACTTAAGTAAATTTACGCATTTTGCTAATAATAAAATTAAGAACTTTCACTTAAAAAACCAATTTTAAACTTTTTAATTTGAAGATGCGATTCGCTAATTCAGCACGAAAAATTCACAATGACATGAGGTGCATAGTGTTGCCAGTGGGAGTTCATATATGTTGGGATACCAGTAAAAATCTTATTTTTCCTCCGGAAGGTTAAAACTCGTGTGATTCGGTCCGTCAATTCATGACTACATAGTACACAAACACAGAGAATGTGTCATCGAATATTATAAAGGTAATGAAGCTTTTTGAAAATAACTTTCTGTAAATCTACCATTTATATCATAATAATAGTATAATAATCGTAAAAATGCAAGTAACATTTCTCATGTTATCTAGGTGTGCATTTTTAAACTTTCTTAGTATTTATTTCTATCTCATGTTGCTAGTCATAAAATAAAACTTAAGAGATAATGGAATAAAACTATTTTTACGGTTTATATCGCCTTTAATTTAAACTTTTTTAATTGCCGAACTTTCGAGCACTTTACAGTGGTTTATGGTTACGGAGGTGACTGAGGTATTTGAAATTCTCATATTATAGCTAACGAACGCAACTTCAATATTTAATTATTAATTTTTGTTTTGATCTACGCAGAATGAGCTAATAGGATCTTGAAGCCTTGTTCAATCTCAAGCAATGATGAGATCCCACGCAGATGGTACCCATCCATATTCTCTATTGAAATTAGGATGTTTTTCAATTTCAATGGTTTCGCGAATCATTGTTGGTAGGAATCAAATTTTTTTGCGAGGATTTGTGGTCTATCAAATCAGATATAATGATTGGGATGATCCTGAACATATTGACATACTGCAAAATTTTCAAGATCATCCCATATACTGCAGACTTCCCGGGTCGGTACCTTTTCATACCTGCTTGCCGGCATATTCTCCATGTTTAAAACTATCTTTTTAATCTACATTTGTTCAGATATCAAAAGAGTAAAGGTTATGATTTTTTTTTAATTTTAATTAATTTAGTTAAAAATAACACACTTTTTGGAACTTTTTTTTGGGCGCGACATGTTTCCCACAAAAAAACCGATTACCAAGAAACGTATAAAACCGGAACTAAACAGATATACGTTTATCATATTATATATAGTTTATTAAATTTCAATTAAATTGGAAAGGCTTTGTTTCACTGTTTGATTGTTCACGAATCCTTAAAATTTTTATAATTGCACTCGGCTCAAATTAGTTCTTTATTAAAAGACCAAGGTCTTATACGCAGATATTGAATGAAAGGTGATTTTACTATATTCCACACACATCATGCAAGATCATCATCATTATCATTACAACCCTTCTCAAGTTCACTGCTGTACATCTTCTCCAAGGAATGTAACAAAATACGATCCTTAGCCACCTGCACCCATCGAATTTCTTACCGAATATCATTGATTTTTATCAAGCGCTGGCGAGTATTAGCTATTCTATGAAAATAAATAACGTCTAGAAAATGCAAAAAGCTTTTGCTTTTGCTCACGTAATTCTTCACCTCATCATCATCCCTCTAAGGTTTTAATAGGGGCAAAATTATACTTTGAAAAATTATTATGAATTAGTGGACATGCGCTCTATGACCCCAAAATGCTTTCCGCGCCTAAGTGTATGTATTTCATGAGCAACTGCTTTGCACTTGATCAACTCTCCGTGACGCTTGGTCTTAATTGTAAAAAAATTTACAAAGTTTACTTTGCATAAGAAAGCTTCGCATAAAAACGTATTTTAATGCAAATCATAGCTAATTAATTTTAATATATTCATTACAATGAATTTCCTCATAGTAACCTGTGTCTGATTCTGTTAATGATCTCTCATGTCTAATGACGATTTTTTACATGCTATTAACATTAAATTTAATATAATTGGAGATTATATACTTAGATATGTGTGGTGAATTTAGAATTTATTATTGTTATTATTATAAGGTCAATATTTAAAATTGCCTTAAAATTCAAAATACATCACTAGAAGTTGGACTCCTTTTCCTAGAAGACTGCAATTCAGTGGACGATATGAATGACAAGCTCATGGAAACTGTCCATGCGGTTGGAGCTAAGGTCTGCAAGACCCTTCACAGAATAACACAAAAACTCTCCGAGCACACTCTTATTGTCATGACTGTTAGTCGGGAAATGAAGTTATAGTCTTTAGCAGATTTCACAGCATACAGGCAACTGCACAAACAGATCTCCAAATGCATGCGGCCGGATTTATGCATGTTTGATACAGAAGCCATCGAGTGGAACCAGGGCTCCAAAGTCATTGTTACCTGTGAGGACTAAGATGGAGTGCCTCGTTTCCAATAAAAAGGGTCTCCAGTTCTCTGCACCCACCATACGAAAAGCAGCAGCACTAAGTTACTATTTTATGCTGGTATTCTGTGAAAGCGTGGTCCTTTCACGGTCGAGCCGACCCATTCTTGCTCTAAATATACTACTAACATAACTCTAGCACCACGTATAAAAATAAAAAAATGCAATAAAAATTAGTACTATTTAGGGACGATTTTACAAATCCTCAGATAAAAGTTATTCATAGAATAAAATAAAACATAAACAAATGAAATACAGTTGTATAAATAAACTAGTTAATTTTTTCACCTTTATGTTCAGTCAGATTATAATTTATTTGATAGATAACTTTTAATGACGATTTAAAAATCCGCCCTTAGTTACTAACTCTTAAATACAATTTCCTCTTAGTTTGTCTTGGACTGTACATTAATTTACGTTGCTTTTAAATAGTAATCCCTTTTAAAGTTCTATTAAGCAAAGTATTTCAGCAATTTATAGCAAAGTCATAAAAGTCATCCTTGAATTCGAGCGATCGGCAAATTATTTACTCTTCGACAAGTTATTTAAATTGACTATATAAAACTTTTAAGCAATTTTTGATTTTAAACTGCTAACCGTTGTAAGAACTCGTTCGCTTTATCAAATTTTATAGCAAAATTATTGGATTATATAAAGTGACTAAAGCTCATGTTCGAACTGCAAAGGCATTATTAGGTATCACTGATTATTTTGAAAAGTTTTTTTTATAGGAGAGGGGGCACACGAGCATACGGTTCACCTGATGTTAAGTAACTACCGCAGCCCATGAACTTCTGCCACACGTTACTTCACACAAGGATTTTCTCCTGTATCGTGGAGGTAGTTCACATACAAAAAGTTCCACAAGACAAACATCCACACAATTATTTATAGGCCGTAAAATACTCATGTTCTGTGCCAGATTCGAACCCGAAGCATCAGCGCCACTAACCAATGCTAAGCCACTGCGCCGTGAAGCTATCGACGTCATTCTCATGCAATCCTTTTCATAGAAAATAGACAATCTGTTATGGAATGTAAAAAGTTATACAAAAACTCGAACGTAAAGGCGGTAATTAGATTTAAGTTATAAAGCCCGTTAGTCAACAGATAAAATCGAATCCGCCCTATATTTATATCACAGTCTAACTACTACCAGTCAGTCATATAAGGTGGGTAGATGAGTTAGGTTTGAATCGAATAAAATTTATCACCAATTAAAAGAATGTTTGAAAATAACACTGTTGCACGCTATAATTAATGTCACTAGCGCCATCTAGTATCGAGTAGCAGAACTAGGAGAGTTTTCTAGAAAAATTCTGTACAAGAACTTTCTACACCTAGTCGGTCGGGACCGGTATGTACTCGAACATTCTAGATGTTTCAGTAGAAAAGGTCCTATTTACCAGACTCTATATCAGACCAGTCTTATATACTAGACTGGTATTGACCGTAACCCGAGTGTGTATTGAATTGGCAATTCAAGCGAATACTTTGAAGCGATATAACTACAATTTAAAGTGTTAAGTGTGATTAATAATTAGTGTGTTTTAAGTTGTAATTGGTGTTTGGTAATTAAAGTGTTAATTTCGGTAATTCAATCGGCAGTTTTTATTGCCACAAACACCAAGCTCGTAACAATACGATAGCGGAAAAAATGGGCGATATGAAAGTTACACATACATATATTAAAATTTTCTTAACTGTTATCTCTCCTCAAAATGGAGAAATCGGCAATATTAACATACTTCGACGATAATCGTAATTTCGGGTGTAATGCCATCCTTGTCTTTTAACTTGTGTGTATGAAAATTGAAATCACTTCACACTCACTCTTTTTCACATTCACTTACATTTCAACAATCCCTCACAGCCCTTCATCCACCTGAACAAGCCTCCCCTAATGCCAAAAACGTCAGCCACCTTCCTACTTCTATACTTACAACCCTCGGCTTCGCCCTCTCTCCGCTCATTTCATTTCAACATGTATTAAAAAAATAGTGTTAAATAGGATGCTTTTACTCTAAGATACGATATAAACTGGTAATATGTTATTCGATAGTTCTAAAACTCAGTTAATAATGGAATACAACTATATTCGTTAATAATAGCAATTTATATTTTATTGTATGTACAGTGAAATCTCTATAACTCGAACCTCGTTAAGTCGAAAAAAATTGCCATTCCCTTCCGCTGAACCCCTAAATACGCGATATCTCGAATTATTTTGACTTTGTAACTCGAACAAAATGTTATTTCCCTACGAAGTATTGATAATACTACATATTAATACTCTATAACTCGGATTTCAAAAAGGAGACTCTGTAGGTCATAGTAAAATATAATGACGTATTACTTGGAATTCCTCGAAATAATAGCAATAAAATACAAAATGAATGTTCGTGTTCGGGGCTTCTAATCTATTGTTTTTGTCTTATACACGTGCAATGTATGAATACATTCATAAAACTTTCTATGTAATACAGCTGTGAATATTATGTTTGTTCCTTCTCGACACACGACACCATAACTTTTAGCGGAGCTTGTGAGTTTTTATTTTGGCAGCGCCTCCGTAAGTAGAAATTTCAGCAGTTAAATCATGTGTATCTCGAAGTGATCGTTAAGTCGAAAACTCGTTAACTCGATTTTTTTTGCATTTCCCTTGATATTCGAGTTATAGAGATTCCACTGTATTAACATTTACGTAATATTTAATAATATTCGTACAAGTCTCTACTATGTATACACCATATATTCTTTCCGATAGTCCGTAGTATAGGCAAAGACTTAATTACAACCAAAAATAATTTTTAAAAGGTTTGAATATCTCGAAAATTTATCGTTTTTAAAATGTTTGGTACAACGAGATTATGACGAATTTTCGATAACTACGAAACCCCAATATGATACAGTATTTCATCCAAAACCACTATTAATTACTTTAATCAATAAAGGATGGTAAGTGGATGCTGTGGCCCATAGAAATCCACATTTATCCTCGAATCAAAATACAAAATGCAAATGCGCTGTTTTATCTGAGGACTAAAAGGGTGTCAGGGTCTTCACAATTACCCTATGAAACACAGCAGCATCAAGCTGCCATTTCACACTGGTGTTCTCTGAGTGCGTGGTCCTACCCCGGTCGAGTCGACTCATTCATGCTACAACGTGGCTCTACCACATATAACGTAATTAGAGCATGAAAATCATTGATCCTTACGTATTTGAACAGGTTAACCATACAATAAAAGCATCTTTAGAAAAATTCATCGGTATCGTTCAAAAAGAAACAAAAAGATGAAATGAATGGGATGATACAATTACTTTTTTTTATTTCTAAGATTTCATACAAATTTTGATGCTGTATGTATGTATAGCACTATAATAGAGAAATTGACATCAATGATAATGGTGTGTAGTTAAATAAACTTTTTTAAAACTGAAAATGAAACAGGTACACCTCTCAAATTGCAAGCGTCCAGATTTTACCGCAGCGATATTCCATCATATTTCAAGAGGTCAAAGTGCCGCAAAACAATAAAGCCTTTTTTCCGAAAGAAGAGTAAAAAATAAAAAAAAAAAAAAAAAAAAAAAATTGAAAAAGGTGGAGGGGGAAAGACTACTTTTATAGAAAAGAGGTTTTAATGGTTTAAAGTGCTGTGGATGGGTGCCGTCGCATGCGACCGCTCGGGATTTGACGGACGCATGCGACTGCATAGGATTTTATGGGGATTGAAGGGTTAACAACTTTTATTTTATACTGATGGCTGCTACGGCCAGATAAAATATGTATAAATTATCCTTTAATATCTACGTCGCTAAATTATTTGCGATTTCCATCACGCACATGTTTTTCGAAACTGGGCGAAACCAAAATGATAACTATTCAAAGAATCACGAAAAAGAAAGTTATCAATACCTCTAAATGGATCTACTACATTATTTTTAATTTTATACGGGTAAAAACTATCAATTAATTAACGCAATCTGATGTTATTGTCTAGTAGGTGCAGTAAAAGGCGATGGAGAGAAATGAAACAGGAGAGGGCACCAACAATCTTCTGGTAACTGATATCAACTCGAAATAATTAAGAAAAAACTGGGGCTGATATGCGCTCTATGTCAAATATCCCTATCCACAGACTTTTAATAGGCTGTAATGAATGACGAATGATTACATAAGACTAAGTAAAATTAAAAAAAGAGTAAAATATGACAAAAAAGACCAGTGAATCTTGGTAATTTGCGGCATGATAAAGATAGTAAGATAATTCAATGGGCTTATCTTGTGGAGGTCAGTGTTCCAAGTTTAGAAGAAAATACACACTTTTGAGGTATAATATTTATGATCTAATATGAAAGTGTATTAAAAAGTTCCACAGTCGATGAGTATAAGAAGAAGACCAAAGAAGAGTACATTAAACGTATGTAGAACGTTGAATTGCCACAATCCCTGTTTTTGCGCAAGTGAAACAAAAAAGGTAAGTGTTACAACAACTTATAATAACGCGGTTGAAGAGACTTTTATTTTATTACTTTAATTTATTTTTTAATAATTGTTCAAATCGCTTTCAATCCATTATTATTATTAATAACTTAACTTTTAAACTACGTTTAATACTCCCCTTTTTTGATCTCATAACTATTTGGGATATTTATTGAAATTAATATACTTTACGCCTGCAATGTCACGTGGTGCGATTTTGATAATATAAAACAAATGAATATGACATCATCATAATTTTTTTAAATTTTTTCATAAACTTTGACATTACACTTTAATTTGTCTCAAAAAATTGTTAGTATTAGACAATTACTTAAAAAATACAATTTTGAGTTTTACTGGGAAAACAGGCTTTTATGTCTTTGCTTTTGTTTAGACATCTATATTTTATAGTATAACTCATATTGCTTGCTAATTAATGTATTAAAAGGGGGTCAAATTATTTAGATGGAATGCATCATATACTGACTACGTTACCTCTCAGAATGGGACTCATTGGTGCCCTATAAATACTTGCTACATACTCGAAGGAATTCATAGGCTGTGGGGAAGCAGTGTTATAATACTAGTAATAAGCGTTTTTGTTTCCATAACCAAGCAATAATAAATAATTTCCATTAAACGGATATTAATTATTTGCACAGCCCTTCAAGTGTACCATTTTAATTTTTAGATTTCATGAATATATTTTTAGATTTATTTTGGTGCGGGCTTTCAAATAAATGCCTATTCTAGCTTTATAAATCTTTCTATGTCGTTCGCTTTGACTGTCAAATACTTTTCGTCTTTGTCGTCACTCCACCTTACTTTTTTTGGCCTGCTAGGCCTAGTGGTTTCTGAAGGGCTACGCCAAAACGTCCTCCATCTTTCCACTTGCATCCTCACAATATATCTAGCCCTACTATAGCCTATGTGACTGCTGTAGGGCGTCTGATAGATTTTTTCTGCTCCAAACGTCGACATGTATGTTTTTAGACCGCATAATTTTTAAATACTTCTTTCCTTGCCACGCTGATGTATGGTTCTTTTATTTCACTTTTCTTGCGAAGCTCCGAGATTGATTGCCATGATTATGTCAGGAATAGGAGAATACAAGAGTTTGAGAATACCTTGTCGAGTTAAGTTGGTAAAATATCTTTTTTTTAAGAAAAGTAGAAAGCAGTGTTTTCACATTAACATAAAAATGTTATTTCATTTTAATTATAAAAATATTAAATATGTGGATTTTGCATGACGTATTTTATAAATAGAGAAATAATGAAAACTTTTAAGTACTGTAGTGTGGCATATTGCAATTATATATGTTAAAATAAAACAGTGTAGTTCTTTTCAAACAAAAGTATTTCTGCCAGGTTAAATGCGTCGGTGATATTTGTATAGGTGCTAATTTACATTTGAATATTTTGAATGTTTCACTGTCTTTTGTTAAATTAATATATTCTTGAGATATGTCGTTATAATGGAATCTTTAGCAGATAATGGTAAACATCATCGACCTGTGGGTTTCATAAGCAGCGATAAGGGAAACTGAAACAGTAGATAAACAGCAGCATCGTGATAACAACTCAAAACTATAAATAAACTGCGGTTATCAACCCGCCTGTCAAGTGTTGTAACTATGGCACCCCCTCCCCATGAGAATGGCAATGTAGATTATAGGCTGTAATAGATAGGTAGATGGAATGGTAACACTAGACTGTGATCATAAAGACAAATGTTCGATCGCCTGCCAATCGTGAAGACAAATGTTCTCTACAATAGGAGAGGCCCATTCCCAGCAACGGAACTTTAAGCTTGATAAAGAAGAATATTTATAAACATCATTATCACAGTCACCTGAAGGTCAGGCGATGATCATTGCTTGCTTTCGGTGCTGCAGGACGTAGGAAACAAAATGGCGACTTATAACATATATTCAATTTTTGCGGATCAATTCGATTCGAAAGTAATGAATTTTTAAAATTGAAAAAAAAAAGTTGACACTTAATATAAATCTTCTGCTTGTACATCAGTCTGTATAATTCCACTACTGGACATCAACCCCTTCCGTTGTATAAAGGATTAGCATTAAACACGCTTACCATTGTCGTTCCACTAACAATTGACGATGGTATTGCCAGACGTCTCCTCGCACCTTTGACGCTGTTCTCCGTAGCCAGCCTGGGTATTTTGTGTAGTAGTGCAAACGAGCCACCTCTTCAGAAAACGGCGGAACGAAATAAGGTGACGACTCTTTTACACAGCTGCCACGTTTCGATGTACATCTTAATATAGAAAAATTAATGTTTGTTTTTTATTATTTATTTTATACGCTACTATATACGATTTTATAAACTTATTGCTTGCACTTCCGCGAGGGTTATATAATCATCATCGTTACACACCTTCACAAGTCCACTTCCGAACATAGGATCGCCACACACACAGTCCTTATCCACCTGCATCCATCGACTTCCTGTATGTCTTACCAGGTCATCAATCTATCTAGTGGGGGGCCGCCCAACACTTTACCTATCAATACCAGGCTGCCACTCGAGAACCTTACTTTCTTATCAGTGGTCAGTTTGTTGAGCTGTATGGCCAGCATATTGTCATTTCAATTACTAATCCATTGGGTTATGTCGGTTACTCTGATTCTACTGTGGATAACCTCATTTCTAAGTTTATAAAGCAGAAAAACTCGACTCGAGCATAGTCCTTTTCATAACTTGCTGAGTGACCTTGAGCTTCGTCATACAGCCAGCAGTGCAGGATCATGTCTCAGATCCATAATTCATCACTGGCTACACGCACTGGTTGTATAATCTGGTTTTCAAGTTTTGAGGTGTACCTGACAAGAAGATGTGGCGATATCTCCCCAACGCTGCCGAACTGAGTTGAATCCATCGGTTAACCTATCGGTCGAAGTTGGACTTATCTAGTTGCAATTTTTGTCTCAGGTAAATAACTTCAAGTTTAGTACTACTAAAAACTACCAGAATAGGTGACTTAAGTTCGCGGCAGCTTAAGGAGGGTTAAAAGGGAAGGAGCAGAATTTTTCCTATATTACTTTTATTTTACAACTTACTAGTTAACTAAACTAGTCGGACAATGTGAGTACACAGGTATACTAGACAATCTTTAACAATTAAACCTTAGTTTTTATACTATGTTGAATATTCTTAGGCCACGCATGTGAATTGAGTCACGTTTTTAAAGACGTAACGTTAATTGCTTAGGCGTTAGATACTGTATGTATGGTGACTTCCTGATAGCACGTAACCCTCAGCGCGGCGACTATTGCAGCACATTCAGCAAAAATGTCGCCGGGACGTCATCGGGGGTTCCCACTCGTATAATATTTGAAGGATTTTCTTGGTTTTTTTTTGTTCCTCTTCTTGGTATGTATCGTCGAGTTAATATTACCACAGTCACTATGATAATTGTAACAGCCATTACTACACAGCCATAATGTATAAAAAGAAATCATCGTGTGATACAGTGGATTGACTCGTGCATTTTGAAATAATACTAGTTTTTTACGGAATTTATCGCGTATATTTAACTTTTTAATTACCCGACGTTTCGAGAGCTTCACAGCACCCATGGTCACGGGAAGGACTGAGATGTTCAACGTCCAGCTGTCATAGTTAACCGCGGTTACCATAGATTAAAATTTAACTTTTGTTCCGATCTACACAGTATGAACTTATGGTATCATGGAGTCTTGCAGTTGTATGCTTGGGTTGGGATTTAATTTTATTTATTATAGGATCCCAAGCAGATGGTAGCACCCAGCCATCTTCTCTATTGAAATTAGGATGTTTTTTGGTTTCAATAGCCTCGCGAATCATCCTCGGAAGGAATCGGTGTCCTTTAGCGAGGATTTGTGGTCTATCAAATCTGATGTAGTGACGGGGGCGATCCTGTACATGTTCACAGACTGCAGACTTCCCGGAGCGTCGATTCTTCACATCAGCTATATGTTCTTTGACGCGGGTTTTAATGGATCTTTTAGTTTGTCCTATGTAGGAGAGACCACATTCACAATCAAGCTTGTACACTCCTGCATCTTGCAGAGGGACGTTACACTTGACTGATGGTAAAAACTGACCAATCTTCTTTGGCGGCTTGAAGTATGTTTTGATGGAAGCGCGCTTCAAGATGTAGCCAATCTTGTCAGTGACTCCTCTAACATATGGCAGTACAGCAGGTACACGCTCGACTGTGGCCGGCTTCACTCGTTCTCTGTGACGTAGGCGCGGGACCCGAAGCTTGTTGTCATGCAAAACTTGCTTGACATGTTGGAGCTCGGCAGCCAGGTGTTTACTGTCACAGATCCCTCGTGCTCTCTGAAACAAAGATTTACCCACGGTAGCTAACTGTGAAGGATGGTGGTGAGAATCACCGTTTAAATATCTATCTGTATGGGTCTTTTTTCTATACACAGTATGGCTACAGGTGTTATCAGGATTCCGAATTTCTAACACATCTAGAAAAGCTAAGGAATTGTTTGCCTCTAACTCCATTGTGAACTGAATTTTAGAATTTATAGAGTTAAGATGGTCTAAAAATGCAGTTACTTTATCTAAAGGTAGAATTGTGAAAGTGTCGTCTACGTACCGCTTGTAGAAACTTGGATTTATGGGAGAAGTAAGCAGGGCTTTCTCCTCAAAGTCTTCCATGAATATGTCGGCGACAATGGGAGATACAGGTGAGCCCATCGCCATAGATATTTAAACGGTGATTCTCACCACCATCCTTCACAGTTAGCTACCGTGGGTAAATCTTTGTTTCAGAGAGCACGAGGGATCTGTGACAGTAAACACCTGGCTGCCGAGCTCCAACATGTCAAGCAAGTTTTGCATGACAACAAGCTTCGGGTCCCGCGCCTACGTCACAGAGAACGAGTGAAGCCGGCCACAGTCGAGCGTGTACCTGCTGTACTGCCATATGTTAGAGGAGTCACTGACAAGATTGGCTACATCTTGAAGCGCGCTTCCATCAAAACATACTTCAAGCCGCCAAAGAAGATTGGTCAGTTTTTACCATCAGTCAAGTGTAACGTCCCTCTGCAAGATGCAGGAGTGTACAAGCTTGATTGCGAATGTGGTCTCTCCTACATAGGACAAACTAAAAGATCCATTAAAACCCGCGTCAAAGAACATATAGCTGATGTGAAGAATCGACGCTCCGGGAAGTCTGCAGTCTGTGAACATGTACAGGATCGCCCCCGTCACTACATCAGATTTCATAGACCACAAATCCTCGCTAAAGAACACCGATTTCTTCCAAGGAGGATTCGCAAGGCTATTTAAATCAAAAAACATCCTAATTTCAATAGAGAAGATGGCTGGGTGCTACCATCTGCTTGGGATCCTATAATAAATAAAATTAAATCCCAACCCAAGCATACAACTGCAAGACTCCATGATACCATAAGTTCATACTGTGTAGATCGGAACAAAAGTTAAATTTTAATCTATGGTAACCGCGGTTAACTATGACAGCTGGACGTTGAACATCTCAGTCCTTCCCGTGACCATGGGTGCTGTAAAGCTCTCGAAACGTCGGGTAATTAAAAAGTTAAATATACGCGATAAATTCCGTAAAAAACTAGTATTATTTCAATGTGTAGTGTTCGCGTAAATATAAGAAATCATTATGACTCGTGCATTATCTAGGGTCCCAGTAGAAATATGTAACTGGTATGACATGGACGTTACGCATGATCTTTGTTTGGTCCATGTTCATCTTTAGATATATCCATCAGGTGGCTTCATTGAGGTTATTAAGTGCTTAGGTCCTCAAACGATTCTGCCATGAGGACTATATTGTCGTCAAATCGAAGATAAGTAATGTACTCGCCGTTGATAACGTATCATTTTCAGTCCTAATGCAATTGTGGTACATCTATGCGATTGGATAGGTTTCGTATCCCATTTCAATTTAAATGCATGTATTATCATTCCTAATTAAATAACATAACTGCTCCAAATTTAAAACGATATATCCACATCCACTTCTTCTGCAGCAGCATTGCGCCGGGTACCAGTTAGTACCATTATAAAAATTGAAATAAGTAATGATATAATACTAAAAGATTATCATCTGACATAGCTTCATAAAATATGTTTTATAATAACAGCCGGATTTGTAGTCACAGAGCCGAATTTTCAATCCCCTGATATTTTTTTTGAAATAATATACAACACATACAAATAAAAACAAAATTAATTGTATTAGTAAAAAATTTCAATAAATTCGCTTTTTTATTCAGTCAGATTATAATTTTTTCGATGGATAGCTTTTATCTGACTATTGAGTAATCAGCCCTTAGTCGAAAAAGTTATCAATAAGTGATTTTAAGCTCATCTATATTATTATATATTAATAAGTTTTCGAATCATCATCATTATTACAGCCTTTCACAAGTCCACTACTGAACATCCTCATCCACAGCATGGTCCTGAGCCATTTTCCTTATCATGAGTTTTTTATTTATGTTCTAGGTATAATTAGTACATATTATTAAGTCAGTGTTAATTAACACTGACTTAATAATATGTACTAATTATACCTATATTTATTGCTTATTTTTGTCTTTCTCAAAAAAAATTAAATTACCAAATAAATTATTAGGTGTTTTTATAAACATCGAATGTGTGATAGAAAAGCAAGTACATCTTTTGCTAAATCAAAACCCAATTTTAAAACATAGACGAATCGATTATAACTTTATAACTTTAATATAAGTTAAGTTCTAATAAATGGTATTTATTCCAGTTTATTATGCATTTAAGGAATAAATAAAGCTAAATAAATAAATTAAATTCATGTTTATGAAAGCCCTGATTTATATTACATGGCTCAAATAAAGTACTTCTTATTAGGCACGTAAAACCAAATATCAGCCGGACGGCTGACATTATGCACTTCATACATTTCGTATATCTATTTACAGGCTTATTATATTCACTATTCTTTTATAATTCTTTTACAAAAACGTTAACCCCACACTAGGATTTTCTCCTGTATCGCGGAGGCAGTTTACAAACATAAATTGTACAAGGACACACATCCAGACCCGGAACAACTACTTGTAGGATGTACAAATACTTGTTCCGTGCAGGATTCAAACCCGCGGCCCCCGGCGCAGCCACTCATTGCTAATCCACTGCGCTACGGAGCCGTCGTCTAAAATAAAATAAATTCGTCCGCACATTGGCCTGAACCAAGGCAACCTGAAATACCTTCCAACGTGTGGATGCCACCACAAACTCTTGGCCAATATATCCGCAACATCATTCGCCACTATGTTGACCAACGTGTAGAGTCGCCGTAAAACAAAGAGAGCGTGTACACAAACACGACCGTTATCGTCTGATAACGCACGAAAACGGTCGATCAACCGTCGAATCCGAACTTGTTGGGATGTCTCGCTTGACTGCTGGCGTCTACAGTGCAAATTGAGTGTATTTATAGTTTAATTTAATCATTCTGTCTTTATTCAGTCGTTTCTGTTAGTATTGTTATCTACCTAAACGACTGTGGATGTGAAAAAATTAGTTGCACATAAATATTTCATTAACCCACACAGGCCGATGGTACACTGTTGCAGTGTAATCACACAAACGTCCGAGTTACTCGTCCGGGTAGTTCTGTCCGCCATCGGCCATCAAAATCGGTTTCGGTGTACACGTACCGTAATGTCTTAAAACTGTAGTTGTTGCTTGAATGTGTCGGCTTGACCGGAGGGGTATCAGTTTATTACAAAATACTAACGTGAACTATTAGCTGAATGCGGCTGTTTCGTATGTGAGTGTATAGTACTAGATAACTTTTTTACTAGAAACAACGTATTCCATTGATCTTAATGGATGACGACGCATCTGCATTTTGATTCTTAATCGAAAAGATGTAGATGTATAGACCATAGCGTCCACTTACCACTAAGCAGTGTTGCGTAAAATGAGTGTTGTAAAAAAAATTGATCGAGCAATGTATCTACTAAAAGTAATTTGATTAGGACATACTCATATTGCCATTAAAATAATTTTAAATTCGAAAATATACCTACGTTCGAATGCCCGAGCAGGAAGTGACCGAGCGGATGCTGCCTGCTACATGTGACCAGCCGCGTCACAGATCGGAAGTCCGCCCTCCTGCACTCCGCACACATTTCGTGAAAAGCTTTCCTTTATTTCATATTTAATTTTTGATTTTTATTTTCTATTTACATTGTTTAATATAAAGAACAAATACGCGTTTTGTAATTAATTTCTAAACGAAAACTAAAATCTAAAATTCATTAAAGCGGGCGTTACATAGCTCTTCTTTGCATATAAAATTGAAATGTTTGTTTGTTATATCGAAATAACTACCTACCTTATACTTACCCTATATACTTACCTGAGTATGTTATTTGCACGCCATTCAAACATGAAAAACCATTTTATAAATGTTGTGTGTCTGTTTGTATACAATAACAGGAGGGACCTAGGCTGTATAGGAATTTATTAATGAAATGCTCCTTGATTATCATAAATATAAATAACGCCAAATTAATAGACCCTACCCAGGAAAAGCCAGGGCTGATCGCTAGTTTTGAAAATTAAGTTGTGTAACCTAAAAGGCTAGATATACTTTATTCTTCACTTATGTTTGTTTTTTAGTTTACCGACATCTCGGAAGTGGCTAAAATTATTTTTTTATTGACTAGGTTGCAGTTCAGCAGTGGGTGCCAAAAATTTCGAAGAGTAAAATCTATCCTTAAGGGTAGAGCAAACATGAGATAAAGATTTTAATATATTTATATATTTTATGTGACATTAGTTGTTACATACCTTATAACATTACCTTGATCTTATAATGTATCATATACAACTTAAAAGGATAAAATACGCAAAGAGATACAACATAGACCTCCCTCATGGAATGCCACAAAGCACCGTCCTGAGCCACCAGTATCACTCGACTTCCTGCATGTCTTACGAGGTCGTAACTCCATCTAGTGGGGGGTCGCTCTACACTACGCCTACCGGTACGAGGCTGCCAGTTTTTCCCCATCGATTGTCGGGTCTTCGAACTACTATTGCCACTTCAGTTTACTAATACGTTGGGCTATGTCGGTCACACTGGTTCTACTGCGGATATCCTCATTTCTAAGTTTATCACGCAGAAAAACCTAGAGCATCGCTCTCTCCAATCTGTTAGTAATCATTTGTTGGCGATATTTTAAAATTCTTTATCGAAAATCTCTACGTATCTCTATACGCAACTGTTCGACATCAGACTAATAAGTGTTTGACTTTGGTTCTAGAGTGGAAAAGAAATACATGCTTGTTTTTTTGGCTGTGCACTCCTTGTCCATATTTTTTAACTGTGCGAGCAGCTATGGAGGTCTAATAAGACCAGTATCACTGCGACCTGTAAATCCTGTTCTGTTCGCTGCTATATCTATGGTTCATGGTATTGTGTAGGCCCTATATTCAATTCACTTCTTTTGAGATAAGTACGTAGTTTTCCAGATGAGTTTTACCTTTCCGTATTAAGGGTCTACAATCAGTAAGGTTTTGTAGTGATATTTCTTCTGTTAAGGAGTTACGCCTGTTAACAGAATCGGCACAACCTTGAGGTGCTTAGATGGACATGCGCTTATTAAACAACAATGTCCAGTCAGGGCTATTGGCAAAGAACGCAGTGTGTTGTTACTTAATCCTAGAACTTGTGGAGCGAATTTACAGTCATAACTCTAGATTAATATTTAAGAAAGTCTTAAGCCTTGTATATCAGGCTAGATATTAAGTGATTTATTGTGATAAAGAGTTTTTAAAAGTCAATCGACTCAGAGTTTTTGAGACTCTACAAAATAGCCCAGGTTAAAATCGCCTACAATACCCGCATGAACCCATCTCAAAATGATCCTGATGTTAAACCCCAGGTCATTAAAACTATTTACGCTGTCTTCAACTAGCAATAAGCTTAATCTCAGCGCTAGCAGTGCTGCCTATCAAAATCTATACATACATATTATGTGTATATATATTGGCTTCTATATTTTTTTAATATATTATGAGATTGAACTATTAATAAGTACCACTAATTTGAAATAAACTTTCGGTAATAAAAGAAACATTTTTAACTAAATAAATAAATCAATAAAAAGGTATCGAAATATAAATAATACGCACTCAGTTAGTAGTATTTATTGATAGGTCAATTTCATAATACGTTAATGTAAAAAAGTTAAATATCAATGCCATAGGTTTTTATTTCGTTCACCTATTACTCCCTATTTTTTTCCACATGCTAAAACAAATCACCGAGTATATAATATGATTGGTTGAGAAAAATTTATTTAAAAAAGTCTTAAACATTCTGTCCTTTTTGTCTTTTAAATTCAAAATGCGTTGTAATCAATGATATTATAAGTAAAAAGGTGGTTGTAACACATTATTTTAACTGAATATACTATGCATGCACACATTTATAAGGGTCGGTCGGTAGGCAAAAACGTTTTTGTCCATAAATCACATTAAATTTGGGATGATTTCAAATAAAAGTTGAAGCCTTTTCTACTCGTATTTTCAAAAACTGCAATAGTGGTATGTCATTATTTACATCCTTAAACAAAAGCTTAAAATTTGGCTAGGCTTTAAAAAAATAACCCTGTATATAATATGGTTGACGTAGAGATTTTACAGGTTGATTTCCACACAACAAAGTATGGCGCAAACTTCTGCTTGGAAGATACAGGTGAATTTCCCGAAATTCATACTATGCTTGAATATTATACTACCCAGATGGGCTAGTGTTTGTTAAGACTGACCGGTCTGACAGGAAGTCAGTCTGGTGGAAATTAAATCAACACGTGAAATTGCAATAAAATTTCATTGCGTGTCAGTGGCATCTGAACTCGATTTGCTCACGAACTATAAAGTTTTATGTGAAATAACAACATTATTTTTACATGTAATATTTGAAAGAAATCCAAGTCAATGTCGTAGACCGTCATCACTATTAAAATATTATGTAATTCTCAGTTTCCAGTCGTTTATTTATTTTATGGAGACACTAAACTAACGCAGCGTATTCCTAAGGGATGTGGTAATTTCGATTTAATTAAACTCGCTCAAATATTTGCACAGCACTCCCACACCGCACGGTATGATGACAACGAGTAGTATCGTCTGCCGCAATTATCTTTTACCACAGTGAATAATATTGTTATCCAATTCTAGTAAGCAGTCTTTATTACCTCGTAGTAATTGTTTATTGGGGTGTAAAACGATACCTAAGAGGCTCTAGGTAATTATGAACACGTAAAGAAAACTAGGTATGTAATAGCTACGCAAAAAAAAAAATTGAAGTGCCTGTTTGTAATGTCAAAATAACAGCCTTTTTTTGAATGCATATGAAACTGTATACGGTACTTTAAAAAAAAAACATTTTTTGATTTTTGAATGTTAGTCTGTATGTCTCTCTGTCTGTTTGTTCCGGCTAATCTCTGAAACGGCTAAACCGATTTTGACGGGTTTTCACTGGCAGATAGCTGATGTTATAGGCAGTAACTTAGGCTACCTTTATTTTAGAAAAAGAATTAGAGTTTCGCCCAAAATTAAAACCCATAACATCCAGCGTAATGTATTCCACGCGGGAGAACTCACGGGGAACAGCTAGGATCTTACATAAGGCGACTATCTACTTGTACAAAAATTTAAAATTTACGCGATTACTTAAACAAAAAACTTACACGGTTGGATGAGCATAATGTGCGCAATACTCGTGGCTCTAATTCTCTTTAGCAGTCCCAAGAATCGTCACGGCTACTTTTCGTGGCAGTTTTCATTATTTCGCAATAAAGTACTGGAACAACCTTCCACTCTTAGAGTATATTCATAAGCAAGCTATGCTTATGTACACTTCTAAGCTTCTGCCTTCTCTTTGGGAAATACATTTGGTAAATTGTTTTAAATTTTGCTATAAATTGCATGTTGTAAATAAGAAAAAAGTAATTGACGGAATTTACATATTTTGAAAACTTTTATACATTTTTATGAAAATAGAAATGTATCCGACAACTGCTCGGTAATATAAGGCTCCGAAAGAACAACAGCGTTGTCACCTTGGCAACATGCTACAGCTTCATGCTGAGTCTGATGCCTTTCAGATGCTGCATTTTTGTATATTGCTATTTTTTGTGTTTTGTATATAATCAAAAATCATTAATTTATCATTGATTATTGTTCTTCATCAGCCCGTAAAAGTCTACTTCCGGACAAGGAACTTTTCGAGCTAAGATACAATTATCCTCTTCACACTTGGCTTGCAGATTGATGATCGCAGTGCCAGGCGTCTCACACCTGTGACGATGCTCCAAGTCGCATCTCTGTTATACGCCGAAATAAGAGAGATGTTAATACCGCCATAGATCGGAAGCCATAAAATCTTTTTCATATCCCATACATGCATCTTATATTACCCACAGCATATAAGAGGTGATGGATTCCAATATGACAATAAGCTGAATGGTAAAAGTCTCATGTATATTGAAAATACAACCGAAAGTATGAGTACGACTAGCGTGATGAGGGTTCCGTATAAAATTAATCATATATTATGTGGATAGTTCATATAGATTAATAGGTAAGGGCAACTTTGAGTAATAGATAAGTCGGTTCAAAGGACAAATTTAACTTTGCAGTGGATAAAAATATTCGGGTCTACATTACTGTCGATGTTATAACTGCTAACGTAAGTTTGTAATTACGAATAATATTTTTTTAGATAATGTAATTACAAGTTAAATTTTGTGTCTTTACTCTTATAATTTATGAATTTTATTTAATAGACAAATCTGTAACGAAAACAGACAAAATTGTCAAGACTCTTGGGAAAGATAAACTTAATGTATTCCTAAAAGTTCATACGGAACTCCCAGGGCGCAAGTTCTACTCACAATTTTTTATTTTACGCTAAACAATATTAATGAATAACTAAATTGTAGCATGCGAAAAATACAAAGATTGCGGAGGTCGTAAGTTTTAAAAAAGATCAACCAAATCACCTGTTCTAAAAGTCAGATTAATGCTTTGCAAGGTTCGACGCTTGTCCTCGAATCGAAGAAAGTTTTTCAATAAATATCATTAGCGCGTTTGTTCACAATTATTTACTGTTAGAGTACCGGCCCTTAATTTCGTGTTTGTCGTTTAATTAATTAAATAAGATTGATCTTAGCTAGTAAATTCATTAACGACATTTGTAATTGTGTTTGATTTATTTAAATTTATCTGATAAATGTAAGACAGTATAACATAACGATAGCAGTTGAAAACTAAATATTCCTTCATTTGGTTTTCAACTGCTCTCTCTTCTGTTATTTGTGTTATTTCCCGAATATTATGAAGAATAAAAGCCGTGTTTTTATCAATCTAAAGTGATACATTAATTGATGGCAAGTAGCTACTGGAGTCCATGGACACCCGCGACTAACGTCAAATAATGAAGACTACAGACATGTTGTCATCCTTGAGGAACGCGATGGAATGCCACACAGTCTGTAATAATACTGCTCTTGATACCTTTCAGATCCAAACATAGCATTGGAGGCACTATTATTTGGCGACAGAAAGAGGAACTCTTAGGTAGAATAATTCCACCACCAAGTAAATTGTTTAGGGTTTGTTTAAATTATGTGTTCTTTCAAGTTAAGCCATAGATGTTTCTTTATTGCTGGCTGTATCAGGGAGCTCAAGTGCGCTCAGCGAGCTATGGTGAGGGCTACCCTCGGGATTTATATGCATAATAGAATTAGAAATGATGATATCCGCAGGCTAACTAGAGTAACAGACATAACTTAACTGAAGTGGCAATGGGCTGGCAATATAGCTCGAAGAACCGACAACCGATGGGGAAGAAAGGTTCTATAGTGGCAGACTCATACCGGTAAGCAAAGTGTAGGGCCTAGCTAGCCTCCCACTAAATGGAATGACGACCTAGTAAGAATTGCAGAAAGTCGATGGATGCAGGTGGTTCAGGACCGTGCTTTGTGGCATTCCTTGCATTATAAAAATTTAACGTTGTTTACTTGAACTCTGATTGCAGACGTGCCTCGAATTTTGGTGAGACATCGATACTTGATTATATAATTTGACTCTCTAGTGCATTTTCAAAGATTACGCATTCGAAAATCATGTAAAGAGATTTGGGCTTTCAGAGCACGATATAACGGCGAATTACTACCATAATCTACGAAAAGTGTTCTTGTTAGTAGTTGTGGGTGAAAAAAATAATGTATTGGTAGGTACTTATAGCTGCGTGTCCTATGTATTTCAGAAGGGAGCTCTGAACAAATCAAACAAAAAAATAAGATTGAAGATCGTAAAGACCAAGACAACGCCGAATGGTACCTAATTTGAAAACAGTAACAAATACATAGTATAAATACATATAATAGTAAAATATTTTTTTCTAACCTTCTGAAATTCTTATGAAATAATGGATGGATACTTTTGATATAATTAATTAAGTAGCTATAATATAACATAACATAACATATAACATAAACACTCACGCCTGTCACCCAGAGGGGGTAGGCAGAGACTACAGACTTCCATTTGGCACGATCCTGACACACCTCTCTCGCCTCCTTCACATCCATACACCTCCGCATACATGCTCGTCGGTTAAGGGTACTCCTAATTTGGCCCGTTTTCAATAAATCGCCAATTTGGTCGATAAATTTTCGCCTAGGACGTCCCTTTCCGACTCTGCCATTCACTTCTGCAACATAAATTTTCTTTGTCACTCTTTCCTCATTCATTCTTTCCACATGACCAAACCACCGAAGCATTCCTTTCTTAATCCTGGTCACAACATCATCTTGCAAACCACACTCTTCTCTTATTACACAATTTCTTACCCTGTCATTAAGATTCAGCCCTAACATACTCCTTAACGACCGCATTTCTACTGCGTTCATTCTACTCTCGTGCTTCTTCTGCCACACCCAACTTTCACTACCATATGTTAAAGTAGGGACCAACACAGCATTGTGAATTGCCATACGTGCCTTTTTCGACACATTTTGACTCTTCACAATAGAGTGCAGGGCCCCATTTACTCTATTTCCCGCATTCACTCGTCGTTCTATATCCTTATCATATCTCCCATCCCTGCTAAATACGCAGCCCAAATATACAAACTCATCTACTTGCTCGATCAACTCCCCTTCTATTCTTATTTCACAAATCGTTTTACTTTCTTCTCTTTCAAAAACCATAACCTTCGTCTTACTTGCGTTCACTTTCATACCCCTTTCTTTTAATGATCTGTTCATTAATGTAACCATCATTTGCAACTCGGCCGCCGACGACGCAAGTATAACTTGATCATCGGCGTACAAAAGGCATTTGACGGTTAACTCACCCATTCTTAATCCGCATTCTTCAACTTTCAAATTTTGCAAACAACTGTCCATAAATAGGTTGAACAGCCACGGGGAAGCTACACAGCCCTGTCTGACACCTTTATGGATGTCAAACCAGTCCGAGTAGACCCCGTTGATCCTAACACAAGCACTAGAGTCCCTATAAAGGGACTCCAATGCCCGTATCAAGCCAGCGCTCAACCCAAATGAATTCAGTGTTTGCCATAGCACATCCCTATTCACTCTGTCATAGGCCTTTTCCAAGTCCATGAACGCACAAAAAACCTTTTGGTTTTTGGCCAAAAACTTCTCCGCGATCATGCGCATGGAAAAGACCTGATCTGTACATCCCATTCCCTTTCTAAATCCCGCTTGCACATCCCAAATTTTTCCATCAGTTTCTTTCATGACCCTTTCAATCAGTACCTTAGCATACAGTTTTCCCACAATGCTAAGAAGGCTGATGCCACGGTAGTTTTTACAGTCCTGCTGCGACCCTTTTCCCTTATATACTGGGACTATCACGGCTTTGCACCAGTCTACCGGTACCCGCTTCAGTTCCCAGCATAAATTAAACAAGGTGTGCAGCAGGCCTGCCACCACTTCCTCTCCAGCCCTTAGCATTTCAGTGAAACTCTATCATATCCGGCAGCCTTACCTGCTTTCATGCTTTTCATTGCTTTCATTATTTCACCTACACTAATCTCGCTACCTCTTTCCTCTTCTTTCGGAATTTCTACTTCACTTAGTACACACGTTGTCTCCTCACTCATAAACACGCTTTCAAAATATTCCTTCCATCTCTTTAAACTCAAAACTTCATCATTCAGAATATAGCCATTCTCGTCTCTTATAGCATTCATCATAGGCTGTTTTGAATGTCCCCTAGTTCTTACAAGTTTCCAGAACATTTTAATATTTGCCTGGAAATTATCCGATATTCTTCTATCATTCTTATCCGTTCTTTCTTGCTTTTTTCTTTCAACTACTTCTTTTACTCTCTTATTAAGATGTCTAAAGACTGCCTTTTTTTCTTTCAATATCATCATTCGTACCGCTAGAATTACCAGCCTTTGTTGCTAGTAAATCTAGCCATGCTCTCTTCTTTGCTTCAACTTCCATACGTACCTCATCATCCCACCATAACGTATTATTTTTCCTTTCATTCTTTCTCTTACTAACACCACATACTTCGGTAGCTGCATCCACTAAACCTTTCTTTACATTTTGCCATACATTCTCCAAGTCTAACTCCTTCATACATAATTCATCCAAACCACTTATATTTTCTTTCAGTCTACATTTGAACTTCTTTTTCTCACCTTCATCTTGTAACCTTTCTGTTCTAATACGCTGTAACGCAGTGGTAGACACAGATGACCGATGGCGCCAACGCCTGAATAGACCATTAATTCGGCATAGAACCAAATAATGATCCGTTCCTACGTTAGAACCCCGGTAAACCCTTGTATCTACAACTGCGCCCCCTCAATCTTTCATCCACAATTATTAAATCTATCATGCTTCTATCGTCACCTCTTTCCCAAGTATACATGTGAATCCTCTTGTGGCGAAAGCAAGTGTTCGTCACAAAAAGATTCTTTTCCATACATACGGTGAGGAGACTTTCACCATTCTCATTTATACTTTCATCACCAAACGTTCCCAATATCCTTTCATAACCAAGCCTCCTCACCCCAACCCTTCCATTAAAATCTCCTAGCATAATAATATTTTCATTTCCCTTACACTCCATTAACACCATCCTTACCATTTCCCAAAACTGCTCTCGGATATAAGTGGGCTTAGACATGTCTGGGGCGTAGACCCCTAACACAAACAACTTCTTTAAGCCCACTTTCATTCGTATCCACAGCAGTCTTGGGCTTACACATTCATACTCTTTCACACATTGGCCCATTCTTTCTGAAAGGATGATACCTACTCCCTGGCATGCCCGCTCGATCTCGTCTACACCAGACCAGTATGCGGTATACATGCCATGTGTAGTGACATCCTTTCCCTTCCTTTTCGTCTCATTTACACATAACACATCTATTCCTCTATCATTCATCATATCGCATACTTCATCCATTTTATCATTCATTGCCCCACATACATTCAACGTAGCCAGACGGACCTCTGCAATCCACTTTTCGCCTCTCCGGGAGACAGAACGTGACGGGTGGCGAACCTCGTCGCCGGTTTTCCTCCCGGAGATTCTTCGCACCCCTGCCCCATTAAAGGGGCGCCGGGAACTCGGGGCCATTTCTATTATATTGTTCCTCATGGTGCGGACAAAGGGTGGTATATTTTACGCCTCTACCAGGGCGTGGAGCCGAGTCTGTGCTATCGGCTTGTCGCTCATTTAGCACCACCCGGGGGACACGTGTAGGGTGGGCCTAGGAATAGGTGGTCAGAGCCTACGGACGCGAGCGACTTATCCCCCCTATTTTATTAAATATATTAGCTATAATATATTTAATAAAATTATTTATAAGGATTTTATCACCTTTTTTATACGGATTTTTTAACCTTTTTTTAATTCCCGACATTTCGCGTCCTTTACAGCACCCATGGCCCTCCCGGAGGGGGGGGGGGTCTATAAGAAATCATTCGCTATAGTATAATTCATGTTATTTCTGATTTAAAATTTTAATATATATTGGATGATCCCTGAAATAAAACTAAAATGACACCATCACATCAACGTATTGTATCCCATAGGCCACGAGAGAGACCACTACACAATCTCACTCAGTGCACAAAAATAGCCGATATTTTGAGCGACACATTTACACTCTTACTGTTCTTTTTATACTACATTATTATATATTCTCAATAATATTCTTAATTGTAATTGGTTAAGGGCGACACTAATGACCCCGCACTTATATTTTACAGGCAATCTTAGCAAGAACTTTATTTAATTGCACAAACTGGCATAAATACGTCCAACAATAGCTAAAAGCAAATAAAAGTATGAAAGTAAACGCAAGTAAGACGAAGGTTATGGTTTTTGAAAGAGAAGAAAGCAAAACGATTTGTGAAATAAGAATAGAAGGGGAGTTGATCGAGCAAGTAGATGAGTTTGTATATATTTGGGCTGCGTATTTAGCAGGGATGGGAGATATGATAAGGATATAGAACGACGAGTGAATGCGTGAAATAGAGTATATGGAGCCCTGCAATCTATTGTGAAGAGTCAAAATGTGTCGAAAAAGGCACGTATGGCAATTCACAATGCTATGTTGGTCCCTACTTTAACGTATGGTAGTGAAAGTTGGGTGTGGCAGAAGAAGCACGAGAGTAGAATGAACGCAGTAGAAATGCGATCGTTAAGGAGTATGTTAGGGCTGAATCTGAATGATAGGGTAAGAAATTGTGTAATGAGAGAAGAGTGTGGTTTGCAAGATAATGTTGTGACCAGGATTAAGAAAGGAATGCTTCGGTGGTTTGGTCATGTGGAAAGAATTAATGAGGAAAGAGTGACAAAGAAAATTTATGTTGCAGAAGTGAATGGCACGTCCTAGGCGAAAATTTATCGACCAAATTGGCGATTTATTGAAAACGGGCCAAATTAGGAGTACCCTTAACCGACGAGCATGTATGCGTAGGTGTATGGATGTGAAGTAGGCGAGAGAGGTGTGTCAGGATCGTGCCAAATGGAAGTATGTAGTCTCTGCCTACCCCTCTGGGTGACAGGCGTGAGCGTTTATGTATGTATGTATGTACATTCCATTTTGTATTAGCATACCGACATTGTAAGGCCAAGAGAACTTTAATTGTATATATATATATATATATATATATATATATATATATATATATATATATGGTTGCTGTATATCACCTCTTAGATCCTGTACGTGTCGCTTTCTTAAAAATAGCAGAAATAACATAAAACATAAAAAAAATGTTTCGTTTATAATGCCTTATGTCAGTCTATTATTAAGAATAGCATAACGTCTTGGGGATGTGCAGAACCCACATGGTTAGGTTAGAACGTGCACACAAAAAAATAATAATTAAAATATCTTATAAAAAACATAGGTTATTGTGGCCTTGGAAGGAGAAGAAGGCAAGTAATCTTCGAGAGTGTCGTGAAGCAGAGGCGAGCAGTAAGGCTCAGGAGCCGTGCCGAACAATTTGTAGCGCAGAGAGTAGCTTGAAGGAACAGGAAGCAATATTATTCCAGTGCTACGATGAACCTTGTGAAGCTAGCTGGCTTGCAGGATATGAAGACTGCAGACGATATCTGCTCGGGAGCGAATGGGTGAGGTATTTTATGACAATGATGAAGCTTGAAGTTTCCGAAGGTTGTTGGTTGCGTGTTCAGATCACGTCGGATGGTCACCACTGTGGCCGTGGAAGGAAAAGGGGAGATCTCCCACCGGGCAAGGTGTTCTGCCCGGGGAGCGGCCAATACTCCGTGTGATTGTTCGGAGATGTTCTATATATACTGTTTATGATTTGGAATTTTGATAGCGTGATTTAGGCTTCGGTGTGTTTCGCTTGCGGCGCGACGACAGCGCTGCAACATTATTATCATAAAACGAACTATGCAAATTTTGTGACTTGCTCAACGTACTTCAGCTGCATATTCTTGCGACAATATTATAAAATCATTCAAAAACAGAATACAATAAATGCAATCCCATATTAAGCAAAAGACTACCGAATCATCTATGCACAATACCTGTTACCAGCTTATTAATTAGTCGAAGATTTTTCAATTACAGAGATCCAGGCCTATATTACTTGCTAATAAATTATTAAGGTCGCTAGGCTTATCTTGAGAAACGCAAGAGATTTTAAAAAACCAGCAACATTATTCATTACAGCACAGTATGGTGTACTACTTATTATACTCATAGACAGGATAGAAACATGGGACAGACATGTCACTCCGTCATTAGATTGTAAGTAACTACGTCTGCGATGCCCCTTTATTGTCCAAATTACAATTTAACGTACTATCCAGAATTCCAGCTTTTATTTATTTTTTATTATGATTTTTTTATTATTAACACATTTTTGTTTAATTTGTTTTACTTCTTGTAAAACAACGCATGCAGTGATTGCCAAAATTATAAGAGCAGTTAATTATGTAATAATTTTGACACTGCAACTTATTGCAGTTTCTTATGTTAGCAAGCCAAATAAATAAAAATAAAAGTGGTGACTAGAGCAGCGCACAACGCCACACTATCGAAGTGTTTTATTTTTCAAATTTGAGTCAAAAGAAAAGTGTAAAAGTTATATGCTGTTTATCGCTTACGCTACTGGTCATTCCTTAGAAAAACTATACATTTTTATAAAAATTTAAAGCCGATAATAATTCAAATTATAAGAAATTGAGATTGCCAACATTTCTTTCAAGCATAGCAACTTTGCCAAGAACCTTTCAAAGGGGAAATCTATGGAGTAGGCCTTTGTTCAGTAGTAGTAGTAGGACTTTAACTGTAATGAATAATTTAATGAAATTATAATGATTTGAAACTAGTATATATCTATTATGGATCCTTACATATGATTACAATATATATAAGGCAAATAATTGGTGAAATTTCAGCGCCACGAGAGCAACATTGTTTTCTGTTCAATACTACACTCATTAGCTTATGCAAGCGACTGACAGGTATGAGTGGGGCATCGAAATTGAAATCGAATGCTGTGCTATTGAGCTGAAACGTCAAATTTAATGTTGTGTAACATAAGATCCAGTGCTGTTCCATGGAATATTGCAATGCTTGAAATATTTTTGAAAAATACCTATTTTAATCATCTTTATTTAACTTTTTGTGCGTGGTAGAGCCATGTTACAGTTATATGTTAATTGTGGCAAGAACGGACACGCTCACACAGAATACCATATAAAATCTTCTGCTTTGTTTCGTATCACGAGTGTAAAGAGACATTCTATCTTAATCCTCAGGGGTAACAACACATCTGCATTTTGATTTTTAACCGTTGATAAAAGAGGTAGATATCTACAGGTCACGGCATCCATTTACCATTAGGTGGATTATGTGCTCGTTATAGATCCTTATTTTATTTAAAAAAAAAACTGAATAGATGTAATTAAAAAGATGAATAGAGTAGTACATGGAAGTAGATCAAACCAACAATCAAATATTAGATTCTATCACAAATATTTGCGGGTGCAACAGCTACAAGTAAAAACAAAACAAAACAAATAAACAGCCAAACTTTATTTTTATGACAAAAAATTCGCGAGACTACGCAACAGCTCACCAGAGACTCGTTGTATTCTGATGAATGGTATAAGAATGTATAAAAAACGAATAAATAACATATATCCATTTTTATATATAAGTCTAGTGATCCACGACGCGTCGCACGAGTGATTTTTACTGGGTCCACTTGTAAATCTAAGCCTTTCTGAGATCAAAATTTAAATTAGTCATTTCGTAGTAATTATATTTATACAAAGATAAGAACCTAAAAGCAATGATTATTATTTTTTTTATTGATAAGAATATTTTTAAATAGTAAATAATCGAAAGATCGCTAATTTGCATCGTATTTTTATAAGTGGTGTTTGTTTTCACTAGAAATTGCAGAGGAGTGCTTCTTTTTTTAATTTTCATATTTTCTCTACCTTTGTCAGCAATGCAATTGTAGCTATTTGTCTTAAGCGGTATTATTATAATGCCTTGAGAAGGATGTGATACAAACTGACAATTGCGGTGATTTTATTAAATAATTGCTCTATATTGTACTAGTTTACTTTTTATATCATGTAAGAGTGCTTTAACGAGCACACTACGCCTAACCCTAAGTTTATGCTATGGCCCATAGGCACATATATTCTATCCTCGAATAAGAATCAAACGCAGATGCTTTGTCAAACGAGGAATTTCATTTCGCTCCTCAGCAACTTGAAATCTCGTTACCAGTAAAAATCAACTCTGGTTCTTGACTTGAGAGAGAACGTTTTTCCATGATTGAGCAAAAAAAAAAAAAATAAGTGCTGCAGCAGTGTTCTCCTTCACAAGTCCACTACTAAAGATAGGCGGCAGGTTTAAAGAAGATGACTTTGATGGTATTGTTGCGCGCCTAAGTTGACGTCAGGTACCTGGCACTAGCGCCATCTAGTGTCGAAGAACAGAGCGAGGAGGGTTTCCTAGAAAATGTCAATCTTGATCTTTAGACCAACAGCGCCATCTAGTATAGAGCAGAAGAATTAAGCTTTCTAGAAGCCCCACACTCGAACTTTCTGCGTCTGGTCGTTCGGCGACCGTATTTACTGGAATATTCTGGATGTTTCGGTGTAAAAGCTGTATTTAAAGCCGCCGCAATCCGCTATCGGGGCAGTATTGAATTTGGCGAGACAAACGAAGCTTCGGAGCGAAATAAAGTGAATCAGTGTGATTAATTATTAGTATCTTTTAAGTTTTAGTTGGTGTTCGGTAATAAAAGTGTAACTTTTGGTAATTCAATCGGCAGTTTTAATTGTCACGAACCTCAAGCTCGTAACACCGTTGGTGTCAGAAGTGGGATAAATTGCTCGTAACAGTATTTTACGCCGTAAAAGAATCCACTACTCCATAATATCGTGATCTTTCTGATAACAGCACAAAATAATAGAAAACTGCGATTTTCAAATTACTTAACAAGAAAGTATTAATAATCAATCTTAATAGAGATCTGAGCAATACAAGATTATAGTACATGAACACAGGTGCACTCTCTATTCCCTCTCTCTCATAGTCCGATGGACTGAACTGATGAAATACTAAACATGTAACCACCGTATAATACGTCCCCGCCACGATTACACACTGGTGTAACGGGAAGGACATAATTACATGATAATACCAAAGTATGCAAACAAACAGCAATACTACCAATCTCAATGTAACACAAGACAGTTTCTCAGCAACACAATCTTCCTTGCCTACATTAGTAGGATACCCCAATGGGCATAACAACGGCAATGAGACACGTAGAATTACTGACTGACCCCTCTTAGTCACCTGCGCTTCGTGGTAGAGCCATTCTGCAGCTATATTGTGGTTGCAGCACGAATGGGTCGGCTCGACCGGGGTAGGGCCATGCTCTCATAGAATACCAGTGTAAAATAGCAGCTTAATGCTGCTGTGTTTCGTATGGTAAATATAGAGAACCGAAGACCCTTTTTACTGGAAACGAGGCATTCCATCTCAGTCCTCAGGGCTGGCAACGCATCCGCATTTTAATTCTTAATTGAAGATAAATTTAGATGTTTATGGGCTACAGCATCCACTTACCATCAGGTGGACTATGTGCTCGTTCATCACCCTTATTTAATAAAAAAACCTTTATATTGCTGGAGCTGGTAAGAGATTACAGTTCTACCCTCATTTCTTCACATTTTCTTTTATTCTTTTACCCTCATTGCTATCTATTAGTTATCGCGTAATTCCACTTTACTACTTGTCTAATAGATTTTTTTCCAATCGCCACTCGCTAGTCTCTTGTAAAGTTACAAGCAATAACAACTTTACGATTGTCATACATATTCTAAGCAAAAATATAAAAGAAATATCCCTAATGTGGGGCATGTCAGTTTGTATTTGAACTTACGAGAAATAATGCAGCTTTAAATAGTTAACATAATATTACGTTATACATTACAATATTACTTTATGCATTTGAAATTAGGGATAAATGAAATAACCTAGCGTAAACTAGAAGCGTATTACTTTGTTTCGTATGGCATGTACATAAGTAAAACCAAAAATCCTTTTTAATACTATGTTGGGAAAGAGGCACTTTGATTGGATAGTAAGTGGTCGTTAACGTGACTGCTAATCATGAGATTTCGGGTTCGAATCCCGGGTCAGGTCAACAATTATTGAGTTTATATTTCAAGAAGTTCTCAGCAGCACGGAGTTAGGAAGTTGGCGATGTTTCACCCTCATGCCTCGGCAAGTACGGAAAGCCGTTGCTCGTATTGGTTTACCGTCACATGTGCTTACGCATACACTTGCGCATTACAATTTTGTCCAGCGCAGATGGTTTATGTCTGTTGAAGCTGGCCGTCACGACCGAAATTCGACCCGGAGAACATTATTATTATTATTAACGAGGCACTACAGTTCACCTTTTTTCGTGACTAAGCTTAGTCCTCAGAGATAAAAACGTTTCTGCATTTTGATTCTAAATCGAGGATAGATGAAGATGTCTATGAGCAACAGCATCCACTTACCATCAGATTGGCTGTGATTATAATTAACGGTCTTTCTTAAAATTATTGATTTTAATTTACTTAAAGAAATCTAAAATTATCTATACATCTCTCTCTCTCTCTCTCTCTCTCTCTCCCTTTTAATATTTTATGTACGCGAGAAACTAAAAATTTCATTTTTTTATTTATAATTAAAAGGTGGGGGTAACTTTCGTTAACTGTGATATCAAAAATTCAAATGAATCTCCATAAAATCCTCAAAATTAGTTTTATTCCATGTAGTTAGTTTTATTCATGGTATTCGCCTAATAAAACTCAAAATAACATAGTAAACACTTAGATCATTATTATAATTTTTGTTTTCTGTTCACTCACCTCACATCCATCCGCCTTTTCATTTTTTTTCTTTGCTCTCTTTTATATAATTCGTTTCACTACAATTCATTTTATCAACAACTCAATTAATATAGTTTATATTAATTTTATTATTTATTATTAACTATTATTTTATAATAATAATCTATATATATATATATATATATATATATATATATATATATATATATATATATATATATATATATATATATAAATATATATATATAGAAATAGAAATAGAAACTTTTTTCAGTGATATAAAAATACTTATTGAAGTCACTTTTTTAATTTACCACTGTTCGCAAAAAAAACCTCTGTCTGGGAAGAACCACAAGAAACCCAGCGGGACTATTTTTTTTAATAATAGCTTACAATCATGTTTACAATCAACAACACAAACAAATTAAATAGTAGATCACTCGTATATATATAAAAAAAAAAAAAAAACATACATACATATAAATAAATAAAATTTAAGTGTCTTTCATTATTTGTGCTGAGGGGGTTTGCATGCTATGAAAACATGAACATCCATTTAAAAACTATTTGTGTCTCTGTCTGTTCGAGTTAGTTTTTGTAACGGCTGTAACGACTGTAAAGAAACTTCACGAAAAGATAAAGTGCTACGTCAGGAGATATAAAAAAAAACGAAAAATTAAAATAAATTGTTTTGGACTATCTTAAATTGAAATAACGCCACATTAATAGGCCATACCCAAGCAAAAGTAAAGTTACAGCCTATATACGTCCCACTGCTGGGCACAGGCCTCCCCTCACTTCTGAGTGTTTCAGGGCAAGGAAGTGTCCGCCGCGCAGCCCTAATGCGTGTTGGCCCAAGCAAAGCCATCCAAAATATAAAATAATTCCCGGAAAATTTACAAGTTCCAGGAACCATTTAATATTTTCCATTTTATATAAAACTATACAACGTCATTAATAAAACCATTAATATTTATCACCTTAATTACCATAATTGCAAATATGTTCTAGCTAAATGGCTATTTATAAGAGCTATGATGATATTGAAGCCCTTTTAAGCAACATGAAATAATGTAATTTATTTTTAACACTCTCTCTTTCTCTCTCTCTCACACACACACACACACACACACACACACCCACACACACACACACACACACACACAAACACGCCACACACACACATGCGTGCGCGCGCATGCACCCACGCACGCACGCACGATCGGACGCACGCACACACCCAAGCACGCCCGTAGAGACACGCAATAGCATTTAATGCCGTTAGTGCAGAGAAATTTAGACGCTTTTTATTAAACATGAAGCATTCCATCCAAGCTCTCGGGGGTGACAATACGGCATTTTGATTTTCAATTGAAGGTGATGTCTATGAACCGCAGCATACCAATATCACCAGGTAGACTGTGTGCTCGTTTGACAATCTTATTATTTAAAAAAAAAACGGCTGAAATTAAACGAAACGCCTTTACCTAAATATCTGCTTTAATAACGTTTAAAGCGCCTTTACTCATATTGTTCTTAGAAACCTCTTTGAGTAACTAAACACGGACCTCGGCTATAACGTACTGCCTTTAACGCACACCTTAACATTTTTGAATTGATAATATTTTGCGATACATATATATTTTGTACCATTAATCATAACATGTTTTAGAAAAAAAACCTGAAAATTTTTTTTTCTAGAAAATCCCATTGAACCGTTGCATGTTCTGCGCCACTAACCATCACTGACCAGTAAATTGGACACTAACGAAATCTATATTATTTTTGTAAAGGAATATAAAAAATACTTCAATTATGAATTTCCTAATTAGCCTTTAATAATAGAACATAATATTATAGGTACTTACTTAACATAGAACAGTCTTAGTCAGGGGGTTTTCATGCTGGTCTACCTTTCCGGTGATCCTGTTATGGAATACGGGTACGCGACCCCGGCTCCCCGAGCTACTGTTATTCTCATACCTTTCCTGCCGAGATAACAGTATCCTTACACCTGCGCTCCTACCCCCAACCTTCTTTTTCCTTTTCCCAAAATGGTAGCTTCCTCTACCAACAATAGCATACCCAAAGAGGGTTGGTGTCAGGCAGGCGGCCGACTGTAAAACTTTTGCCAAATCCCATGCAGTAAACCTATGAATATTACGAGTTGTGGGATATATGACAGGGCTAGGGCGTACCCCGCAGGCGACGCGCAGGGGCAGCACCCGGCTCCTGTGGGAAGTGGGCAAGGGTTGTCGCACCTTACGGAGCGGGTGCGACGTAAGAGGCGAGCCCGGAGAGAGAAGAATGTCAGAGTGAGGTTTGCAAGCTGGAATGTAGGTACGATGACTGGAAGAGGAAGAGAGTTAGCAGATGTTTTGAAACGACGAAGAGTGAATGTTGCCTGTTTGCAGGAAACAAAATGGGAAGGGCAATAAAGCAAGAGAGATTGGGGAAGGATACAAGTTTTATTATTGTGGAAGTGATGGGAAGCGAAATGGAGTAGGAGTTGTGTTAGATAGTGGAATGAAAGAACGAGTGACAGATGTGAAAAGAGTAAATGACAGAATGATAGTTGTTAAATTAATGATTGAAAACAAAGTAGTGAATGTTGTAAGTGTGTATGCTCCGCAAACAGGCTGTGAAGAGAGTGTGAAAGAGAAGTTTTGGGAGGAATTTGATTGTATGATGATGGGAATACCTGAGAGTGAGGATGTTTATATGGGAGGAGATTTTAATGGACATGTAGGGAGAGTGAATGACGGGTATGAAAGAGTACACGGTGGATGGGGGTACGGAGTGCGGAACCGTGAGGGGGAAGTTCTTCTGCAAGCAGCATGTGCTTTCGACCTGGCTGTAGTAAACACGTGGTTCCAAAAACGAGATCAGCATCTTGTTACTTATAAAAGTGGCCACCACGCGACACAGATCGACTATCTTCTGATAAGACGGAACCAAATCAAGAGTGTAAAAAACTGCAAAGTGCTTCCAGGTGAAGACTTAGTATCCCAGCACCGAATTCTGCTGGCTGACATCTGCTTAACTGTTCGCCTCAACAAACATAAGGATCGTCCCCCACCCAAAATAAAGTGGCATTTGTTGCATAAGGAGGAGTATGCAAGTGAATTTAGAGAGCTAGTTGTAAACAAGATGATAGAGATGGGTGATATGGAAGGAATGAGTGTGAATGAGTGCTGGAAGGAAATGGCTGATTGTATCCGAAGTGTGGCAAGGAAGGTGTTAGGAGAAACAAAAGGGAAGCGTATGATAGATAAGGATGGGTGGTGGTGGAGTGAAAGTATTAGAGAAGTTTTGAGAGAAAAGAAAAATGCCTTTAAAGAATGGCAGAGCGTAGAAGACCAGAATGATTCCATAAAAGAAAGTAAGAGAGGGGCGTATAAAGAATGTAAGAAGAGAGCAAAGAAGGAAGTTGCTATTTGTAGGGCAGAGGCGCAAGATAAATTATATCGGTCCCTTGAAAGCCCCGAAGGTCAAAAACGACTTTTTCAAATTGCAAAAGCGAGAGAAAGGAATGGAAGAGATGTTTCACATGTAAAATGTATAAAAGATGATTCTGGAAGGATTTTGACTGACGATGAAAGTATAAAGAAGCGATGGAAGGAGTATTTTGAGAAATTGATGAATGAGGAGAATGAATGGAATGGTATGCTTGAAAACCCACCAGTGAATATGGGCTTAGTGAGAGAAATTAGTGTGGAAGAAGTAAAAATGGCTGTTAGGAATATGAAGAATGGGAAGGCGGTCGGCCCAGATGGAATACCAGTAGAAGTGTGGAAGTTGCTGAGTGCGGATGGATGGAAGTGGTTGAGTTTATTTTTCGGTAAATTGTTGCAGGAAGAACAAATACCTGAGGAATGGTGCAGTAGTATACTGGTCCCCATTTTTAAAAACAAAGGAGACGTTCAAAACTGCAGCAGTTACCGGGGAATAAAACTCATGTCACATACGATGAAAGTCTGGGAAAGAATAATAGAGAAAAGAATGAGAGAAGAGTGTGAGATAACACAAAACCAGTTCGGATTCATGCCCGGTCGAGGTACGACAGATGCCATTTTCGCATTACGCCAATTGTGCGAAAAGTACAAGCGCGTGCATAAAAATCTGCACATGGTTTTTGTCGACCTTGAAAAGGCGTACGATCGGGTTCCCCGTGAGGTTTTGTGGTGGGCGTTAAAGATGAAAGGTATGCCTGGGAAGTATGTGAGGTTAGTCCGTGCTATGTACAGAGCATCCCGTACATGTGTACGATCTGCCGCGGGAACTACGGGCAGTATCGATGTGGCGGTAGGGCTGCACCAAGGGTCGGCATTGAGCCCTTACCTCTTCCTACTGATTATGGACGCTTTGACGTCGGACCTGCAGGATGAGGCACCCTGGTGCATGCTCTTTGCCGATGACATCGTGCTTGTCGGGGAAGAAGGCATCGAGGTACAGAGCAGACTGACGGGGTGGCAACAGAGGCTGGAAAGTGTTGGCTTGAAGATCAGCAGATCCAAAACCGAATATCTGTGCTGTGATTTCGGCGGTCTTTCCAGTCCTGTACCCATGTCGTTGGATGGCGCTATACTGCCTACCTGCTCAGAATTCAAGTACCTCGGTTCCCTCATTCAAGGCGACGGCGGAATAGATAGAGCTGTGCAGCATAGGATTAACGCAGGGTGGATGAAATGGCGACAGGTCACAGCCACAACGTGCGATCCCCGAATGCCAATAAGGCTGAAGGGGAAAATTTACAAATCGATCATCCGACCTGTCGTCATGTATGGAAGTGAATGCTGGGCCGTCAAGAAGAAGGATGAAAATAGACTGCATGCGAATGAAATGAGAATGTTACGATGGATGTGTGGTGTGACAAGGATGGATAAGATAAGGAATGAGTATATAAGAGGAAGCCTGAAAGCAGCGCCAGTGGTAGAAAAGTTGAGAGGAAGCAGATTGGCATGGTTTGGGCATGTGATGCGGAGGGATGAAAGTCATGTCACAAAACGAGTGTTGAATATGAATGTGGAGGGACACACGGGCAGAGAAAGGCCGAATAAAAGATGGATCGATTGTGTGAAGAGTGATATGAGAATGAAAGGAGTAAGTATGGAAATGACGGCTGATAGAGAGGAATGGAACAAGAAGATTTACTGCGCCGACCCCAGATAATGGGAAATGGCTTAGAGAATGATGACTTAACATAGAACAGTCATCAATTAAAAATATAATTAACATAAAATTTTATTCGGAAACAGGTTTTTATTTTTTTTATCATAATCAAACATAGAAAGGTATTATCAGTTAAACGATCACCTATGTTATTTAATTTGCCCTTCATTATGGAATGATACAAAGTATTCTACATATAGGGCTAGATCACATTGAAGGCATTCATAGACACATCTCTTTGGCTTAGAGTCGGTACTGCAATATGTACATCTACGCATTTTTTTTTAAATTTTATAAACCTATGATCGCTCTTCATTTTCTCAAAAATGAAGAATATAGACGAACTTCGGTTTGTATGCCGGCGTAAATATTGAAGGTACTATTCTTGTACATAGGTGTTTCCCGAAATCTTTTATTACTCCACTTAATTAGATCATCATTTACTAAATTATTTTTAGGACATGCATCTTGGGGAGAAATTAACTCGTAATATCTTTGATACTCGGTGATAGCCGAGGTGGTGGTGGAGATAGCGGCGGCTGTGGAAGTGACGATGATGGGATAGGTGGTGGTGGCAAAAAAAAACTCCTGTTGTGGTTGGAATGAAGACGATGTTCCAGAATCTGATCCATTACACCGAATACGTGTGCTCAGGTTGTTGGTATTGAAAGTAACACTGTCGTCGAAACAATCATCAACATCAGAGTCACCATCGAAGTCTACTAATTATATGGCCTGGTCATCTGTTATACCCACAGCCTCATTGCATCGGTCCTCATTTAGTGACTCTAATTTCCGAAAAATATATACATACATACATAAACACTCACGCCTGTCACCCAGAGGGGTAGGCAGAGACTACACACTTCTATTTTGCACCATCCTGACACACCTCTCTCGCCTCCTTCACATCCATATTACCTACGTATACATGCTCGTCGGTTAAGGGTACTCCTAATTTGGCCCGTTTTCAATAAATCGCCAATTTGGTCGATAAATTTTCGCCTAGGACGTCCATTTCTGACTCTGGCATTCACTTCTGCAACATAAATTTTCTTTGTAACTCTTTCCTCATTCATTATTTCCACATGACTAAACCATATAGTAATGATAGACCAAATAGATAAGTATATGTGTGTCTAAAACAATGTGGAAATTACAATGCAAAAATATTACATAGAAATTTTCGTAAGTACCTTCATACCTGCAAAATCATGGCGGAGAAAACCAAAACATTCATAGTAATACGTAATAACTGCCGAGCACAATTGTTTATGGTAAATTTATCATTATATCATAAATAATGCTTATATACTTGTTATAAAACTATATGGTTCATAGGTTTCACTAAAAAATAAATACTCAATACATTGCACACCTTATAAGGTAATAATACAGTGTACATATTCTATTTTTTTTGTAACAACTCTTATACCTGTATTATGCAAATAAATGAATTTGATTTGATTTGATAGTTCAAATTAAGTAGGCAGTTTTAGGGTATATTTTTCAAAAGATCGGTTTGTATTCAATCGCCAAAAATACATGTTTTTTTCATTATTTTCATTATTACATTTGCACATAACATTAAATTATATACTAAAAATATTTTTTTTTACATTTTCACTTGCTTTTTCTTTCATACCCATAATTTCATCGATTTTTCCGCGCGTATCTAAGCTAATTATTTTCTTATAACATGATATTCAATCTACTTTCAACATTTTATAATAGCAAAATATTTATTTAAGCACCATATCACACCATCACCGACAAATAACGCGTCTAATTACGACATACCTATTATATAAATAATTCAAGTTAAGAAAACGGTCACACATCTCTCAGATCTACGAGTATTGATCTCTTTTCTATGACGTGATTAACCACGCTATTAAGCTCTCAACGTCAAATACTATGGAATTTATAGTATCCTAGCACACAAAATCACGCGTCTCGTGCGCGGTCGTCTAAGGGCGCTTCTAGAGTTTATACATTTTTTGACGTCCGTAAATAGATACATATTTAATGTACTACATTTTTACAATGTATAAAAATCTATCTTTATCTTTATCAAAGGTTTTTGAAGTTAATTTTTTAAGTCTTATTAGACTTACTGGTACAAATAATGTAGAAATGGCTCCTTTTAATAAAATTGATTTCATTCTACTTTTTCTTTTATACTTCTCAAGAAAATGTTTGATGAAAATTGTTAAGTTCTTCTTACGGTTCCAACCAACCCAGCCACTTAACCTTAAGTTTTTTTTTCTAATTATAGATCCGGAGGAAATCTGTTTGACAAATGGCAAAATAAAATTACATTTTTAGAACTGAACATTAACTTTCATTCCTCTTCTAGGTGTGTGAGCAAGTCTATCGATTAATTACAAACATTCAAGATAAATATCGACATTAATTGTAATATAGTTGAATGAATCCTAAGCGTACATGTAAAATATTTTGTACAAAATTGCATTCATACAAATTACCAACAACGTGACTTTTTTCTTTGTCTCTTAACCATTTACCTGAGAAATGTGCAATTATCAGGATTATTTCTACTAATAGCACCACAGTCATCCACAGAACAAGCAACCATTTTGGAATATAATTACTGATATAGACGTGTTATATAAATTATTACTAATAATAATAGCTATTATACTCTAAAAACTTAGAAAATATCTAGGAGCTCATTTATTGCGTAGCTACTTGTGCCGAACAATCATTCAAAATCGGAAAAAAGGATAGCAAATATCATCATGAGATTTGTTATCCTTTTTTATTTTGCTATATTACCATATTAAACTTTCTTCTCAATTGCACACTATGTTCGTCTATTACTGACCTAAGTCTATGAGGCTTATTGTCAGCAGTCAATTTGTCATTAATAAGTTGTCATAATATCATTAATCTTTATTTATTTTTCTCATTTCCAGCCCGTTACGTTATAACAAACATTTTAACTTTTTTTACTGGTCGTAATTATTCTATCGGCGGATTGCTGCTGTTATATTATCGGCGGAATAAAATCAGACTTTGAAACGTAAATGTACGCAATTTAGTGTATTTAATCTATTGTGTGTGAACTGTTAGTTGCAACGATGAAACAATTTTTCTGGTAGAAAGTAATACAAAACTTTTGTTCATCTGTCTGCTGCTAAGTTGTCGTCAAAACCGCCAACACTTTCCACAATATGAAAAATAAATATGTTGCAAAGAAATTAATTATCAAAATATTTATGTACCGTTTAGTAGTGGCGTCAGAGTGTCCACCATAGAATACTATATTATGTATGTAACATAATAGAACGGGGGAGTGGGCGGAGCCCGTGTAGCCACTAAAATGTCACTAACTCGTCAATTCATATATATAAATGTCAACACGAGATATGTTTTGACGTCACAATCGTTTCCAAATTTCCCATGCAAATTATTTAGAAAATGCCAAATTGCACGCTATTAACAAATAAATATGTATTTAAATCTGTCTGTCAACTCAGCGAATCGGGTGTAGCCCGTCGTACAAAATAAGATTGACAGCCATTCTATTGTGTATTATAGTATTCTATGGTGTCCACGGCTCAGGCCATCCCTAGAGTGTCGTAAGAGGGCATCTGGCGTGGTAACTACGGCAAATATCCTCACTATGAGGCAATCTGTGCGGGAGATCTATTTTCTTCGAATACAAGAAGTATAAACTGTTTTTATATGATAAGGTTGACAAACGAGCACACAGTACACCTGATGGTAAGTAATTGCAGTAGCCCATAGACATCCACATCTATTCTCAACTACGAATCACATTACACATACGTTGTTAACTGTGAGGACTACGATGGACTGCCACGTTTCCAGTAAAAGGAGTCTCCCGTTCTCTACACTCACCATATGAAACACAGCAGCATTAAGCTGCTATTTTACACTGGTGTTCTGTAAAAGCGTGGTCCCTCCCCGGTCGAGCCGATACATTCGTACTACAACTACATTACTAATATACAGCATGGCTCTACCATGTACGGTTGAATGGATTTAATTGATCTATGATGGATACAATTATTAGATCTATATAGTTTCGAAGTTGGTTTGTATTTTTTAATATTTTACTCTTTGAATAATAATAACGTGTTACGAAAAAAAAAACAAGTTTTTTTGGAATAAAAATGTTAATGAATAGCTTATTTTGACGCCACAGAAAACTTGATATATACGAAAACTCTCGAGCAATATAAAATCACTTTTCAAATTATCTTTGTGATACAATGCGCTTCTATTTAAATTTTAATAAGGTTATTCCAACATTATTCTTTAGAACTACCGTACACTCTCGTCCTAAACGAGACTGCAATGGCAACCTTATATCACAAGCTGAATAATTAATAAGAAACCAAGGGATTTCCCCTTATAGAGCTTCAATAAAATATTCAAAATCGTGTAAGAATTTTCTGCTTTTATTCTTTGACGTTTATTTTAATTTGTTATTAAGATTTTCTACTTATACGGTATATTGCCTCCCAAAGGTAAAATTTTGCTTTTATTTATTTAAGGACCCAATTAGAATACATACTAAGTAATAAAAAAGCGAATTTTATCTAACCAGCGTATAATAAAAAATTATAAAAGTTTACCTGAACGTACTAATTCATAAATAAAAAATATAAGCGGTTAATTTTTAATTTATTGTAGTATTTCCTACAAGGTCTTCAACAAAACAAAAAATCACACAAACACTCACGCCTGTCACCCAGAGGGGTAGGCAGAGACTACAGACTTCCATTTGGCATGATCCTGACACACCTCTCTCGCCTCCTTCACATCCTTACACCTACGCATACATGCTCGTCGGTTAAGGTTTCTCATAATTTGGCCCGTTTTCAATAAATCGCCAATTTGGTCGATAAATTTTCGCCGAGAACGTCCCTTTCCGACTCTGCCATTCACTTCTGCAACATAAATTTTCTTTGTCACTCTTTCCTCGTTCATTCTTTCCACATGACCAAACCACCGAAGCATTCCTTTCTTAATCCTAGTCACAACATCATCTTGCAAACCACACTCTTCTTTCTTATTACACAATTTCTTACCCTATCGTTCAGATTCAGCCCTAACATACTCCTTAACGACCGCATTTCTACTGCGTTCATTCTACTTTCTCGTGCTTCTTCTGCCACACCCAACTTTCACTACCATACGTTAAAGTAGGGACCAACACAGCATTGTGAATTACCACACGTGCCTTTTTTGACACATTTTGACTCTTCACAATAGAGTGCAGGGCCCCATTTACTCTATTTCCCGCATTCACTCGTCGTTCTATATCCTTATCATATCTCCCATCCCTGCTAAATACGCAGCCCAAATATACAAACTCATCTACTTGCTCGATCAACTCCCCTTCTATTCTTATTTCACATATCCTTTTACTTTGTTCTCTTTCAAAAACCATAACCTTCGTCTTACTTGCGTTCACTTTCATACCCCTTTCTTTTAATGATCTGTTCATTAATTTAACCATCATTTGCAACTCGGCCGCCGACGACGCAAGGATAACTAGATCATCGGCGTACAAAAGGCATTTGACGGTTAACTCACCCATTCTTAAACCGCATTCTTCAACTTTCAAATTTTGCAAACAACTGTCCATAAATAGGCTAGAACAGCCACGGGGAAGCTACACAGCCCTGTCTGACACCTTTATGGATATCAAACCAGTCCAAGTAGACCCTGTTGATCCTAACACAAGCACTAGAGTCCCTATAAATAGACTCCAATGCTTGTATCAAGCCAGCGCTTAACCAATGAGTTCAGTGTTTGCCATAGTACATCCCTATCCACTCTGTCATAGGCCTTTTCCAAGTCCATGAACGCACAAAAAACCTTTTGGTTTTTGGCCAAAAATTTCTCCGCGATCATACGCATGGAAAAGACTTGATCTGTACATCCCATTCCCTTTCTAAATCCCACTTGCACATCCCAAATTTTTTCATCAGTTTCTTTCATGACCCTTTCAATCAGTACCTTAGCATACAGTTTTCCCACAATGCTAAGAAGGCTGATGCCACGGTAGTTTTTACAGTCCTGCTGCGACCCTTTTCTTTTATATACTAGGACTATCACGGCTTTGTACCAGTCCACCGGTACCCGCTTCAGTTCCCAGCATAAATTAAATAAGGTGTGCAGCAGGCCTGCCACGACTTCTTCTCCAGCCCTTAGCATTTCGAGTGAAACTCTATCATATCCGGCAGCCTTACCTGCTTTCATGCTTTTCATTGCTTTCATTATTTCATCTATACTTATCTCGCTACCTTTTCCTCGTCTTTCGGAGTTTCTATTTCACTTAGTACACACGTTGTCTCCTCACTCATAAACACGCTTTCAAAATATTCCTTCCATTTCTTTAAAATCAAAACTTCATCATTTAGAATATAGCCATTCACGTCTCTTATAGCATTCATCATAGGCTGTTTTGACTGCATCATAATTATTTTAAGTTTTGCAGTCGCTTTGTACAATGTTTCAATGTCGGTATGCTAATACAAAATGGAATGTACATACATACATACATAAACACTCACGCCTGTCACCCAGAGGGCTTTGTACTTTATATAACAAATTTTATTATTTATTCAGTTCAGAGACCAACTTTTTGACTTATAAGAACTTTTGAAGATATATTAGGAATGGTTTTGTTGAAAAGTAATTGTTTTTAAAGAGAAGAAAGTAAACGATACATGAAATAAGAATATAAGAGGAGTTAGGTGATCAAGTGGTTGAGTTTGTCTAGTTATGGCAATCATGACAAGGATACAGAACGAAAAGTAAATGTTGACCACGAGTTGGATTGGTTTGTTCACTCTATTGTATATGTCAGAATGTGTCAAAAATCACTTATGACGTTTCACAATGGTATGTTAGGTTATACACCTTAATATGTGGTAGAGGTGTGGCTGAAGGAGCACGAGAGTAAATAGAGTTAACGTAAATATATTTAAAGTGAAGTTGTCATTATACCAAGATTCAGGTAGAAATACTTGATGTTTTGACATGTAAACTATATCGAAGATGGGCCTAATTAAAAGTACCTTATAGCAACGAACACGTATACATAGATATATGGATATGAACGAAGCGGGGGAGTTGTGTCAGAGTCATTCTCATGTATGTGTTTAGAATTGACGAATTTTTTTATACAAGAAGGGTGACAAGCGACTACACTGTACACTTTATGTTAAGTAGATGCTGTAACTGTTTTCAATAAAAATGGTCTCGAGTTCTTTACACTCGCCATACAAAAATCACCATAAAACACAGCAGCATTAAGCTGTGTTTGTCCTTGCCCTGTCGAAATGACGCATTCGTGCCACAACACGTAATATACGTTTGGCTAAAGAAATTATCTTTCAAAACTAATTACATGTTTTTTTGAATAATTTAATAAATATTGTAACAAGCTTCATCCCAGATGAAAAGTATGTAAGTAATTTTAAGCCAAATTCAAAACAGATATTACCTGTAACATAACATATAATTATTAATATTAAACAAATTTGATCAAGATTATATGGCAGTATACCAGGTAAGCTACTCATCTTTTATCACTGTAGCTTATTTATCACTGTAATCTTGTAAAAAAACAACATAGGCAACTTTTGAATAATATGAGTGAAGGCGACAGCTGAGAGGTCTGTGTGACTAACGTACTTTTGATATTAAACTATTTACTTCAGAGACGAAAGCAGTAATGCTTATTAAGTCTTCTGATAGTCTCTGATGCTGTAACGAAGAAACGGCAACTTAAAAGAAAATATTTTTTTAAGCAGTTTCCAAAGGCACCGGCATAAGCATAGACATACGGGAAAATTAAATCAAAAACTCATATTTTTACACAAAGGTTGGCTTCTCCTCAATTTTGTTGGTAATTAAGATTTTTTATTATAAACTTAATCTGTCCTTTTTAAGACATAATATTCCATGCCTCGTATTAGAATTCATCCAGCCGTTCTATTGCGATTGAAGGACAGATGTCGGAACAATCACACGAGTCTTTTACATTTAATATGTTAATAATATGATAATCCTTTATTACATACACCATAATAATTTTTTATGACAGACAAATCCGCATCTATTGTTATGGAGTATATGTTCTGTGGTTACCTGCGATCTAAATTTTGTGACCCGTTGTGAGGAAAACTTAGTATTATAAAGCGAAAGTTTGTTTGTTGGTTTGTCCTTTATTTACGTGGCAATAGAGAAATGAATCGTCATGATTTTATACAACGTGAAAATCACGTGTCTATTCAAGTAAGCTGTTGCCAATCAGAGACGTCAATTTTAATATGAATGTATAATTTTTCGACCTCATCGCAAGCGATGCTGCAGAAATGTGTTAAATATTTGTTTGCATCCCCTTTTTTTGGGGTATTTTAACGTTCAGGGAAGGCAAAGGTATCTTAGCTCTTAGAGCCACTAACGTGATCAAAATGTTTTTAATTAACAAGTAATTGCGTTTTGTATGTGAGCATGTTCGCTTTTTTACCTCATTTATGGGTAATGAAAACTTTTTTGTGCACGTCTCCTTTTATTTAAATTTCGATTGTTCAGGTTTTAATATTAATAATGTCCTTCAGACTGAATTTCAGTCACGGCGTCCAGTCTTAATGGACACTAACCATAGACAGCAGGACAGTATTATAGAATAGGAGGATGTGCGTAAGCACAAAAACATTTCCTATTCCCTGACACGTCCGGAGAGAAATTATTTGCAGAACCGACTACAACAACAAAAAGGATTTTTCTGCTATTGGGAATTTCCTGATAGAAAAACGAAATAACAGAGTTTTGCCACTTAATGGATTCGATTCTTTAAAAGGTGATGATGATAGATTAAATGTAGGTAATTTATGGTTACAAATTACTCGAATTTTTAAGTACGAAAAATTTATCTGACATTATACAGTGTAACAGCATCACTGAAAGCTTTTCAAATATTTACAACATTTTCGCCAAATAGCTATATCAGTCTCGTAATAAAGAGTATGTTTGGTGGTAGGCACTGCATAATTTGGACGTGGTAAAAGTTACAAGCGATATGTTTACAAATTAATAATATATTCATTCTGTTCTTTTTTTCGTCAAGAAATCTTAAAAGATCTCTTTGTCTAGACTTCTTCATGTTGGTTCAATGTTTATGTGGAAGTTATCATAAAAAAGAAAGACGATTTATAAAGTATTTAGAATGTGATTGTGTTGGCAATAGGCTAGATTTCTAGAAAAGATGGATGGTTGCTCCCATCTCATTGGAATCCTATAATTAACAAAATTAAAAACAAGTCCAAGCATACCACTGTAAGATTTCGAGATATTAATGTAAGCTCATTCTGCGTAGATCGAACCAAAAACTAGTATTCAAAAACTAAAGGTAGCAGGGCTAACTATGAAATCGAGAAATCAAACATTTCATCACCCTATAATCATGGGTGCTGTTAAGCACCCCAAAACGTCAGGAATTAAAAATAAGTTAATTAAACGCCATAAAATCCGTAAAAATAGTTTTATTCAATATGATCCTTTTTCTCCTTTGTCAAACCTTGACAGTTCACTGCTGTTTTAATAAGTATTTACTAATATCTCTACGAAGCAGATTGGCAATAGCAATCGTACAGGTCTGGCAATTTTGTCGTTGTACACCGTCACATGTCAAGGCATGTAAGAGCCTGACTGTAATCACACATGGTGATAAGTGCTGTCCAAAAAACTATACACTTATTTTATAAATCAGCTCTGACCTATACAAGATGATTATTTTGTCGTCTATCGGAGGCTAAAATCCTCTTGTCTTTTTATATCTGATCGCTTTGACTTGTGCCAGATATAAATCGACAGCGATACACTCCCGGCAGGCCTGTTTACCTCGCCCGATGACATATATAGCGACGTCATGCCGGACCAAACTGAAACATAATTTATGGAACAGACGGGTTTTTAAAATTAACAGGTGAGAGCTTATAGTACAGTTATTTTAGGAAAATATAATAATGCTCTCCCATATTTTTCACTAAATTACTTTACCTCTGAACTTGTATACGCAAAGAGTAAAGTAAAAAATACGCTGAGAACAGGCCTCCCTAAAGGACAGCCACGTAAGACGTTCTTAAGCAACCGGCATACATTGACTACCCATATGGCTTACCAGAACGTCGCTCCATCTAGTAGAGCACCGTCTTTAATTTCGCTTACCGATACGAGACTACCACTCGTGAATCTTTCTTCCTTATAAATTTCCGGATTTTCGTGTCTTTTTTTGCCACTGAACTTATCTGTTTCATATTTGTGTTATGTTGTTGAATGACACTATTTTTTATAGATTCCATCACGTCGCCGACGCTCGAACTAGGTTTATCGGAAACAACTATGACATCAAAAGATGTTTTATAGCGGCGTAACGAATACATTACCCACTATCCCGTGGTTGTCGTAAGAGGCGGCAGAGGGCAATGAAACAGGAGATTAGTAGGAGCATTTTATAAAGATCACCAACGGTCGATGTTCAGCATTGGACTTTTGTTAGGGTGTGTACCATGTAGTGACGATGTAAGAATATTTACTACCTCATAACATCCCGTGGGTGTCGTAAGCTCACTTCAGTTTAGCTCCAGCCTCAGCCTTTTTTTATAGAATAATGGTGAAAAACGAGCACACAATCCAACTTATGGTGAGTGGATGCTGTGGCCCATAGATATTTACATTTATCCTCGATTAAGAATCAAAACGCAGGTTCGTTGTCACCCATGAGGACTAAAACGGAATGCCTCGTAACCGGTACAAAAGGGTCTCCGGATCTCTACACGCACCATACTAAATACAGCAGTATTAAGCTGCTATTTTACGCTGGTATTCGGTGAGAGCGTGGTCCTTCCCCGGTCGAGCCGACCCATTCGTGCTACAGCTGTATTATAGCTGCAGCGTGACTTTACCATGTATAAGATCGTCATATTAGATGATAAAAACATGTGTGCAGTTTACACGAGGTACAACTTGTGATGGAACATTATCAAATTAGAAAAAATACAAATGATTTATTTAATTTGATAATTTTCCACCACAAGTGTTACATAAAATATCAGACGAAAGTTTAACTTTATAGCAAATAAATGTTATAATCATTATTTTTGGACATGTAAAGCCTAAATTTTAGTATATTAAATCAAAAGAATAATTACTTACTTCTAAAATTGCGAAGTTCAGTTCAATCTATAAGTAAAATCATTATATAGAACAAAAATTCATTGATTCGCAAGGTGGTCCGTAAATTAGACACTAGATGGCCTAAACACGACTAATTAACTATATCGGTGACATATGAAATGTTAGATTTTGAAGAATGGTTTGAATATGATAATTTTATTCAATATAATAAATTTTGTTTATTTGATATTAGATTTGTAATTTTTTAAATCTTTATTTCAACAGTTAAATGTTAGGTATATTATCCATCTTCAAAGCACCTCACACAGAGGAGAACCCAGATAATAGGAACTTGAAACTGAACCAGTTGACCCCGCGGTATAAACCGCCTACACTGCTGGTTTCTTTCGGTTCTCACCAGGTACCTAAGCACCGTTCACGAATCGAGTATTGAATAGTTTAATTTTACATTATCTTTTAAACTATTCATTCAAATATTTTCCATTATAATCTAGCAAGTATCATACAATTTTGGAATCTTTTGGAAAGACAGTTACTTGCGAATTTACAAATTCACAATCAAAGAATATGACTCAGTAAATCAGCAAGTCAATGAGTCAGTGAATTAGTCAATCAGTAAATAAGTAAGAAATAAAAATGTCACTTTTCAGTATTTAATAACTCAAGGATTTTTTTAATTTTTCCACGAATTTTTATGATTTTAGGTATTAAGAAGAACCTTTTGGACAAGCAAAATTACAAGCACGTACGTCGTGTAGTTTTTGAGTTATGGTGGGCGAGACGCTGAAACTAGGTCAAATTGGTTCGTAAATATTTTTTAATATTTTAATATTTCAATAATATTCATTGAATCCAAACATACTTTACATAGAAACAAAAAACTTATAAAATTACATTGACAAGACGTAATCTAACTTAATACTATATTATCTTTAGCAACTGTGCTAGGTCACAGACTGTACACTCAGGACTACACACACCACCCCCCGTGTGTGTGTGTGTGTGTGTGTGTGTGTGTGTGTGTGTGCGTGTGCGTGTGCGTGTGCGTGTGCGCGTGCGCGTGCGCGTGTGCGTGCGTGCGCGTGCGTGCGTGCGTGCGTGCGTGCGTGCGTGCGTGTGTTGCATTTTGCTAAACACTTTGCATTTTTATAATATATAATGTACATACTGCCGAAGCGTTCCTTTTTCCGTACTTGACTGAAACACTGCCATGTCTAGATGTAATTTTCACTAGGGCGGTTAAAAAGTTAAATTCAATTTATGTGAGCGAGTCACTTGAGCTCAAAAACTGAAAAACAAAAAACTGTTTTTTGTTTTTACGTTTTGAATTGCGCAATTTTGAATTGTTTTTATATTATATAAGTTACACATTGAGTGCACTCGATGTCTGTCATTATGTCTGCCTATCGTTGAAGTTTCTTTCATAAAGTATTTCACTTGGATGATTTCTGAATTCTCAAATATAAAAATTAATATTTGTTTGTTTATATTTTATGCACGGCCATATCGTTCATCAGATTTAGGTAAAACTTTTTGATCATATTGCTTGTACTTCCGTGAAAGTTATAGTCATAGTTGTACCCGGTAGGTGGTGGTGTTATAATATCCAGATATCAACCGTACAAAGCGGGGGCAGATCGATAGTTACCTATAGTAATTTTAAAATTTGTGACGTAGTTATAAGTGGCGTAGTGTTTTAAATCCATATTCATAAAGGGGATTTTTTATAAGACTTAAGTGAATTCAGGTCCGCAAATCCAAAGGTATCTCGTAAGTACCCGTTGCGCGCGACTTGAAAATAACTCGCAGTACCGGATTTGAAAGCCCTGGGAGAGATTCATGAGGACATTCGAAAGGACCAGCCCATTAAAAATCCACTGCTGAACATAAGCCTCCCTCAAGGGCCACAAAGCACGGTCTTTAGCGACCTGAATCCACCGACTTCCTGCATTCTCTATCATGTCCTTACACTATATAGTGGTCGGCATGATCGTTGACGGAAAGGTGAGAAAAAAGGGAAAGAGAGAGAGAGAAAGAGAGAGAGAACAATAATATTATAAAAGAAGAAGATACCTAAGAAAAAAAATCTTGAAATAAAATTACTTACATTTTCAAATTTAATATATTTATTATAATGTTGTTAAAACAAAATTTTCAAAAGCCATCGAGTATAAAATTTCCTGCCCAGTATTGACGGGTATTACCTACACAGGATCACATCTTGTTTGCGAATCATGTCACGCTCTTACTGAAGTTGAATCGTTTATTTTTCAGATAAGCTCTTGATGACTAGTATATTACTATGTGTTTATACGAGTTTTTTGACTTAAAGCCGTAGAAGTTCAGGGGTAAAGTAAATTGTATTATACCATAGAAAATCGTTTGCAGTAGCTGGTAAAATTTACTACATGAATTTAATAAAACAATTAAAGGCGCCATTTCAACTCTCAGGGATATTATGGGATAAAATGCAACATAATCAAATTGTTAATAACAGTTGTATGAATAAAACAGTTTAATCGTTTCAGTTTTATATTCTTTGCACTTGTAATTTATACAATGGACAACGGATACCTGAAAATTGAAATTTTTTGTCCCTAAATAAAATATATTATGCTTGACAATAAAAGATACAGTCTGTCTTTTTTTTAATGCAAACTGTTAGTAGAGCTCCTTTTATATCAAAGTAGTCTGGGTCGACACAACTTTTAAATAGTGAATGTGGGGCTAGTATAATTACCAGGTCTGAAGCATCTTGATCTCAAGGATTAAAATGAATCTCAAGCCAAAGAACTTCAAGCAAAGAGTCTGTAGTTCTTTGTCGATGCGCTGCAGTACCGAACCACTGGGTAGACTGTTAGCTCCAAAATTAACGCTTCCAACATATTCATAAAAATACGAGAAAAAAAATACACATTTTTCATCTCATGCGTCATAGAATAAGAAATCGGTAAGTGAAATAATTAAAAAGTTTTTAAGGCAAGCATTAAGTACCAGTTAATTTAATACGTGGGTCAGCTCGATCGATTTACTAACACACTCTCACAGAATACTAGCGTATAACAGTAGCTTAAGGCTGCTGTGTTTTGTTTAGTGAATATAGAGAACCAGAGACCATTTATACTGAAAACGAGACATTCGATCTTAGTCCTCAGTAGTGACAAAGCATCTGCATTTTGATTTTAATCGAGGATAAATGTTGATGTCTATGGACCACAGCATCCGCTTACCATCAGGTGAACTGTGTGCTCGTTTGTCAACCCTATATAAAAAAGTATATCACGTGTCCAACACTTGCATGTCCATATAAGTACCGGACACAAACAGGCACAAATACACAAAAACAGACATAAACACATGTGTGTGTTTGCGTGCGTATGAATGCTTGCGTGAATACGTGTAAAACCAATTTTATGAACAAATCAATTATTTTCATCCAATAAATTGCAGACCAAAACATACCAACTACCATTTTTAATAAATTTTATGTAGAATAATAGAAGGTCAAAAATACAAAGTATTTATAGCTAACATCATTAGATAAATCTGATTTCCGAAAAGAAATAGAAAAAATATTACTGTCATTTATTTTGTTGAGTTCTTAGTAAAGTGTGATTAAAAGTCGCGAGGTTACGCACTTTAGTATTAATAAGAGAGATTGTCAATGTTTTATATAGAGCAAAAACAAAGTGAAATTGATTTAAGGAAATTATTTATTTGTTAGAATCATTCAAGTTCGTAGTAATATTCTTATTGTGTAAATTTCTTCGGTTCAAATGAACCGAAAAAAGGAATTACAAAATAAAAGGTGAGATGTTGATTTGGTTATAAATGAGTGATTACTGTTAATCCACAGATCAAAGCAACCCTCCGAGAGCGATGTCTGAGGCAACGTCTTATGAATGTTAAAATTTTTTTTTCTATGACTAGAATAAGTGGATCGGGAATTTATTAAAGACTTATATAAAACATAATAAATTACTTTATGTGTTTTATTTTATATTTATGGTCGTCAATATACAATTTATTCATCATAATATCTGTTAGGACTTACCTTAATATATGTTTTAGTTAATTAAAATCCGTCTATCGATTTTATTTTGAATCTTCCTTCTAATTTAATATATTTTTATCGAATGTATTATTTTTTTTTATAAATTTTAGCAGTGTAAGACTAGACACGGTCTGTGCGTATCATAAGCAACACGCGCTGCCGATGTAACGGACAGGAGTGGGCTTACGCAGGCGTTCCCCTATGCCAAAGTATCCGTATAAGTCCAAATGGTCCTATGCGTACAATAAAACTCGTGGAAATCGCACTGCTCACTAGACTAAATTTAGTTGCGTGACTAAATCGACGTCTTATAAAAATGCCAAATTGTTCAGATTTTGCTGCAATGAGAGATCTGCCAATTTAAAAAAAAATAATGTTACCTTTTATATGTAAGTAATTTTTAATGATATTTGTGATATTTATTTCTTTTTAATCCTTAAAATTATAGTAATAACGGCAAATACGATCCATAGTTGCCATATCCAAGTAACGTGGTAGAGCCATGCTGCAGTTATATTAGAAGTATAGTTGTAGCACGAATGGGTCGGCTCGATCGGGGAAGGACCACGCTTTCACGGAATACCAGCGTGAAATAGTATCTTAATGCTGCTGTATTTCGTATGGTGAGTGTAGAGAACCTGAGACCCTTTTTACTGGAAACGAGGCATCCGTCTTAGTCCTCACGGGTGACAACGCATCTGGATTTTGATTCATAATCGAGGATAGATGTAGATTTCTATGGGCCACAGCAACCACTTACATCAGGTGGACTGTGTGCTCGTTTGTCACCCTAACCTATAAAAAAACGATCATATTGTTTCAGATCTGTTTACCAACACAGGCCGCTCGCTCTCATACAATGTGCGGTTGATCCGACTCTGTATTCGAATTGTCACTGTCACCGAGCGGTAGTTTTGGTATACCGATTTGTAAACAGTTATCGATAAAATGGAAAATGGCAAAATCATTTTTGAGGTTATTTTTTCTAGTTTATTATAATATAGTTTAATGTTAAAATTTTATGAAATTAAATGTAATAAAAGACTTAAATTTTAATACTGTATCGTTTTTTCAATTTATTTATTGCAGGTTTCCTAAGAACAGAGCTTAAAGGATATATGCAAGTTCTTTTGTAATTACAGGCTTACCTGGCTTCTCATAACAAACAGTGTCATTTGCTTAGATCGTTTCTAGATCTATGACTTTAAAGTATTGGAAACAACAGATGGCGATTGGTTGACTACACTAAGCCAACTTTAAATACCCACAGAAATCGTAACAATAAGACAATAGAAGAGTACCCTTAACAAACGAGCATGTATGCGTAGGTATATGGATGTGGAAGAGGCGAGAGAGGTATGTCAGTATCGTGCTAAATGGAAGTCTGTAGTCTCTACCTACCCCTCTGGGTGACAGGCGTGAGTGTTTATGTTTTAATACGCGACGCACGAGACTTTAACAAACTCGCCAAGCAATATAATGTGAAACATTAGATATCATTGTGCATTGCGTGTGTTTATAATACGGTAAGATGTGGCAATATCGGTTTTAGAAGTAATAGAGCGCTTATTCATTTCTATTGTCATATGATTACTATTTCTGTATTAATACCATATTCTTTTTATTCCATAAACTTTCTTTATAGCATGGAGAAGGTTCAACATTGTACAGTCAACTTGATGGAAAGTAAACTGTGGCCCATAAACATTTACGATCTCAAGGTCAACAATCTGCTACAGATTATAAAATGCGTCGCCAATTCTGAGGACTATGATGTAATACCCCGTTCCGCTTGTAAAATGTTGAATATGTAGTACAGTGTGTGGTTTGTCATGGTTAGATTTCTCCACTTTAAAAAATTTACAATGTTAAATCTAAATTTCCAAAGCCGTCAGTTATTATTTATTCTACCAGATGACAGACTTATATTTTACGATTCGATTAGCGCCTCTCTCACTATTTCAGATTCATTGACAACTGCATGTATAACATCAACTTCTCCACGTGCGAGTTTCTTTTAATAGTTTACTGTAGATAATATATGTTTGATTAAAATAAATAGATACATATTTATCAAATAGTAATTTCTACTATTTTACTATAGAGATTTGGTTAGCTGCATAGATAGATGGTAACAGCATAAAATATATCCTTTGAGTGAGCGTGAAAAACAAATAGGCTTTTTTATAGGATAGGGTGACAAACGAGCACACAGTCCACCTGATGGTAAGTGGTTGCTGTAGCCCATAGCGTGGCCCGTAGGCTATATTTGTTTTTCAGGCTCAGTCAAAAGGAAATATCTGAAATACACATTTATTTTGCTTTTTTTCACTGTATGAGTCCTTTTGACGTTTATATTAAACAGTGGAGATTTAATTTCAAGATTTAATATGGACGCCTACACATGTATACAATTTTCAGCAGTGTAAATATTATTTCACTAGATCGACTTTTTCAATTAAAACGATGGAAATATTGGGTGTTACTTTTGTAAATTTCCTACAACATATTCATTTTTCGTTGGGACTTACCACAGTAATTGCAGAATGTCTGAATCTAGTTCTTCACTTTCGTATTCGTCTTCTGTTGGTGCATCGGATAGGATTTCACCTGTAATGATGTTAAATAGCCATTATTATTAAACACGTATTGCGTCGTGAATTTTTATTAAATATTCACACACATTTCCGCCGGGATAAATAATTTTAAATCAAGATAATATAGTATCCACACACGATTTACATTTGAATACATTAACCACGCAGGTTTTACGTTGGGTTATCTAACAATAGTTTCAACAAAATAACTACTTTAAAATAATTATTTAAAACTTCCAAGGGACGGCAGCTAGAAAAAAAAATTACTTTGAGCTACAGGCTATAAAAATAATAGCTTTGAGACTTTGTAAAACATCTCGATCACTAATTTGTGCTTCCAAATCCTGATGATCTGTATGCGCAGAAGATAAAATATTATCATCTTCTTTAGATTAATTTTCCGACGACGACGACGATGAGACAATTCTTCTTCGTTTTGTTTTTATCATCTTATAAACCTTCTTCAATACCCTTTCGCCGATATCCTTATGTGATCAATTTATTTCCCCCATATATTTAGAAGAGAAGCGTTTATTTAGGCGGTCTACGGAAACCAGTATGGCCGGGTGAATAATGGTGGGAAATTAATCAAAATATAAAACTAGTATATCGATTTTAAAAGTATAAAATTTTAGTATTTCTTTTCTTAATGCCAATAGGACAGTAGCATCTGGCGTGCTGTTGCATGTTATGTAATAATAATGTTAATCATCATCGGGAGAGACACGAGGTATAATGTAATTTTTTCGTAAGTGTTTGTTGTCATGATATCACAGTTTATGTTGTAATGTTGGCTACCTTCAGGTTTAAATTATTACTTTCGGTCCAATCTACGTAGAATGAAAACGAACGTTTCGTAAAGATACGAATTCCGGAGGTGTATTTGGGCTAAGATTATTGACAAGATGCTATCAAATTGGCTTCCCGCCAGGATATGGCTGGAAGCCAATTTGATAACACATATTGAAATTTTAAAATGTGTAGATTTTAATGGTCACACAAATCATAATTGGAAGGAAGGATGTTCTTTTGCGAGGGGTTTTTTTTTGAACAATTAAACAAGAATTATGATTATTCTGGATTTGGTCACAGAGTAGTGACATCCGTCTAGATTTGCAATTTATTCAATTTATTTTTGTAATTTAAAAGGTTTCTAGAGAGTGTGGTTCGCAAGATGATGTTGTAACCAGGATTAAAAAAGGAACGCTTCGGTAGTTTGGTCATGTGGAAAGAATGAAATGAAATGAAATGTTGCCGTGTAGTGGCGGTTAAGAATATCCACTACCCCATATCTTCCCGTGGGTGTCGTAAGAGGCGACAGAGGGAGACAGGCAGGAGATGGGCAGCAGCGTCTTCCTGATGACAACTGTGACGTAATAAAAAACTGCGGTTGCCAACCCGCTCGCCAAGCGTGGCAACTATGGCAAATACCCCCCAATGAATAAATACACAAACAGACGGCCCCCAGTCCCCGGCGGCCCCGCTATTCCTGGCTACGGTGGCGACCATGGTAACGGCGGGGCAGGGGGTGCTAAGAATCTCCGGTGGAGGTTCGGTTGCCACCTACGACGACTCGACCTGGCAACATATAACGCACGCACCCTGAGGACTGACGAGAAGATACTGGAGCTGGAAGAAGAGGTAGACAAGTTGCGCTGGCATATTATTGGATTATCCGAGGTCCGAAGAGAGGGGGAGGACACGGCAATCCTCGAGTCCGGCAACTTGTTCTATCACCGGGAGGGCGACCATCTGTCCCAAGGAGGTGTCGGATTTATCGTCCACAAATCTCTCGTCAACAACGTTGTAAAGATTGGGAGTGTGTCGACGAGGGTCGCGTACCTGATACTCAGAATCACCAAACGGTATTCGCTGAAGGTCATTCAGGTTTACGCACCAACCTCGGCACATCCCGATGAGGAGGTGGAGGAAATGTATGAGGATATTTCCAGAGCCATACATTCCTCCAAAACCTACTACACGGTGTTGATGGGAGACTTCAACGCAAAACTGGGCACAAGAGAAAGCGGTGAGCTGAAGGTAGGGAAATTTGGAGTAGGGCAACGGAACCGAAGGGGCCAGCAGCTGGCCGACTTTATGGAGAAAGAGGGACTCTTTATGATGAACTCTTTCTTCCAGAAGCGGCCCCACAGGAAGTGGACCTGGTCGAGCCCCGACGGTTCGACAAAAAATGAGATTGACTTCATTATGACGACCAGACGCCAACTGTTCAGTGATGTCTCAGTGATCGCAAGGGTGAAAACTGGCAGCGATCACCGAATGGTTAGAGGCACACTGAACCTAAACGTTAAGTTGGAGAGGTCTCGTCTAATGAAGTCAACGCTCCGTCCCCCCTCGTGCTCTAATCCAGAATCCCGAAACTTTCAGCTCGAGTTACGTAACCGCTTCCAGTGCCTAGAAGATTGCAATGCAGTGGACGATATGAACGACAAGCTCGTGGAAACTGTCCATGCGGTCGGAGCTAAGTTCTGCAAGACCCGCCGCAGAAGAACACAAAAACTCTCCGATCACACTCTTAATCTCATGGCTGTTAGACGGGAGATGAGGCTGCAATCGTCAACAGATTTGACAGCATACAGGCAACTGAACAGACAGATCTCCAAATGCATACGGCGAGACTTACGCAACTTTAATACTTCTCGTATTAAAGAAGCGATCGAGCGGAACCAGGGCTCCAAAGTCTTTGCCAGAGATCTGTCTGCCAGAAAGAGCCAACTGTCAAGGCTGAAGACTGAGTGTGGCAACATCGTTTCCGGGACACCTGAGATTTTGAGTGAGATTGAGAGGTTCTATGGGCAGCTGTACACATCGTCGTTGGAGCCACACGCAAGTGAGAGTAACGATCCAAGAGCAAGTCTTATCCGACACTATTCCGATGATATCCCGGACGTCAGTCTAAGCGAGATTAGAATGGCTCTCCAGCACCTTAAAAACGGAGGGGCCCCAGGCGAGGATGGAATTACAGCGGAGCTTCTGAAAGCGGGTGGAACACCGGTACTTGAAGTCCTTCAGAAGCTCTTCAATTCCGTCCTCCATGGTGGCACTACTCCAGAGGCGTGGAGCAGAAGTGCGGTGGTCTTGTTCTTTAAGAAAGGCGACAACGCTCTCTTAAAGAACTACAGACCGATTTCCCTTCTGAGCCGCGTCTACGTGCTGTTTTCGAGAGTCATTACGAATCGTCTCGCACGCAGACTTGACGACTTCCAGCCTCCCGAACAAGCCGGTTTCCGAAAAGGCTTCAGTACCATAGACCACATACATACCCTGCGGCAGATTGTACAGAAGACTGAAGAGTACAATCTGCCACTTTGCCTGGCGTATGTGGACTATGAGAAAGCCTTTGATTCCGTCGAAATTTGGGCGGTGCTACAGTCCCTTCAGCGGTGCCAAGTTGACTGTCGGTATATCGAAGTGCTGAAATGTTTGTACAGTAGGGCTCCGATGGCTATCCGAGTACAGAACCAGAGCTCGAAACCTATCCAACTGCAGAGAGGTGTAAGACAGGGTGACGTTATATCCCCGAAACTCTTCACCGCTGCATTGGAAGACGTTTTCAAGCTACTGGACTGGAAAGGATACGGTATTGACATCAATGGCGAGTACATCACTCACCTTCGATTTGCCGACGATATAGTCCTTATGGCAGAATCGCTGGAGGACTTAAGCACTATGCTCAATGACCTCAATAGTGCCTCCCAACGGATAGGTCTTAAGATGAACATGGACAAAACAAAGATCATGTTCAATGTCCATGTCACACCTATGCCGGTAGTTGTTGGAAGCACTATGCTCGAAGTTTTTGACGAATACGTTTACCTGGGACAAATAGTCCGACTAGGTAAGTCCAACTTCGACCGAGAGGTCAATCGACGGATTCAACTCGGCTGGGCAGCGTTCGGGAAATTACGGCATATCTTTTCGTCAGGTATACCTCAATCTCTAAAAACTAGATTGTACAACCAGTGCGTGTTGCCAGTGATGACTTACGGATCTGAGACGTGGTCCTTCACTGCTGGCCGTATGAGGACGCTTAAGGTCGCTCAGCGAGCTATGGAGAGGGCTATGCTCGGAGTTTCTCTGCGTGATAGACTCAGAAATGAGGATATCCGCAGTAAAACCAGAGTGACCGACATAGCCCAACGGATTAGTAAGCTGAAGTGGCAATGGGCCGGCCATATAGCTCGAAGAACCGATAACCGATGGGGAAGAAAGGTTCTCGAGTGGCAGCCTCGTACCGGTAGGCGTAGTGTAGGGCGACCCCCCACTAGATGGAGTGACGACCTGGTAAGACATGCGGGAAGTCGATGGATGCAGGTGGCTCACGACCGTGCTTTGTGGCATTACTTGGGGGAGGCCTATGTTCAGCAGTGGACTTGTGAAGGGCTGTAATGATGATGATGATGATGATGTTATGTTATGCTTTATGTTATTGTGGGAGGCCTATGTACAACAGTGGACTAGAAAAATATTGTAATGGCGGTGATGATAATTACACAAAAATATATTGACAATTCGGGGAGGTGTTATTGCATACAAATTGAATACCGTAAATTCTCCGTCTCACTTATAGGACACAACACAACTTTAATCTTCAAACACCACCTGTGCTTACAACACACGTAAGTCATTTGCATATACAAATGAGTTCTGTATTGAAAATACAGCTATTCTAACAATACTTTTCACAACAAAAGACCAGTTTTGTGGAACAAAAATGTACCAATGTAATAGTGACATTGTTCGTTTGTATTTACGTAACATAATACGCATTAAAGTTACAGTTCACTGCTGAATATACGCCTCATTATTTCGTAATATTATATTGTTTTACCTTTAGTTTTATAGCAAACTAGCTGTTCATCCGCGATTAAACCGATAATCGTAGAATATTTTAATGATTAAAACGTAGTATGAACCTTTATGGACATCGTGCTGCCAGCATTTTGTGGTTTTTTCATCATCTAACAAATATAAAAAAACTCTTAATTACTAAAGATATAATGAAGAATAAAAAATAACAACTAAATAGTCTTCAGTTGCAGTTTTTTTATAGGATTAGGGTGGCAAACGAGTACACACTCCATAGAGATGTAAGGGTTGCTGCGCCACAACATTTACACCTATTTTGTTTTTTTCTTCATCTATAAACTCTTATTACTAAAGAAAAAAAATAACAACTAAGTAGCTTCAGTTGCAGTTTTTTTATAATTAGGTGGCAAACATACAATCCATAGAGATATTAAGTGGTTGCTGCGGCCCACAGACATTTACACCTATTAAAATTATTAAAACTAATTAATACTAAAATTTATTCTCGATTACGTATCATAATGCAGATGCGTTGTTACCCGTGAGGACTAAGATGGCATGCCTCGTCTCCAGTAAATACGTTCTCCGGTTTTCTACACTCACCAAACGAAACACAGCAACATTACGCTGCTATTTTACGCTGGAATTCTGTAAGAGCGTGGTCCTGCCCCGGACAAGCCGACCCATTCATAATACAACTATACCAGTAATATAGCTGGATAATGGATCTACCACATAAAAGTTTTCACGTAAAAGTTTCATAATTGCAGTCAGACCACATCATGTTCAATACAAAAGAAAATTATATATTTAGCGTAAATGAATTGCATCTTATGGCAATATACTTATCGGACGAATTTATTGTTATTAGATGTTTCTGAAAAAGCTAGATCATCTTATTAGCGTAATCGTTATTTTCGAAGCTTTGTTGACAGAAAGTCTTCTGGGGTGCGAATTGATGAGATAGGTATTAGAAAAAAGCTTCCAAAGAGGCCCTATGTTTGAATTTCTGACTGGAATTTATTAGTAGGTATTTAATATGTGTATGTACGCTATAGTAGGTATATAATAACAGACAACAAATTATATATCCTTCATACCCACTACATTTCACTTTCTTGGCACCTTGAAGTTAAATGACGATGTCTTTAACTGCATTCTTATTGGATTTTTGGCTTGAGTTTTATTCCATCTCTTTTTTTATATAAAAAACAAGCATGTGGCTCACCTGATGGCAGGTGACTACTGCTGACCACGAACAACTGCGACACCAGGGGGTTGCAGGCGCGTTGCCGGCCTTTTAGAAAGGAGTAACCTCTTTTTTATATAAAAAAACAAGCATGCGGCTCACCTGATGGCAAGTGACTACTGCTGATCACGAACAACTGCGACACCAGGGGGTTGCAGGTGCGTTGCCGGCCTTTTAGAAAGGAGTAACCTCTTTTTTATATAAAAAACAAGCATGCGGCTCACCTGATGGCAAGTGACTACTGCTGATCACGAACAACTGCGACACCAGGGGGTTGCAGGCGCGTTGCCGGCCTTTTAGAAAGGAGTAACCTCTTTTTTATATAAAAAACAAGCATGCGGCTCACCTGATGGCAAGTGACTACTGCTGATCACGAACAACTGCGACACCAGGGGGTTGCAGGTGCGTTGCCGGCCTTTTAGAAAGGAGTAACCTCTTTTTTATATAAAAAACAAGCATGTGGCTCACCTGATGGCAAGTGACTACTGCTGACCACGAACAACTGCGACACCAGGGGGTTGCAGGTGCGTTGCCGGCCTTTTTAGAAAGGAGTAACCTCTTTTTTATATAAAAAACAAGCATGCGGCTCACCTGATGGCAAGTGACTACTGCTGACCACGAACAACTGCGACACCAGGGGGTTGCAGGTGCGTTGCCGGCCTTTTAGAAAGGAGTAACCTCTTTTTTATATAAAAAACAAGCATGCGGCTCACCTGATGGCAAGTGACTACTGCTGACCACGAACAACTGCGACACCAGGGGGGTTGCAGGTGCGTTGCCGGCCTTTTAGAAAGGAGTAACCTCTTTTTTATATAAAAAACAAGCATGTGGCTCACCTGATGGCAAGTGACTACTGCTGACCACGAACAACTGCGACACCAGGGGGTTGCAGGTGCGTTGCCGGCCTTTTAGAAAGGAGTAACCTCTTTTTTATATAAAAAACAAGCATGCGGCTCACCTGATGGCAAGTGACTACTGCTGACCACGAACAACTGCGACACCAGGGGGTCGCAGGTGCGTTGCCGGCCTTTTAGAAAGGAGTAACCTCTTTTTTATATAAAAAACAAGCATGCGGCTCACCTGATGGCAAGTGACTACTGCTGATCACGAACAACTGCGACACCAGGGGGGTTGCAGGTGCGTTGCCGGCCTTTTAGAAAGGGAGTAACCTCTTTTTTATATAAAAAACAAGCATGTGGCTCACCTGATGGCAAGTGACTACTGCTGACCACGAACAACTGCGACACCAGGGGGTTGCAGGTGCGTTGCCGGCCTTTTAGAAAGGAGTAACCTCTTTTTTATATAAAAAACAAGCATGCGGCTCACCTGATGGCAAGTGACTACTGCTGACCACGAACAACTGCGACACCAGGGGGGTTGCAGGTGCGTTGCCGGCCTTTTAGAAAGGAGTAACCTCTTTTTTATATAAAAAACAAGCATGTGGCTCACCTGATGGCAAGTGACTACTGCTGACCACGAACAACTGCGACACCAGGGGGTTGCAGGTGCGTTGCCGGCCTTTTAGAAAGGAGTAACCTCTTTTTTATATAAAAAACAAGCATGAGGCTCACCTGATGGCAAGTGACTACTGCTGACCACGAACAACTGCGACACCAGGGGGTCGCAGGTGCGTTGCCGGCCTTTTAGAAAGGAGTAACCTCTTTTTTATATAAAAAACAAGCATGCGGCTCACCTGATGGCAAGTGACTACTGCTGACCACGAACAACTGCGACACCAGGGGGTCGCAGGTGCGTTGCCGGCCTTTTAGAAAGGAGTAACCTCTTTTTTATATAAAAAACAAGCATGCGGCTCACCTGATGGCAAGTGACTACTGCTGATCACGAACAACTGCGACACCAGGGGGTTGCAGGTGCGTTGCCGGCCTTTTAGAAAGGAGTAACCTCTTTTTTATATAAAAAACAAGCATGTGGCTCACCTGATGGCAAGTGACTACTGCTGACCACGAACAACTGCGACACCAGGGGGTTGCAGGTGCGTTGCCGGCCTTTTAGAAAGGAGTAACCTCTTTTTTATATAAAAAACAAGCATGTGGCTCACCTGATGGCAAGTGACTACTGCTGACCACGAACAACTGCGACACCAGGGGGTTGCAGGTGCGTTGCCGGCCTTTTAGAAAGGAGTAACCTCTTTTTTATATAAAAAACAAGCATGTGGCTCACCTGATGGCAAGTGACTACTGCTGACCACGAACAACTGCGACACCAGGGGGGTTGCAGGCGCGTTGCCGGCCTTTTAGAAAGGAGTAACCTCTTTTTTATATAAAAAACAAGCATGCGGCTCACCTGATGGCAGGTGACTACTGCTGACCACGAACAACTGCGACACCAGGGGGTTGCAGGTGCGTTGCCGGCCTTTTAGAAAGGAGTAACCTAATGATTTCTTATATTTACGAGAACATTGCACATGATTAAAACTACTTTTACGGATTTTATCGCGTTTATTTTTACTTTTTATTTTTTTCCCGACGTTTCGGGCGCTTTCCAGCACCCATGGTCACGGGGGACTGAGATGACTGACGTCCCGATGTCATTGTTAAAGCCGGAGTGCCTTCAGCTTTTTTAATTATTGTTTATGGTCCGATCTATGCAAAATGAACTGACTATGTCCTGAGGTCTTGCAGTGGTATGCTTGGGTTTATTTTTAATTTTCTGGATATAGAAGTCTGCAGTTTGTGATCATATCCTAGACGGCCCCAACCATTACATCAGATTTGATAGACCACAAATCCTCGCGAAAGAACACCGATTCCTACCAAGGATGATACGTGAGGCTATTGAAATTAAAAAAAACATTCTAATTTCAATAGAGAAGGAGGCTGGGTACTACCACCTGCTTGGGATCCTATAATCAATAAAATTAAAACTAAACCCAAGCATACCACTGCAAGACCTCAGGACATAGTCAGTTCATTTTGCATAGATCTGACCATAAACGATAATTAAAAAAGCTGAAGGCACTTCGGGTTTAACAATGACATCGGGACGTCAGTCATCTCAGTCCCCCGTGACCATGGGTGCTGGAAAGCAAACGAAACGTTGGGAATTAAAAGTAAAAAGTAAAAATAAACGCGATAACATCCGTAAAAGTAGTTTTAATCAAGGAGTAACCTCTTTTTTTGAAGGTCCCTATTCCCAAAGCCTATCGGTCCGGATAAATTGCAGGTGGTAAACTCTTCCACGGAGAGGTCGTACGAGTAAGAAAACTCCCAGTAAAACGTACAGAAGTGGAGCCAGAGTGTTTGGATAGTAATGCGAATTTTGTTGCGATATCGGAACACTCTATAACCATTTTTTTATTTTATCTTATCTCTATTTTTATGACGTATAACCATTCTTTCCGTGACATCATTTGCTAGACTTTTGGTGACCTACAAATTCCTTTTAAGGAACATTCCTCTGCAGAATCCCCGAAGAACTACAAAAAAACAACCCTACTGGCTCGCAATATGAACATATAACCAACTTGCAAGAAGGCATCTTTCATACAAAAATAAAGTTGGCTACGAATGACGTATAGGAAAGTCGAATAAGATCCTTTTCATTCTCTTTTGTTTTAAGAACTTTCGTTTGAACATACCTAGAATAATAGTGTAGGGTCAGCGCACAACAAGAGCAGAGCAGAGCATTTTCGGAGAACACAAAATATTAACTTTATGACTATTGTCAGACAGTACAAAATTATATACACGTCCAAACGTAATGCTCGACCATGCTTGCAGGATGCATGTTCGAGCTTGCGCGAGCGCGCTCGCACCGCCACCGCCTGCGCTCAGTATTGCCGCAGCGAAAAAACTGTTTGGACGTGTGTTTAGTTTATATAAGCGCGTCACGTAAGTCGGAATAATGGACGAAGAAAAGTTGATAAGTTTGGTGCAGCGCTTTGAGTGTCTGTACAATATATCAAATCCAACATACAGTGATCGTATTGTTACGAGCTTGAGGTTCGTGACAATTGAAACTGCCGATTGAATTACCAAAATTTACACTTTAATTTTCTTTACACCAATTAAAACTTAAAACACTAATAATTAATCACACTGATTTCTTTATTTCGCTCCGAAGCTTCGCTTGTCTCGCCAAATTCAATACTGCCCCGATCGCGTATTGCAGCGCCTATAAATACAGCTTTTTCACCGAAACATCCAGAATATTCAAGTAAATACGCGCGCCAACCGACCAGGCGTCGAAAGTTCGAGTGTGGGGGCTTCTAGAAAGCTTAGTTCTTCAATTCGATACTAGATGGCGCTGTTGGTTGAAAGATTAGTCATGTCATTTTCTGGAAAGCTCTCCTCGCTCTGTTACCCGACACTAGATGGCGCTAGAGCCAGACGTCAACTTAAGCGCGCAACACTGCCCCCTCTTAAGACATGCTCGTCCCGAGCATTATCCGCCCCATAATAACGCGCCAGGCGATCCACATGGACGATCTTAGGAGTCCCTATTGCGGCTTTCTGTATCCGGTAGGTTACATCGTTGATCCTGGTCACAATCTGGTACGGGCCGTCCCATTTAGCTTGAAGCTTAGGAGATTTCCCTTTTGCTGCGGACTGGATTGTGCAACCACACTAGTGAACCGTTGCCGAACCCTTTGTTGTTCATTTTGCGGTCATACCGGGTTTTCATCTTTTCGGACATTTGCTGGCCCGATTGTCTGATGTGCTCATAAATGTCATTCATTTTGTTCCGCAAGTCATTTGCATAATCGGTTATACTGCGTGGGGCATCAGGTGGTATCCCGGTGATCAGGTCTGCAGGCAGCCGTAATTCTCTTCCAAAGTTTGCGAAAGATGGTGTCACTGATGTACTTTCGTGAACAGCGCTTCGACATGACAACAAAAACGGTTGTATATGCTTGTCCCAATCTCGTTGCCGATTGTCTACAACTTTTGCTAGGTACCTCTCCAAAGTCTGATTAAATCGTTCTACCATTCTATCAGATTGCGGGTGATAAGAAGTCGTTCTTGTTTTATGAGTACCCATAACTCGGCAAGTTTCACTTGCGTCTGTGTCAACTATAAATTCTTTGCTTGCATCAGGATATCCCAAAAATAGGTGTTTTGCACAAACGGTCCTTGAGCTCCTGGAATGCCATATTGCAACTTTCATCCCCGCAGAAATGTCGCTTCTCCTCGGTTAGATTGTGCAGAGGTTTGGCTATATCTGCAAAGTTCTTCACATATCGCCGATAATAGGAGCACAAACCCAAAAATGTTCTCACCTGCGTCTTGTCTTTTGGAACCGGCCAATACTTAACAGCGGCGATTTTCTCCGGATCTGTGCGGATACCTTCATCCGACACTACATACTGAAGATTAGAAAGTTGACTTGCCGTTTGAATAGTGAACATTTCTTCGGACTTAACATGAGGTTCGCACTCTGAATCTTCAAGAGCACGCGTTCCAGGTTTTGAAGGTGTTTCTCAAACGTACGGCCCACGATGATGATGTCATCTAAGTAGAACAGACAGGCATCGCCAATTAGCCCGGCAAGTACAAGCTCCATCAGCCTTTCATACGTTGCTGGAGCATTGCACAATCCAAACGGCATTACTTTAAATTGCCACAGACCTTTTCCCGTCGAGAACGCAGTTTTTTCCTTGTCCTTAGGATCAATTTCAACTTGCCAGTAGCCACTTTTTATATACAGCGTGCTAAACCACTTTACTCCTGTAAGCATGTCCAGCGTGTCATCAATTCTTGGCAAGGGATAGCTGTTCTTCTTTGTTACGTCATTCAGATGGCGGTAGTCAACACAGAACTGCATGCTGCCGTCCTTCCTTTTTACCAGCACCACGGGTGAACACCATGGACTAGATGAAGGTTCAATAACACCATCCTTCACCATCTCTCAATCATGGTTTCCACTTCCTTTTCACGTGCTGCCGGCAATATTCTTGGCCGCTGACGGATAGGAAATTCTTCTCCTGTATTTATTTTGTGTTCAACCAAGCCAATTTTACCTATGTCAGCATCGTTTGATGAGAATACATTGGCATACTTGAGTAAAAACTTCTTCGCCTTGACCATTTCATTCGGGAAGAGAACGCCACGACAGTCTTCCAAAAGTGTGTTCACTCTCGTTTGTGCATCCTTGCTGGGAGTCCCACTCGATAGATATTGGCACCGACGTAACCAATCCACTCCTTCACAAGTACCAACCAGTGTGCCTTTTTCTATAATCTGTTCCTGGTCACAAAGGTTCAGCACACGTACTCCTGAGATGTCAGTGGTTCTGACCAAGGTTCGAGCTAATTTCCATGGAAAGTCATTGTTTACCCTTTCAACAAGTACACAACGGTGAGCTTGCCTAGCGTTTCGAGGAAGACTAACCGGCACAATCGTTTCCGATCTCGGCGGAAGAACAGTCATCTTAATGCTGTACACGGTCTCTGGTAACGCACCTTCCATAAAACGTTCCTCCTGTCCACATTTCAAAACACCTTACTTAACGTCGATCTCACTACAATTATTCCTCATAAAGTCTAGGCCCAGGATGCAGTCGTCCGTTATATCAGCTACGATGACATTATGCAGGTAGATCACGTTGATCAAATCTGATGTAGTGACGGTTTGATAGACCACAAATCCTCGCTAAAGAACACCGATTCCTTCCAAGGATGATTCGCGAGGCTATTAAAATCAAAAAACATCCTAATTTCAATAGAGAAGATGGCTGGGTGCTACCATCTGCTTGGGATCCTATAATAAATAAAATTAAATCCCAACCCAAGCATACAACTGCAAGACTCCATGATACCATAAGTTCATACTGTGCAGATCGGAACAAAAGTTAAATTTTAATCTATGGTAACCGCGGTTAACTATGACAGCTGGACGTTGAACATCTCAGTCCTTCCCGTGACCATGGGTGCTGTAAAGCTCTCGAAACGTCGGGTATTTAAAAAAGTTAAATATACGCGATAAATTCCGTAAAAACTAGTATTATTTCAATGTGTAGTGTTCGCGTAAATATAAGAAATCTTCATCTCCTTCTCTCCACGGACGGGTATACGCTGACCGGTGGCTGTTACCAAATTAAAGCGGAACTGACTTATGAGTTGGGAACTAACAACCGTACGAGAGACCCCAGTGTCTATGGTCAGTTTACATGGCATTCCGTTGACCTCGCCCTTGATAATTAGACTGTTCCCATCATGGGTTTGTGAGATCGAGATCCTTGGGGCTCTTTTTACATCATCCAGCACCTGCCCCGCAGTTCTGGCTGTTACTTGTTTCCCTGCTGCTGCTGAGCGGTGCTGTTGGCCGCACTACCCTCCTGAGATCGTTCACCTTCCCTTTCTAGGGTTCGCTTAGGGCAGCTTGATCGAAGATGGCGCCTTTCCCCATAGCCATAGCACCTAGGGCTGTATCCTTCATTACGATCGCGAACTGTAGCTGCTGCAACCTCCCTGACGCGATGGGAACGATGATCCAGCCGCAAGGCTTCCACCTCCAGTGCAAGGGCCAAGGCGTCCTTAAGCGTTTCGTGGTGCCCGAGCCTCACAGCAGCTCTGAATTCAAGGTCGCGGATGCCGTCGATGAATGTCTGCACCAGGTTCCCTTCAATGAGCGCCGGTACAGACCGGTATGCTTTTCGCATTAGATGATAGATGGCGCTAGTGCCAAACGTCAACTTATGCGCGCAACAGTATGTTAAAAGCCAATGCTTGGGAAAGAATCTCCACGTTTCTTCTACCCATACTATTCTTCTAATTTTCTGACGTCTGATTTCATTAATATGTTCTTCATGTACACCAATCACTAAGTCTAAATCGATCATATTGAACACGTCTATCAACGTCGGATTTTGGCATCAAATTGGTCATGCACTTCCCCCTAGCAACCCAGAGCACTTTCAATGGATCTTGCTCACAGAAGCGCGCGGATGCCGCCTGCATGGTCGAGTTGTCAAAATCTTGCTCTAGCATGCGCGAGCATTTTGCAGTTCAGTCTGTGCTAACCCTTATTAAGATCAAATGTTACTACCATCTAAATTTTATACCTGTACACTGAATATACGATATTTATGTCAATCTGATGTCTGATTAATGAACATGCTTGTCACCTTAAATGTCGGTTTAGACCGCAATAACTTATGCTTCGATGAATGCTTTCCAATTAGTCTGTATATCACACCGAAAGGGAAGTTTAACAGGCGGTCTGATTGCAAATTACAGTTGCTATCTATCCAGAGAAATCTGTTTCCAACGTCAATAGGCCTTTTTTTATGAGCTTTTATTTAGTTATTGAATAATAAAGGTAAAACATGACTTTTAATAAGTACGAGAGTGACACTGAAAGTTTTTAGAACTGGTCACTTGTAAACGATATAATAAAAAATTAAAGTTCAAAATTTTGAAAATTGAATTCTGCCAATATTATTTTGGTTGTATTTTATTAATTTGTCATTTTTTACGATTTGGCGGCAAACTCAAAATTGTCTGTGTCACGTCAGGATGAATTTAATGCAAGAAAATTTTCGTACAACGATTATTTGTGACATTTGATGCCATTTCAGTCAACAACAAAGTTATGATAGACTTCGTTTGGCCTTTCAGGATGAAACCTCATTTCGTGCCACTGGTTTAATGAGTTTAAAACGTGGTTGCACTAATATCACCAATGATCTGCATGAGGAACGACCTTCTACGGCGACGTCTGAAGATAACATCAGTGTTGTGTGGCGTATAATAGAGACTGACAAAAGAGTGAATTATCAGCAGATTCAGACAAGCTAAGGCATCTGTATAAGTAAAGTGCATAAGATCCTCCATGGACATAGCGGTCAGAAAGCTTTGTGCCCAGTGGAAACCTCATAATTTGACAGAAGCCCAAAAACTCCGTTGCGTTGCTTGGTGTCGTAAAATGGTTCAAAGATTTAACGGAGGTGGCTCAAATGCTGTGTTAGACATATTTGCGGGTAACGAAAGCTGGATTTATTATTATGATGCTGAAACTAAGAAACAGTCTGCTGTCTGGGTGTTTCTTTCCGAGGAGTTGTAAAGTGAAGAGAGGTCGATGCGTGAGAAAAAAGATTGTGGCCTTGCTCTTCGGAAGAACAGGTCATTATGCAAAAATTGTTTTAGAGGATAGAAAAACAGTTAAAACAGAGTGGTACACTAACAGTTGTTTGCCATTTGTCTAGGAAATGTTCGGGAGAAACGACCTCGCAGTAGGATCCTCCTTCACCACCACAACGCCTTGTCGCACACCGCCAAGCAAACAATCGACTACAAGGCGACGCCAGACGTGGAATTATTGGTTCACCAGCCCTATAGGCCCAAACTCGCATTTTGCGATTTTTATTTATTTCCGAAAATAAAAGAAAAACTTCGAGGAAAACGTTTTATGGACACCGAGAAAGCAGTGGTTACGTTTCAAAATGCCGTCGTAGATACGCCTAAGGATGAGTGGGCAAAGTGCTTTTCTCAGTGGTTCCATTGGATGTAGCGATGTATTGGTGTAAATGGACACTATTTTGAAAAGATATAATAACACTAATAAATTGTTGGTTTGTTCAGTTTTTGATTTTCTAAGAAGTTTTAGTTTTATCCTCGTATTATTTACAATCTACGTTAAATGATAATGACTAATAAGTATACACCTCGCACTCTGCAACACAACTAGAAATTCAATCGATTGCCGCCGGTTTTTCTATTTTCTTAAAAGTCAGCAACGCATCTACAATTCTTCTGGTGTTGCAGATGTTTAAAGATGAGGATAATCACGTACGGCCAGGTAAGTCATATGACTGTTTGCTCCCTCTTCTATTGCAAAAAAAAAACTCATTATGTGCAGTTAAATGTAGTATAAAGTGATGATTATTTTCAAATATAAATTCTAAAAAGTGATATAAGTGCATTCTAAATAGTTCTTGGATCTAAATTTTCAAAAATTTCAATTCTTAACTATTCTTCCACTAAAGTCACTCAGCAATCCATGGAGTGGGCTATGTCAGTAGTTTTTCTGCATAACTGAATTCATAATAAGGGTATCCGAAATAGAAACAGAATAGCTGACGTAGGCTAAAAGATAATTAAGCGGAAGTGGCTACGTACTGGGCATCAAATTTAGGAAATGTGCAACCGGAAGGGAAGGTGTTCAATGACGACCTCACGAAAGGAAGACTGGGGCTATAGGTGGCAGCACTTTTTTTCTTGTTTAAGGGTTCGCCTTGATAGATACCATCTTCTCATTAATTTCTGTCACTTAACTACAGTGCATGAACTGCTGTGTTCCGGATGGAAGAATAAAGAAAGCCAGTATCATTATGGACTCTGAGGTATTCTATCTTAGTGCTATCTGTAGCCTTATTTGTTTGTACATTGTTCCATGTCCATGTGTATTATTGTTAAAACAATAATGTATCCGGCACGAAATTAACTCCATATATTACAATTAACTACAAAACTCTCGATGACATATCCATGACCAATCTTGAACTAAACAACGTGACGTGACCTCACCAGTACAAAGCGATTCCAATTTCCTATCGAAGGATTTAGATGGTGCTTACAGTATCAATCAGATTCAAGAATACTCATGCTTTTCGAAATTGAAATTGATATACAATTTCGAAAAGCATGAGTACAGGCTTTATTTCATCGCAAAAAATAGAACACATTTTGTGATTGGACTGCTACTGTAGAGATTGTAATCAATACGTGCACGATATAAAAGTGGCGCATAGTGAAGAGGCTCATGATTGGAATGAGTGAGAGCTAGGGAGCATAAAGACCTGTCGCAATCCATTTTGGTAATAACAATAAAAACATTTAGTTTTGTTATAACTAAAATTAAGAGATTCCTTTTTTAACATTCTGGTTTTGTTTTTAAATGGCGTTGAATTAAAAAAGATGTTAAAATGGATTTGGAATCTAAACTTTAAGAGAAGAAGATAAATTATAGTAGAATTGCAAACCTAAAACGTTCGCTTAGAATTATTTTTATACCCTTAATAATTAAAGAATAAAAAGTCCCGCTGGATTTCTTGCTGGTTCTTCTAAGGACAGATCTTTTTTTGCAAACCAGTGTAAAGTAAAAAAAATATTTTCAATAATAATAACGCGTAATTTATAATGAAAAAAATTATTCTATTCTAATGAGATAATTATCGAAAACCCTTTTCATTACGAGATTTAAAAAAAAAAAAAAAACTGCACGTTTCTTTACATAAAATATAACCTAAATCGCTCTTGGAATTTCTCGTCACCTATTCGTGATATTTCGTTATAATAGGTTCAGCCGTTCTGCAGATGTTCCGGGTACACAGACAGTGGCAGAAAATCAAAAATGGTTATTCATGTTATGTCGTGCACGCTGTATAAATGCAATATATTACAAACAGACATTTTAATTTTATTCATACGTATTGATATTAGTAAGAGTATGTTATATTGGTATGTGAAGTCAATCCGTCATGTCCACTGATCCACGTGGTAAAGGATTTGCCTTAATTGTTTCACCGCTCTCATATGGATTATAAGAATCGTATACAATAAAAATATCGTCTCGCCGCATTGTTTTCTTTCCACTAAACAAGCTCACATTCAAGTTCAGTTTGTCTTTTACTAAACATTGAACGCAGAGGTTGTGACGTCCTCTATTCTAATTTAATACAACACTACTCATTCTAGTTTCATAATCATTACCTATATACTTGCGGCGCAAGGTTTTTGGTGTGTTTCTGCCTGAATATTCATACTGGATATGAAACGTTAAAAATTAATGATATCCGTTTGCGTTTAAGCATTGCACATGAATTTGGATGTAACTATAATACAAAACATGCGATAGTGACTAAGATTAATCAGAATTTATTTACGTGGTAGAGCCACGCCCCAGCCATATTATAGTTGTAGCATGAATGGGTGAGCTCGACCGAGGCATTTTTATCAACTTTTATCCGCATTCGGAAGAATCGTTTAGGAATAAATTGATAGATATTGTTTAGATTCATCATCATCATCATCACTACAGCCCTTCACAAGTCCACTGCTGAACATAGGCCTCTCCCAAGTAATGCCACAAAGCATGGTCCTGAGCCACCTGCATCCATCGATTTCCTGCATGTCTTACCAGGTCGTCACTCCATCTAGTGGGGGGTCGCCCTACACTACGCCTAGCGGTACGAGGCTGCCACTCGAGAACCTTTCTTCCCCATCGGTTATCGGTTCTTCGAGCTATATGGCCGGCCCATTGCCACTTCAGCTTACTAATCCACTGGGCTGTATCGATCACTCTGGTTTTACTGCGGATATCCTCATTTTTGAGTCTATCACGCAGAGAAACTCCGAGCATAGCCCTCTCCATAGCTCGCTGAGCGACCTTGAGCGTCCTCATAAGGCCAGCAGTGAAGGAACACGTCTCAGATCCGTAAGTCATCACTGGCAACACGCACTGGTTAAAGTGTATAACCACTAAAGTGTATAGTTTTCAGAGATTGAGGTATACCTGACGAGAAGATGTGTCGTAATTTCCCTAGTCGGACTATTTGTCCCAGGTAAACGTACTCGTCAACCACTTCGAGCACAGTGCTCCCAACAACTACCGGCATAGGTGTGACATGGTCATAAAACATGATCTTTGCTTTGTCCGTGTTCATCTTAAGACCTATCCGTTGGGAGGCACAATTGAGGTCATTGAGCATAGTGCTAAGGTCCTCCAGCGATTCTGCCATAAGGACTATATCATCGGCAAATCGAAGGTGAGTGATGTACGCGCCATTGATGTTAATACCATATCCTTTCCAATCCAAAAGCTTGAAAACGTCTTCCAACGCAGCGGTGAAAAGTTTCGGGGATATAACATCAACCTGTCTTACACCTCTCTGCAGTTGGATAGGTTTCGAACTCTGGTTCTGTACTCGGATAGCCATCGTAGCCCTACTATACAAACACTTCAGCACTTCGAAATACCGACAGTCAACTTGGCACCGCTGAAGGGACTGTAGCACCGCCCAAATTTCGAAGGAATCAAAGGCTTTCTCATAGTCCACATATGCCAGGCAAAGTGGCAGATTGTACTCTTCGGTCTTCTGTACAATCTGCCGCAGTGTATGTATGTGGTCTATGGTACTGAAACCTTTTCGGAAACCGGCTTGTTCGGGAGACAGGAAGTCGTCGAGTCTGCGTGCGAGACGATTAGTAACGACTCTCGAAAACAGCACGTAGACGCGGTTCAGAAGGAAAATCGGTCTGTAGTTCTTCAAGAGAGCGTTGTCGCCTTTCTTAAAGAACAAGACCACCGCGCTTCTGCTCCACGCCTACGGAGTAGTGCCACCATGGATGACGAAATTAAAGAGCTTCTGAAGGTTCCACCTCAGAAGCTTAGCTGTAATTCCATCCTCGCCCGGGGCCTTGCCGTTTTTAAGGTGGTGGAGGGCCATTCTAATCTCATAATTATTTCTTATATTTACGCGAACACTACACATTGATTAAAACTACTTTAACGGATTTTATCGCGTTTTATTTTTTTTTAATACCCGACGTTTCGGGCGCTTTCCAGCACCCATGGTCACGGGGGACTGCGGTGACTGACGTCCCGATGTCAAAGATAAACCCAGAGTACCTTAAGCTTTTTTAATTATTTTCCTTGGTCCGATCTACGCAGAATGAACTGACTATGTCTTGAAGTCTTGCAGTGGTATGCTTGGGTTTAGTTTTAATTTTAATAATTATAGGATCCCAAGCAGGTGGTAGTACCCAGCCTCCTTCTCTATTGAAATTAGGATGTTTTTTTTTAATTTCAATAGCCTCACGTATCATCCTTGGTAAGAATCGGTGTTCTTTCGCGAGGATTTGTGGTCTATCAAATCTGATGTAATGGTTGGGGCCATCTAGGATATGATCGCAAACTGCAGACTTCCCGGAACGTTGATGCTTCACATCAGCTATGTGTTCTTTTACGCGGGTTCTGATTGATCTCTTGGTTTGTCCTATATAAGAGAGACCACAATCACAATCAAGCTTGTACACTCCTGCATCTTGTAGAGGAATACGACACTTGACGGATGGTAGGAACTGACTAATCTTCTTCGGCGGCTTGTAGAATGTTCTAATAGAACCTGTTCAAGATGTAGCCAATCTTGTCTGTGACACCTCTGACATATGGAAGTACAGCAGGCACACGCTCGACTGTGGCCGGCTTCACTCGGTCACTGTGACGTAGGCGCGGGACCCGAAGCTTGTTGTCGTGCAGAACCTGCTTGACGTACTGAAGCTCGGCGGCCAGGTGTTTGCTGTCACAGATCCCTCGTGCTCTATGTAACAAAGATTTGCCCACGGTAGCTAACTGCGAAGGATGGTGGTGAGATTCACCATTTAAATATCGGTTTGTATGGGTCTTTTTTCTATACACAGTGTGACCAATGGTGTTGTTAGGATTTCGGATGACTAGCACATCTAGGAAAGCTAAGGAATTATTTGCCTCTAACTCCATAGTAAATTGAATTTTAGCGTTTATGGAATTAAGATGTTCTAAAAATGCAATTACTTTGTCTGATGGTAAAATTGTGAAAGTATCGTCTACGTACCGCTTGTAGAACCTTGGGGTAACAGGTGCTGTAAGGAGGGCTTTCTCCTCAAAGTCTTCCATGAACATATCGGCAACAATGGGAGATACAGGTGAGCCCATCGCAACACCATCTACTTGCTTGTAAAACTCTTCCTTCCACAATAGATAGCCAGATGTAAGGCAATTTTTATGTTTTTTATTTATTTATTTATTTTTATTTTAACAATAAGTGACAGTACAAATAACACAGGTAGCTGCGGGTCCTAAACTAAGCGCAGCTTGTATCTCAGGACCCTGGCATGCGATACAAAACGGTTTGTTACTGGAACTCATATACATCGAGATAGTGTTAATATTACGTGCTTGTCATCGGTCTTTAAAAGTAGTTCTTCGAATACAAAAACTAAGGAAGTATTGTTTTACTACATAAATAAATTTAATCAAATAATAGCGCCGGCAAGAGATGATTCCGCAATAGTTGGAATAGGAATGATTACGTCCGGGTCTGGTTTTGTTGTGTGTGTGTGTGTGTGTGTGTGTGTGTGTGTGTGTGTGTGTGTGTGTGCGCGTGCGTGCGCGCGTGCGTGCGTGCGTGCGCGTGCGTTCGTGCGTGCGTGCGTGCGTGCGCGCGTGCGTGCGTGCGTGCGTGGTGCGTGCGTGCGTGCGTGCGTGCGTGCGTGCGTGCGTGCGTGCGTGCGTGCGTGCGTGCGTGCGTGCGTGCGTGCGTGCGTGCGTGCGTGCGTTCGTGCGTGCGTGCGTGCGTGCGTGCGTGCGTGCGTGCGTGCGTGCGTGCGTGGTGCGTGCGTGCGTGCGTGCGTGCGTGCGTGCGTGCGTGCGTGCGTGCGTGCGTGCGTGCGTGCGTACTTGCGTGCGTGCGTGCGTGCATGCGTGCGTGCGTGCTTGCGTGCGTGTGCGCGTGTGTGTGTGTGTGTGTGTGTGTCTGTCTGTGTGTCTCTGTGTGTGTGTGTGTGTGTGTGTGTGTGTGTGTGTGTGTGTGTGTGTGTGTGTGTGTGCGCGCGCGTGCGTGAGTGCGTGCGTGCGTGCGTGCGTGCGTGCGTGCGTGCGTGCGTGCGTGCGTGCGTGCGTGCGTGCGTGCGTGCGTGCGTGGGTGTGTGTGTGTGTGTGTGTGTGTGTGTGTCTTATGTGCTATTTAATTAGCTCTTCAGTGTCATTATATGAAAGAGTGTACAGCATGTTCTTTAATATGGTTTTACATGAGGAAAGTGGCTGGTCTTTAAGGTCAATTATTTTTAATATTTTGTTGTAGATGAAAGGATGTGAGAAGGTGGGGCAACGTTTGGCCAGGTTTGACTTTACAATTAAAACGGGGATCCTAAAAGTGCGTTTGCTTCTTAATTCATTGTAGTCCGGGCGACATCTTACGGTTTTGTGCACTTTGAGTGTGACATTGTAAATAAACAGCTGTCGCACCCGTAGTACTTTAAATTCTTTATATAGAGAATCTGTGGAGTATGTAAATGGCTGACTTAGGATTACTTTAATTAGTGCACGTTGAGCCCTTTCCAATGTCATAAGTGCAGTCCTCCCAGCGCGGCCCCAAACACAAATGCAATACTGCAGTATAGATTGGCAGAGTGCAAAGTATACCTGACGTATTATATCTACGGGAGTGCAAACTCGCAATTTTTTCATGATGTAAATGAACTTTCGCACACGGGAAGACAAAAGAATTTGAGCATCAAACGTTAAGTTTTCATCTATGATAATTCCAAGATATTTGGTTATTCTAGAGCGCGCTATCGGTTCACAGTTGCAGCCATGTAGATTGCTATAATCATTTTTGCAGTAATGAATATTCAAGGGCGTAGCGGTTGGAGGACTTGTGCGTCTCGATTTATAAAAGCATATGTATGTAGTCCTTTCCTTATTTAGTGTAAGAATATTTAAGTTTAAGGACATGGCAATAAGAGATAGGCCTTGTTCCGCGTTACTGTATACTCGACTCCATGTCGTATCTTGAAATAATATGGTTGTATCATCTGCGTAAGCAATTACATTTGCATTAGTTAAGTTTTGTTCCAGGATATCATTCATGTACAGGATGAAAAGAGTGGTTGCAATGTCTTAGTAGTACTGCATATTCTGGTGGCATGTTATTTTCATCTAGTTTCCTAGTTATAATTGAGATGCAGTCTTCAACAGGTAGGCATGTAAATAGAGACTGAACATCAAAACTGACCATGGTTTCATTGTCAGCAAGACGTAGGTCTTTTATCCCACTGACAAAATGGTATTAATCCTTAGTATGTGCTCTTGTGCGTCCTCTGAATGGTGATAATATTTTGGCTAAGTGTTGAGCCAATCTGTAAGTTGGCGAATCGATTTTACTCACTATTGGACGCAATGGAGCGTTGGTTTGTTATTTTTGGTAACCCATAAAACTTATGAGGTTTTGCACACGAAGGTATCATCAAATTGACGTCTAGATGAATTTCTCGGAGTATTTCTTAATTAGATCGCTAGTTGTTTTAAGAGTATAAGATATTATCACCACTCAGAGGACACACAAGAGCACATAATAAGGATTCATACCATTTTGTCAGTGAGATAAAAGACCTACGTCTTGCTGATAACGAAACCATATTCAGTTTTGATGTTCAGTCTCTATTTACATGCCTACCTGTTGAATACTGCATCTCAATTATAACAAGGAAACTAGATGAAAATAACATGCCAGCAGAATATGCAGTACTACTAAGACATTGCCTTACATATGGCTATCTATTGTGGAAGAAAGAGTTTTACAAGCAAGTAGATGGTGTTGCGATGGGCTCACCTGTATTCATGAAAGACTTTGAGGAGAAAGCCCTCCTTACTGCACCTGTCACCCCAAGGTTCTACAAGCGGTACATAGACGATACTTTCACAATTTTACCATCAGACAAAGTAACTGCATTTTTAGTACATCTTAATTCCATAAACTCTAAAATTCAATTTACTATGGAGTTAGAGGCAAACAATTCCTTAGCTTTTCTAGATGTGTTAGTCATCCGAAATCCTAACAACACCATAGGTCATACTGTGTATAGAAAAAAAGACCCATACAAACCCATACTTAAATGGTAAATTTCACCATCATTCTTCACAGTTAGCTACCGTGGGCAAATCTTGTTACAGAGAGCACGAGGGATCTGTGACAGCAAACACCTGGCCGCCGAGCTTCAGCACGTCAAGCAGGTTCTGCACGACAACAAGCTTCGGGTCCCACGCCTCCATCACAGTGACCGAGTGAAGCCGGCCACAGTCGATCGTGTCACTCCATATGTCAGAGATGTCACAGACAAGATTGGCTACATCTTGAAACGCTTCTATTAGAACATTCTACAAGCCGCGGAAGAAGATTAGTCAGTTCTTACCATCCGTCAAGTGTCATATTCCTCTACAAGATGCAGGAGTGTACAAGCTTGATTATGATTGTGGTCTCTCATATATAGGGCAAACAAAGAGATCAATTAGAACCCGCGTAAAAGAACACATAGCTGACGTGAAGCATCAACGTTCCGGGAAGTCTGCAGTTTGCGATCATATCCTAGATGGCCCCAACCATTACATCAGATTTGATAGACCACAAATCCTCGCGAAAGAACATCGATTCTTACCAAGGATGATACGTGAGGCTATTGAAATTAAAAAACATCCTAATTTCAATAGAGAAGGAGGCTGGGTACTACCACCTGCTTGGGATCCTATAATTAATAAAATTAAAACTAAACCCAAGCATACCACTGCAAGACTTCAAAACACAGTTAGTTCATTCTGCGTAAATCGGACCAAAGACAATAATTAAAAAGTTTAAGGTACTCTGGGTTAACTTTGACATCGGGACGTCAGTCACCTCAGTCCCCCGTGACCATGGGTGCTGGAAAGCACCCGAAACGTCGGGTATTAAAAAAATAAATAAAACGCGATAAAATCCGTAAAAGTAGTTTTAATCAACATTCTAATCTCGCTCAGACTGACGTCCGGGATATCATCGGAATTGTTTTGAATTGTTTAGATTAGAAGTGGGTTTATGCTTTTGAAGTTGGATTTTTCTACTTTAGTAGAGTATTTATTTATCATTTTAAACTAGCAACTCGCCCCGAATTTGCCTAGGTAGGATCAATTAATGTTTTAGATTTATGATAATCAGTTTTAATTTTTTTGAAAATAAACAGCCTAGATATCTCCTGGCAATACTCTCTATGGGTTCGTAAAATTTCATCACAATTGGTTTAGCATTCCAAAGATTAGCCCGGATAGACAGGCAGACAGACAAATATTTTAAAAATGGTTACTAATATCTAAATATCATGTAAAATACTCCCCGATCTTAATATAAGTAAGTTATCTCAACATTACAGAGAGATGCTTCAGCTATATAGCTATATTACCGTTATGGGTACTGAGGATAGTGAAAAATAACAAGAACTTTTTACACTTTTCTCTTATTTAAAAAGGTTTTTGCTTTAATCTGCTTAGACAAATTTGCATTACATAAAGCGACCACTCAATATTCGAGCTGGTTTCCTTAAGAACATTTTAGATATTCAGAGCAGTTCCTTTCCATTCAACGACGTGATTAAGACACAAATTACTTAAATCCAAACATAGATTTTAATTTAGGAAATAAAATGTATTACAAAATGTTACAAATATGTTTTATCAGTAGATTCAGACTCATTCACACTATGATAAATTGAGTTAAAAGCGATAGTAGGTAATAGCTCAGATTTTTTTAAATCGCAAATCCTCGTTGAAGAAACCTTATTCTTATTTAGAATAATTTGACTAAAACCTCTCTCTTTGAACAGAGAAGGTGGTTAGGTAAGGTAGTAGGATCTACAAGGCTGAAGCTTTAGATAAAGTGAGTTCAATCAGTATATATTTGTATTAACATTAATAAAATGTTTTTGGAGAATTTTACTTTCACCTGTACTTTACCACATTTCTAACCGAAATAAATAGTGGAATTCCACCAAGATGCGACAATCGCAAGTATAAACTAATCTAAAAATTATAAGCTTAAGGCTATGATATCAGGACGTCAATGTCCTCAGTTTTACTTCTACAATGAGTGCTGTGAGCATATTTTTTCATTTTATGGAATATGTAAAATTAGTTTCCTACAAAGAAATGTATGGCGTATTTCCATTTATTTTCAATTTGGATTTCCATTCTGCAGTACTGGCCATTTCAAATCAAAATAATTATTGTTCGGCTAAGAATTCTAATTTAAAATTAATATTATTTAAAAACATAGAATTTTCTTTTCAAAGTTAGTAATTTGTTTAATGATTAACGATATATTTTCATTGCATTTAAATATTTTCCATCATCATGGACATGTTAAAAATTCGAGTAATTATGGAATATGAGTACCGTCGTGGCAGCAACGCGACATAAGCGGCACGCAACATCAACGACGAATTATAGTATTCAAAAAAATGCACCATCTGTTATTGGTTTTCCCACTTTCGTTCCAGAAATTCGACCGGAAAAATAACCCCATGGTCGTCCGAAAAGTTTAGTCGACAATGACGAATTAAAGGTAACTGTGGAAGCTGTTGCGGAACTGAAACTCAGTCTACGGTTGAATCAGCAGCAGTTTTTGACGTTAGAATTACAACAATATTGGTCAATTTGCGACAAATTTGCATAGTAAAAATTTGGCACATGGGTGCCACTCGAACTCAATAATCGCCAGCACGAAGTACGCGTCGATGCGTGCCTTGCACTGCTCAACAGGCACACAAACGAAGGTATTTTAAACCGCATTTTTACCTGCGACAAAAATGCAAGCGCTCAGTATGTTGGCTGGATCTTTGTTCAGCACCCAACCAACGACCTGAACTATAACTCACCCTTGGAAAAGTGATGGTCACTGTTTGGTGATCTAGCGCTGGTATGATTCATCACAGCTTGTTACAAATCGGAATGAGCATTACTGCAGATGTGTACTGTAAAGAACTGAACACAATGATAGACAAGCTCACACGTATCCAACCAGCTTGAATCAATCGCTCGTTCCCACAGCTCCTACATGACAACGCGCGACCTCATACTGCACTACAGACGATATCCAGAGTTACAAGAAGTGGGATGGTAAGCTCTCCGTTATCCGCCGCACTCACCAGATCTTGCGTCTACAGACTTCTTCTTTTTCCAGATTTTGGATAACTTTTTAGCGGAAAAATATACAATATACTAGGGGCAGTAAAAATCCCTTTAAATAATCTGTTACATCAATAAACTGGCGTATTGCGTTGGCATCGATTGCGTGGGTGATTACTTTAACCAATAGAAATAAAAAAAAATATAGAAAATAAATACGTTACCTTATTTTTAATTTTATTTTTATACGTTAAAAAACGGCAATTTTATAGGTAAAGACGTAATATTATGAGCAATTTGAAAAAGATTTCTTTTAAATCGTTGGAACCAAACTTAGCTCAAAAAGTTACACGTAAACGTATTAATAACGTAAAATAATTATTCATATCGCGTCCTACAGTTCGGATTGAAAGAAAATTGATGCGCGTCCTTAGAAAAATCTCCAATCTGATGCATTTGAAATATTTATGTAACTGAAACGATTCAACGGCTGCAAAAAGATTACTGTCTGAGTTAGTGTTTCCATTTATCGATGAAGTGCCGCGCGCCTGTCCCTCAATGGGTTTGGTGGATTAAATGGCATTAAATAGATTGGCAGCGCCGCAGGTTAGTACCTCATCGGCACCCCGATATACCTAATATCAATTATATCTACTTATAATAACCATAACAAATTAATAAAATTAAGAAAAAAGAAAAGAGTATATAGTTTAATAAAATTATAATATAGTTTCTTTTAAATAATAATTAGGTAGGCCAGGACACGTGGCAGATGGGTGTAAATGAAAAATGTAATAAGAGAGTGAGACCGATGTAGGAGTGATCAAGTGGACGGGGTTCGCTTCGGAAGCTCTACATTTCTATATAAAGTATAATTTTTATTTTATGTAATTTAAAAAAGGAACAGGAAAGTTTCAAAATTTCTTCTTCTTCGTCTCAATAAGCTAAGACGAGTACAGAATAAATGTGTCGATTTGTTGCAAGCATCTACTCGTAGTTCAAGTTCCAATAAGAAACGCGGATGTAATTTCTAACGAACTCTCTCGATAAAACTGTAAGTAAGCGAAAGACGTAACCTGTGTGGTCGTGAAGGTTCATTTTCATTTTTAAATTTTATAGGATAATTAATTTTCTTTAAGCTGACTTCAAAAAAAAAAATGAGAAGGTTAGCATTTCAACTATATATGTTTGTTTGTACTTATGTTACGCGATATCTTCGTCAATTGAAAATATTCTTTCTTTAGAAAAAAATTCCACACTTAAGAAAGTAAAAATAATATAGTTAGGACCCCTAGTTCTTAATGAAACTATTAAGACAACATTGAGATTGTGATATTCCTAAGTTCCCTCTCTTCTCTTCTGGTCTCCTTATTCTTTACACTTTTTGTGTATTTTATCTCAGTCCCTAATTTATTAATAGTTTTCTTTTCTTGTGATATTTTTTGACATAGGTATTTGTCTTTATTTTGACGATTACACAAAATTTCTGATGGGGATTTCTTTGTTACTGAATGTGTAATTGAGTTAAACATCATCAGATATTGATATAATGTCTCCTTCAAATCTATTTTTTTTCAAGCTGACTGATTCTAAGTCGTTGAATTGTTTACTTACAAATTACCTCACATTACCCGCACTAATCATATCTAGGTAACCGAGGCGACCAAATATCTTTTCAATTTTTATTATTTGTGCACTATTGGTGATTTTGGTTACTTTGATTTCTTTGTAACGATTGTAATAGTCAATCACAATCAGATGGTAATTGTAGCTTGGTAGTAGTCCAAACAAATCCATTACGATGTTAGCCAAGGGTTCTGCTGGTTTCATATATACAGGTGGATTTGGAAGTCCCACAAGATTACACCTTTTGCAATTATTGACCAACATATCGGCGTATTTATCAAACTTTGGCCACCAGATTTTAACTCTGAATCGTTCCTTCATAGACACAATTGCAGTGTGACCTTTATGGGTTGCTACTAATACTTGTTTTCTTTATTTATTTGTAATTACAATTTTATTTTCTCTCAAAAGATAGTGAAAGAAAACAAAGCTCATCTTAAAAAAATTAAAGGTTTTGACTGACACATCCCACTAACTTTTATAGAGTTAATTTTTGTTATTTGTTATTTCCAAGTCACTTTTAGATTGTAAAATTATATCTCACATAGAAATAGTATGTGCTGTGCCATATCAACGTAATGCTGTGCTTTGCATGTTGAGTGCAGAGAACCTCCAAAGGGTCAAAAGGTCAAAAGGGTCTCCTTTTGACTGTTAGTGATTTAACCATTCAATCTAATACATCAGGGTGACAAAACATCTGAATTTTGATTTATAACCATAGATAAACAGTGTCCAATACAAATACTTACAGTCCACTTTATGCTAAATGGATGCTGTAGCCCACAGACATTTACATCCATCATCAGTAAAGTACCAAAAGATGTGCAGATGCGTTGCTACCCCCAAGTACTGAGACGGGATGCTTCGCCACATCAAAGTTCCAGACCGCACAGTCGCCTGCTTATACGAAACACAGTGTTGAGAAACTATAGCGCGCTGATATTTTACACCGATGATGGAAACATCTCTATGAAGGAAGAGATCGTGGTTCTTCCCCAGTCGAGCCTACACATTCGGGCTGCAAACATAATTCTGCAAACGTGATTCTATCACTTTAACTTCATTGTTTAGTTTATTATTATTGTGTTTTTATTAGAAAGAACCTACTGCCTATCCAGTTTCAGTTTTCCCGAGTCTCCCCTTATGACACGCACGGTATGATATGGGGTAGTAGAGAATCATGTGTGATGCTACATCTACACGGACATTATAAAATTAGACTATATACTTTAATGACCTTAGATGACAGAGTGCTTGAAATTCCTTAATATTATAACAACCCTTTTTTATAACAACTTTGTTTAATAAAGTTTTAGATCTTTGAGGAGGTCAAATTTTGTATATTTTTCGGGATTTTGTTGTGAAAGCGTATACACCGTACCAATAAGGAATAAATAACTCAAAGGAGTGTCGGCGCACCTCAGCGCGCCTCGGGACACAACAATGGACGCGGGAGGGGGGTGGGATCGCTAACCCTTCGGCAGCGCGAGTGCCTCCGTTACAACACTTAGCTGCGAGACGCGGTAGCATATGGAAATTAGACGCAGTAACATACGGAAATTTCATTCCTCAATTTATTTATACGTGCAATGCACAACAATTTGTATATAATTTGTTAGAAGTTACGGCATTAAACCTATTGTTAATACGGTCCACTCATTTTATTTCTAAAGTCCCGATAAAGGCCTAAACATATGGTCCTTCGATAGTGCAATAACTACATACAAGTTTGCTGTAATTAGCGTTAACGGTCGACGAGCGAAATTTGAATCAACGGCCGCATATATTGAAGAAAGAAGTCGTTCCCGTAGCAGCCCGCGTCAACATTGAAGAAGCTGTTGTCATCCTGGGAGTATAAAACTGTATTGGACTAAGTTCGTTCCAATTTGGTTATTTTCCGAAATAATCTTTTTTTCATCTTTCATTGGCCTAAGTCAAAGAAAATAAACACTACGCAAAATTGCCTAAGTACATTTATGCCTAATTAACTACAGTGTTTAAAAATTGCTTTGTCATTCCAACGCTCGCTTGTTTAAATTTATTCCATCACAAATATCAAGCGCTAGTAAGTAGATAGTTGCGTTGAACAGGTGTCGACTCGTTGACCTTGCACTGACTCATAATTTGTCTGCGTGCAATGGTCCACTTTGTTCTCGTGCAGCTGTAGTCCTTATTTATCTTTAAGTAATTAACGTTTTCTTTCCTTTGCTGCATTCATATACAAATTAAATGGCAAATAATTTAAAAACTTTATTGAAGAAACGTAGTTCGATAAAATCGAAGATTACATACAATTTACAACAATTATTTAAATTTAATAAAATGTAATTCTGATATTTTTGAGTTGCAACGTCTAGACTTAGCGGGTCGCTTTAATAAATTCGAAACCCTATATTATGAATTCGACGAATTATAAACATACAAGTGTTTGCCGATGATTCAGGGTCTGCTTTGGCTGAGCGTGAGGACTTTGACCGTCAGTTCTTCAATCAGTAAAACTAGACATCCGGTACTTGCGTAGGGGGGTGGGTGGAGGTTTGGGGGAGGGGGAAGGGTTCAGAGAAATGCTGGCTCGAATTTCTAGATACATTTACGACATTGATTCACGATAGTTATATTATCAATGAAATAAACATGTTTCACTACTTGCACGCTTCATTATAAGGAAACGCAGCCTTAGTTATTAAAAATATTGATTTTAAAGGCGATCATTATAAAATTGCGTGGGACATGTTGTGTGAGCGGTATAAAAGCAACCACCTCCTCGTGAATAATCATGTTCAAGCTTTACTTGATGTCGAACCTATAGTCAAGGAGTCAAGCATCTCAATTAGAACACTCGTAGATATATTTAATAAAAATGTAAGAGCACTAGCAAAATCAGCCCACTCAATATTGGGATACATTATTAATATACTTCATGACTAAAAAATTTTATTTGGCAACAAGTCGTGATTAGGAAGAACAAAGGAACAATATTCTGAAAGTCCTAATTTATTGCAATTTTGTTCTCTTTGCAGGAAAGCAGATTGGTTAGAGTCTGTCGACTCAACAACTCTTCTGAGACTAATAATATTGTACCTTTAAATAATAGTCGTACATATAAACATTCTAATTCTAAAGTCACTCAAATTAATAAAAAATCGAATAATATTAAAATAAATAAAAATCCACTTTGCTCCCAGGCTCATACATATAAATGTGAATCCTTTACAAACTTAACTATAGGCGATCGCAAAATAAAAAAGGCAAATGATTACAATGTATGTCTTAATTGCTTGCGCGTCGGCCATTCTGCTAAGCAGTGTAAGCTCACACATGCAAAAAAAAGCACAACACGCTTTTGAGTTTAGAATCTAGTAAACCCAAACCGTTTTCTAATCAATTGCCTTTTGATATGCCTTCTGCTTTGCCTTCTGCGTCAAATACCGCACTATCGGTCAATTCCTTGCAGCTTGCTATTTCTGCGCGTGTTTTACTGTCCACAGCTACGGTGAACGTGATCAGCGGGACGGGTAAGAAGTACACTGCGCGGCTTCCGCTGGACAACTGTAGTATGGCCAACTTTATTAGGCAGAGACTATCTAGTTTCATTTAGGGTTTGTCACACATATCCATCAGTACACAGTCTTGTCACCTCACAATTGAGTCTTTATGGTGTGCCTTTACTGTTGATATCGAGTGTCATATTTTACCGGCAATTACAAAGGTTCTACCCTCTTCATTCGTGCGCATAAATTACGTCTTTATTCCTTCAGGTCTTATACTAGCAGACCAGAACTTTAATGTTCCGTCGGTTGTAGACATTCTGGTAGGAGCTGAGGTGTTTTTCGAATCAAATTATTTATTTCGGTATTAAATTGACTTAGGCAGCAGAACTATAGATTTAGGGAAACATATACCTAAATTGTGCGAAACTTTGGATGGCTTGTGTCCGGTAGTATTTCGCATCAATCTAGTTCTGTTTCTGCACTCTTTTGCCACCATTCCAACGTCACTCCCAACCTAACTCAATTTTGGGATCTTGACAACGTGTCGTCAAAACATTCACTTTCTCTTGAAGAAATAGTCCGTGAACAAGCTTTTGCCCAAACCACCGTTCGTAAAAATTATGGTAGGATGCTATCAAAACAGGACCCTAGCATCTTAGTGCATTCTTATGAAAACACAAAACATCGTTTTCTGTCCCTGGAGTGGTGTTTTAAACGAAATTCTTCATTCGAAACTAAATACTGCGAATTTATGAGAGAATATGAGCATTTAGGTCATATGACTTAAGACTCTGACTGTACTTCTACGATAAAAAACTCCGTGATCACATATTTCATTCCAAATCATGGAGTCATTCGACGACGCATCAGCCTCCACCAGTTCGGGCGTGTCTCTTAATGACATACAGATAGTCGGTCCCGTAGTGCAAGACGATATATTTTCTATTTTAATACGTTTTCGTTAACATATTTACGTGGTCTCAGGTGATGTAGAGAAGATCTACAGAGCCATTGAGCTCATTGAGTCCAGTCCAACGTCCTCTACAAAAAATAATTTTTCGGTTTATACAGCTCATTGTGTTTTTGCATGTGACCATACCTATATTTTCACTTCAGTTACTATGGGATGATTTATTTCAAGCTATTTCCTCTATGACACTTGTTTTAGGTCCTTATGTCTATTTGGCACGATGGCGAATGGGTAAAAATTTGTCAAAATTCGCCTAAATAAACGAAACACGTAAAAATTTTTCCTTAAATTACTAATAATTGTACCAAGAGTAATTTTAACCTTATTGGTGATATTAAATATTACAATTTTGAAATGACAAACCATCAAAATTAACATTATTTGCGTGATTTTAAAAAATTGTATACCTTTTTGGCTTATCATTTATACTGAGAAGTGTGTGAGAAGTGGTTTCAAAGTAGAAGTTTAAGATTATATAGATCATTTCAACCAACAAACAAAAAAATCGAATGGTAGCAATTACACAACATTATTTGGGTGAAAAATAAGGACAAACAAATAAGCACATAAAATAATTTTTTTTAAAGTGGCGTATTGCAGGGACCTATAGTGTTCGGGATGTGGGCTATTATATATATAAATTAAAAAATTCTACTGAAGACTTGGCTGTGTGGGCATAATAGTTAAAAAAATAAATGTTTTCTTAAAACGACAATCAGACGGTTTTACAATTAAAAAAGTCGAAAATGTTAACAGAATGAAGTGGAAAGGTTTTTGAACGAAGCTCTCGATGATCGTTATTTAGCCACAAAGGTAATTTATTAATAAATACTTATATTTTTCTTTAGTAATCAGTATACGAAATGGCAAATTAAAGTCAATATATTAATTAAAAAAAATTAATCAAATCCATTTTTTTTGTAGGTTTGGCTGATTGTTGGTGCTGTTGGAGCTTGCCGCAGAGAGGAGTTAGTCAATATTACTTTAAAAGATATTGAGGTCCATGGAAAACTGCTACTAATCAAGATTCCGAATACGAAAAATAAGATACCGAGAAGCTTTTTTATTGAAGGAGATTTTCTTAGAATAGTGCAAAATATATGAATTAGCGGTCCAAAAAAGCAAAAACTGATCATTTTTTCCAAAATTATCTAAAAGGGAAGTGTACAGCTCAAGCAATCGGGATAAACAAACTTGGTAATATGCCAAAAGAAATAGCTACGTTTCTTGGTCTGCCGGATGCTGAGTATTATACTGGGCACAGCTTCAGGAAGACCTATGCTACATTATTGGCAGATTCAGGATCCAATTTGACGTCCTTAAAGCGACTAGAAGGTTGGAAGTCAGACAAAGTTGCAGAAGGCTATATTGATGATTCATTAAACAACAAACTAGGAACTGGGAAAAAATCACACAATCCATTAATATGAAGTCCAGTCCGTCTCCTTCACATGACAATCCTGAAGAGAACGTTCGTCCATCTACCTTCGTTGATAATAAGAATTCATCAGATCCAATTCCATCAACTAGCAAACGCCATTGTATAACACCTTCGACAAATATACATGACCATTCATACGAAATTAATAATAGTTTGTCTCAAACAGTAAATATCCAACCTAAAACTTCCCCAATTAGTATAAAAAACTGTACCAATTTCAATGTATGTGTGGATTATAACTTTTTATAAGAAATAAATAATTAGTTAGTTTAGTTGTGTTTTTATTATTTTATTAAATTGCTTAATTTTTTCGTAACTGTATTAAAACAGTTGTGCAGTACAAGTGCGGAGCCGTCATTGCAACTTGTTCCGACTGTCAACCCTCACCTTCGGCTACAACTCAGCTCGGGTAGACATTTGTCGGAACTCTTTGCAATGACAGAACTTCCGCACTCGTAATGAAATATACTATATTCATAAATCTGAATATAATTATTTATTTAAAAAGACATAACATCACAAACCGCTAAAATTGAACATTAAGCATTAGGAAAAACGAAATAAAAGTGAAATCTTAAAGGTAAATTGAAAGAATTAAATTTTATTCATAATCTTAAAGAACTGGTTTATTTGAAATGAAACAAAAATGCTTTGAGATCAGATTTGAGATTTGAGATTCAAGACACATGAAGTTTTCATAGAAACTAAAATATAAATATTTTAAAAGAAACTTAAAATCATAAAAACCAAGCATAATATATTCTCTAAAACATTATTAAACAAAGTAAATGTTGCCAAAATAAGGACATAGGAAAAATTGTACGAGTGTTTTCAGTTAACAAACAATTTTGGCATACCTCATTAATGCAATTTGCCATTAAAATGATTAGAGGATGACAAATTAGCTATTCTCATTGCAATACTGGTATTAAATATTATGAAAAAAAATTGTAGGTTTAATAGTTATTAATATTTTAAATGACCACCTTCGTTAAGGCCGAATACGAAGCGATTGACCTTGCTCATTTCGCGGCAAACTGCGCGCTGTCTATCGAATATTACGTGTGTTAGTCGTACGAGTGCGCTAGCTCGGTATGCAGAGTAATGCATAACAAAGATTGGTAGTTTGGTAGTTCCTATAGCTTATAAATTTTGGACTTTATTTGTTACAAACATACTAAAATAATAATCTTTCCTCTTTATAATATTACTATAAACTATAAGTTCTACAAAGTAAAATTATTGTGTAAATAAAAGTTATTGAATTGACATCGATTTTTTACAGAATTGGTGCATTGTACGTAAACGTAAAAAATTCACGTAACTAAAATGTTTGTTCTTGTGAGTCTTACAAGATGCCGATGCAAATTGAATAATTAATACGGTACAAAAGTCCCTGTTTGTCCCATATTGGGATTAGGTACTGTGTGTGTGTAAATTCTCACAAGATTACACCGACCGGTAAACCACTTCACACCCGTAGTATGTCGGTTTTTCTAAATTATGTACTTAACCATACTTTCGGATATTACATTGACTATGACATTATTTGCGGTCTCTTTGCTTGCACTACTCTGTACATTAGAGAATAAGAGAGTTTATCACTTTCCGAGAAACGTATAAATGATCAGCTTGGCCAATGTAAATTAGTAAAAATGCAGCCTATTAGGCAGCCTTTAACAAAAAAGTACCTTACAAAGAGATATCCTCAAAATAGAACTTACCACATTTGAGCAGCGTTCTTGCGATAAACTCTCTTTGGTTTACCACTTAGGTAATATTTATTTCTTACCCATATTTACATTTATAGTCGCTTAAACGCGTGTAAACCATAAAATTTTGATTTTCAATACAGACATGACTATTGTCACCTTACGCCATACATCGAAGCGCCTCGTAATTTATGACGGCAAACTTTTATCTGGCAATGTACAATATTATTATTAGGCGTTAGTAATTAAAACGAATTATGTTAATAATATTTTTTTGTATCGTAAAAAGTCGAAAATGAAGACGGCAGGCACCTTCAGAATCACAATACAAATATTTTTTAAGTAAAAATATTTTTTCTTAAATTTATATACAAGGAGTTTTGAAAGGGAAATAATTTTAAGATATCATTTCTGAACTTGTTTTAATTGATATATTGACTTATTTTAAAATTTTAAAACAGCGGACACCTTGGGAAGGAACCCAACATACCTAAAAAAATGTTTTAACGCTTAAAATTACTTCAGGTCAAAGTTATAGTGAACAGAAGTACGTGAAGTTTCGATAGTTCTCTTCGTATTCGGCCTTAAGGGGGTATTTAAGTACTACGTAACGCAATTTGGGGGAGGGGTCCTGTAAAACGTTATGATGCGTTACAGGGGCGGGAGGAGGGTTCGAACAACGCGTTACGTAACATTGTTTTTTATTTAAATAAAAAAATTAGGAAATTAAAGTGTTCAAAGTTGGCAACCCTTTTTGTTTATGTTTCATGGGAAACCACTCGATTGTACTGTACGTCTTTTTTTTGTTCTCCCTAGTTAGCAACCATTTTCCTTTATATTTTACGGGGAATCCCTCGACTGTAATGTAAGTTATTTTTATTTTATTGTCGTTGTCAGTATTTGTTAGTGTTTATGTAGAACTAGAAGCACATTGCAGAATATAGAAAGCCCGAAGATAGTTTGCAGGATCCAGCAAAACCTAATATGGCGTGGTTTAGCACTCACGTCCGTGAATCGCAATAATGCTTGCAAGTGATTAAATGTGCGGACGAATCCTGCTGTTCCCGCTCGAGCAGTGCATTTTAATCTGTCTTTCCAGATATTTTCCTGCCACCACCCTACTCAGTTATTCAAACCCTAAGCATGCTCGTGGTACCTAGTCAGCGAAACAAAGTATCATGCAAGTTTTCACCACGTGTTGTGAGATTTTCCGTTGATCTGTCGCCTCTTCTAGGTTTTAAGCAGATGCCTTACGATTTATTTTGCTCATCAGCACAATCCCACCTCAATAACAGAATGTGTTCAACCTGTGGGATCTATTTAACATCGCACAAGAGTGTTCAAATAAAAAGTCGTTAAGTGCATGGCAAGACCGCCCAAGATCGTCGTGGAAGTAGGGTATAGCCACAGCGACTTGCTGCCAGCACGGAAAATTAGCTGCATTGTGCGCCGCTGCAAAATATCGTCCGAGAACGCCGATTGGCTAGACGAAGACGAAGTTGATGCAAGTGGTTTAATAATTACTTAACTGTCTTCGGCTGCTCTCCAGATGCCAGTAATGAAGGAGTCTGAGTGTTTGGCAAGCCCGTGGACAGAAGAGCAGTAACTCCAATTGAATTATTTTATTTTACATACCTACTTATTTGAATTATTGTGGCTGATTTTATTTTAAATTTTTTGTTAAGAATACGAATTTATTTTGACTAAAATGTTTTATATCAGTTAGGTTTCCGTTTCTATTAGAATTGCGAAAGGTTAAAATAAGTATGTTGTTACTTTATGAAAAACGTTACTGCGCGTTACGTGGGGGCGGGGAGGGTCAAGAATCTTCAAAAATTTCATTACGTAATACTTGAACGTCCTCATAAAGAGGCATGCTTCTATATAACTAGAAGCTTATAAATCCAACATGATACTCCAAAACTAAAATTCTAAGAAGAAAGTCCCCATAAAATGAATTGCCAATAGAATTACAAAACTTAATAAACTGGAAAATCAGAAATCAACCATACCTAAACTTTGTTTTGTAAAATAATGTATTTAATATTAATACATCTGTTATATAAGAACTCTCTAACAACTATATATAATTAAAAAAAAATAATAAATAAAAAAAAAATATATACATAATAATACACTCTTGTTTCAGTTTTTGAGTCTAGGTAAACATCAAAGTAAGACACTTTTGTTGTAGCAAGGGTTAACTCGTCGTCCTTATTTTTAGCTCTTGTCTCCTAATTTTGTTTCCTACAAAAGGCAAATTTTCGTAACAGCTTTGGTTATTCTTTAGAGAAGTTCCATCCTTACACATAGCCATCTAAGTCATTATCTTTAACTTGTTTTAATGAAAGTGGTAGCAGATTTGTTTCCATAGAAGAGCTTACCCCCCATATTAATTTTTTTAGCAGTCAAATTTGAGAAAAGGCAATTGGAACATCTTTCCTCACTTGTATCCATCTAACGGTTGCCCATTTTAAAAGCGAGCCATCCGTGGGTCTTAACGTATTTTCAATAGCGATATCTCGCATTGCCTTAAATTCTTTCAATTATAAATGATAACCGAACTTAATTTCATGTTTTTCATACTTTTTCTGATTTTCTTTCTGTTTTTCTTTAGGTTACTACTCAAACTTATATATGACGTCAGCATTGGTTTCGGCTTGTAAAAATTGATATTTTTTGCCAGGATCAATTCTTTAATCTTTCAGATAGAATCCTTGTTATTATCCAATGTTGTTAACATAACTTATAGAATCAGCCTCTTCTTGTTGACTTTGACTAATGGAGTTTTATTGACTAATGGAGACTGATTCTGTCACATCTTTAAAAAAAACTTTTGTGGGTTTTTTGTATTGTACAATGTTTTATTATTTGTATTAGATATGGTAGGTGTGTTTCTAATACGCTAGGTCTTAACAATGTCTAGAAATAAGGGATCAGTTTAAAAAGTTGTGTAAGTTCTCTACTTTGAACTATAGAATCTCTTTAAGTGGTATTTAGTTGGTTATTCTATACTGACATTGGTGTCAAATGTGAGGCTTATGAAACATCTTTGGTACTATTAAAATTTAATATTTTTATTCGATATAGATTACAAGTAAATAAGTTATTTCTTAATTTTACCACTGGTTCGGAAAGAGCTCCTGACCTGGGTAGTACCAGCAAGATACCCAGTAGGACTTTTTTAAAATATATCATACAATAATTTGTACTTATGTTGTACAAAACCTATTCACGAAACAGATTATAGGCAATCGCCTCATTCCCAGGGGTTACTATCAACTAGGTATTCATTTATATTAGTTTTACTATTTTTATAAGGTTTTGTTTATTAAATTTTTAAACTTGGTTACAGAGAGACTTTGTTGTTTAAATTACTGACTCTGAGTTTATATCTCGGGTGCTGTTGACATTATTGTGCGTCCGCGTTTTGACTACAAATATCCTCAGGATCATGCGGACATTGACGGTCGTATGCGCCTTTGTGGCACGTAAAATCTGCCCTAATATGCAATAATATTGCTGTTACGTCTACTATACGCCTGTATGGCCTAACAATTATTTCAGACTCTCTAGCTTACGATAAATTATATTTTGTAATTAATTCAAAAAGTAATTAATATTATTACAAGAAACATTGAGGTTACGTATTGCTTATAACATAATCCAATGGCATTAAAAAGAAAAAATCACAGTTTTGCATATACGCCCCTATGGTTTGAGACCTGCGATATATCATCTATAATTCATCGCTTATTAGAAAAATATTCTAGCTTTCCAAAAATTCAAAGATTGTTTGCATATATACTTTGCATATGTAGAAAGATTAATAAATAATTTAAAAATAAAGATTAATTTTGTGGCGATCTTTCCGTAATAGAAGTCCAAGATTCGTATAATTTAATATTACATTATTCACAATTAGATATGTTTTCTGAAGAATTTCATTTTTAAAATCCAAACAAAAATTGCCACGCAATAGTAGATTGCTTTATTTGACTCCGTTAATTGACAATCATAGCCTCATCCGCGTGGGCGGGAGGCTCGATAACTCCGGCAATGAATATGCAAAAAGCACATACTTACTAAACTCATATTTCAAATGCAACATTTAGAGCTACTACATGCCGGTCTACAATTACTATTGTCACATATAAGGCAGACTGGGCTAGGTGGTAGGAACCTTTCTAGAAGTATCGTGAATAAATGCCTTAAATGTTTCAGACATAAGGTGCAAAGCGTTCAGCCTATAATGGGTCAACTACCTCAGTCAAGAACTCATCTCGAATTTCCATCTTTAAATTGTTACGTTGAATACGCTGGGCCAGTATTGGTGGCCGATCACAGGGATCACGGCTGCAAACTTATAAAATCTTACATGTGCATTTTGGTTTGCAGTGAAAGCCGTACGTTTGAAGCTCGTCTCTGGCCCTAAGGCTTACATGACGGCTTTAAATAGTTTTGTGGCGCGTCGATGCAAGCCTCGAAGCATCACGTCCGATAACGAGATAAATTTTGTAGGCACATCAAATGAAATGCATAGGTTCTTGCATTCATCGAGTGTTGCATCCGAAATAGCAAAACAGGGTATCGAATTTTTTTTCACGCCTCCTTACAGCCCACACTTTATTTCAATAGCTGAGGCTGCTGTAACATCTTGTAAGCATCATCTAAAAATACTGTTAAAGCTAACCCATTTTACCTTTGAGGAGATGGCTACTTGTCTTAGGCAAATACAGGCGGTCTCTAATTCACGCCCTCTTCTCTTTCTTCTGACCTTAATGATTTTTTGGCACTTACTCCCTCTCATTTCCTAATTGGACGACCACTCTCATCTGTTCCACTTCCCCAGGTGACTGATGCCAACAACACACGTATGGATCGCTGGCGGCGGTTACAGCAGCATTTCTGAAGCCGCTTTCATAATGAATACATCTCTTTGCTGCAGGCCAAATCCAAGTGGTTTCATTCCAGAGGTGAAGTGAAGCCGGTGTCTTTAGTTCTTATCAAGGACAAGACAACACCAATACTGCTCTGGTCTCTGAGCTAGGTCATGATGTCCTATCGCGGCGTAGACGGTGCGGACGCGAGTGGTCGAGTTGAAGACGAAGCGAGGCATCATTCGTCGTGCTCTTAACTGCATCTGCCTTCTGTCAATTGGAGGTTGAAGACGTCTCTTCAACACCTCACCGCAACACCACCTCACAGCACCTCATCACACCTCGGGACACAAGGGACCGCTGATTGCAGAACCTGCAGCAGCGCGAGCCTTCCGTTACAACACTCAGCTGCGAGACGCGGTAGCATACGGACATGTCATTCCTCAATTCATTTATATAAAATTTGTTAGAAGTTATGGCATTAAAGCTATTATTAATACAGTCCACTTATTTTCTTTCTAAGGTCCCGATAAAGGCCTGAACATAAGTCAAATCAAATCATCAAATGCAGGTAGGTCGTTTTCAACCCTAAGAAGTAAGATGGAATGCCTGATTCCTAGTTAAAAGAATCCCTCCATAGTCAAAATATGAAACATCAGAATGAAGCTTTTATTTCAAGCTGGTATTGTGTGAGAGTTTGGTATTCACCGGTCAGTCCTACTCATTCTGGCTTCAATCATAAATAAATATTTTAAAATTACGGCGTTGTTCTTTTTTTCAGTTTACAATTGCAAAATTAGCTTAATTTTGTATTTTATTTAACTATTTATGTTTTGAGTTTCAATATTTTATTTACAAATATATATATATATACAACTCTTGGAAAACTATTGTTTTTGAACAGCAAATAACTGATCATTCACCTATAATGCTTTATATAAACAATGCTGGTGTTAGTAAAGATATATTAAAATATAAAAAAATAACCGTTAATTATGAAAGGATCAAAGAAATACTGCTGGGAGAAAACTGGCATGATGTGCTACATATTAGTAACATAAATTCAGCCACTGAGATTTTCACGAATAAACTTTATTCATTGGTTAAACAGAACTCGCAAATCAAAACTATTACTAAAAAGCACCAACCTCTCAAACCATGGATAACAAGAGGAGCGGTAAGATCTATAAGAAAAAGAGATAATCTACATATGAAAACTAAAAAGTTACCAGATAATGAAGAACTAAAGGTTAAGTATACAAAATATAGAAACATGTGTAACAAAATTATTAAAAATCTGAAAAAAAGAATATTATAGAAATAAATTAATGAAAAATCAAGGAAATACAAAAGGAACGTGGAAGATAATAAAAGAAGTGTGTAATTTAAATGTCGCAAAGAGGCCTTCTAATACTTTACTAAATAAAAGCAACCATCCTACACAGTCGCTGAATGAAGTAAATTTATTTTTCACCTCTGTCGGTGAAATACTTGCAAAAGATACCCTACAGAAGATGAATACCTCTGATCGTGAACTTGCGTTATTGATAAATAAAACTAACCCACCAGTTGGCTCTATGTCCCTTACACCAACTGATCCCGTGGAGGTCAGGAACATTGTCCTCGGACTCAAATCGCACAGTGCTTCTGGCTGGGATAATATCACAGCTAAATTACTACAGACATTTATAATATTCCTCGCTGAACCTATAACACATATATGTAATTTGAGTCTTGAAACAGGCATTTTTCCAGCAGCTTTCAAAAAAGCTATTGTGTGTCCTATTTATAAAGCGGGTGACCCCCATAGTCCTACAAATTATAGACCTATCTCTATTCTTTCAACTCTGTCTAAGGTGTTGGAAAAGTTGGTTAAAAAGAGGCTCATGCGATATCTTGAGTTTAATAATCTACTGAGTGAAAATCAATTTGGATTCAGAGAAGGTAAATCAACCGAAGACGCAGTTCTAACGCTAACTAGAAAAATCTCTACATACCTCGATGGTGGATACAAGTGCATGGGTGTATTTTTAGACCTCCAAAAGGCTTTCGATACTGTTTCGATTCCGATCCTTTTGGCCAAGTTGGAGAATATGGGGATCAGGGGGATAGCTCGTGACTGGTTCGCAGATTATCTAGTCGGAAGATCACAACGTGTACTGAAAGAAAGAAAGAAAGAAAGAAAGCAAGGTTTATTCTCCAAAATGACGCCATCACAGATAACATAAAAAAAAACACATAATTTACAAATAATATTGGCTATACAATACAAATTACAATATGCTACATATTACAAACTATACAATACCTATACTAGTATGTGTCAAGGCGTCATCTGGGAACAGGAGCACACTCAGCATAATGCCATGAATTTTTTTTTCCATGGCGCTGATTTTCAGTGTGTCCAACCAGTGACTTACCGAAATCAGTGCTATATGTATACTTATTTTATTATGCTTTAACAGAATTATGACTATACGAACACTACAAAAGGGGAGATTATTAAAATACTGTATAGGGCTATATACTACACTATGTAATTATTGAAGAATATAAAAGTAGGTACATAAGAAGACAAAAGCCGCATTCAAGAGGACGATTTTAATGCTCAGTTGTTAATAATCTACGACGATGAGGTACGTAATCGTGCAAAGCGTTATAAACTTTGATCAAAGTCAATCTGACTTTGCAGTAATTGTGTTCTATATTTATTTTTAAATGTTTGTACTGCTTTCAGATTTCGCAAAGGAGGCGGTATATCGTTCCAGCACTTGGAGGCGGCGTATTTGAAACTTCCTCGGAAAGCGTGAGTGCGGTGACGAGGCACGACGAGAGTATTCCCTCTGATGCGCGTATTATAAGTTTTTACATCACGTGACCATATGAGTTTGTCAGCAAGATAAGGAGGTGTTTTATTTTTTAATACCCCGAATAGGAGAGTTGCCATGTGCAGTTTTCGGCGATATTCCATTTTTAACATTTTGGCATTGTTAATGTAAGGGGTGACGTGCGTGCGGGGCGGTATTGTAAAACTAAATCTTGCACATGCATTTTGAACACGTTGCACTAGACGTCGCGACCGCGCTAAAAGTCTCGGGCCATATACAATGTCCATATAATTAAATTTCGAAAGGACAAGTGTGTCACACAATTTTACCCGAATATCCGAATTTAAAAACTCCCGTATTTGATAAAGAACTTTAAGTCTATAAAAGCAGTTTCTGCTAATACTTAGTATGTGGTTCTCAAACTGTAGTTTGTCATCCATTAGTAAGCCCAGATTGCGAATCTCATTTACACGTTCTATGATTTCCCCTCGAATTTGGATGCATGCCCCTCTTTCTGATATATTTTTTATTTGATTTTTAGAACCCATAATTAGTAGTTTAGATTTAGTTCCGTTTAGTACAAGGCAGTTTGAGTCGCACCACGCGGCTATACTTTCGAGGTCTTCATTGATTTTATTAACGACTTCTTGAGTATCACGCGGATTACATGACATATAGACTTGCAAATCATCTGCGTATAAATGAAATTTACAGTGCTTAATGTTTTTTACTAAGTCGGCACTGTAAATTGAAAACAATATTGGAGCCAGGTTCGATCCCTGGGGCGCACCGGCTTTGATTTTTTTTGATTGCGAACGTATTAATGTTCCTCGGTCATCGCTCAGTTCTACAGTTTGTAGTCGGTTTTTAAAATAACTATCGAACCATTGTACTGCGCTGCTACTGAATCCATAGTAATGAAGCTTTGATAAGAGAAGGGAAACATTTATACAGTCAAATGCACGAGAAAAATCTAGTAATACTAGTATTGTGCCTTTTCCTTCATCTTGAGCGGTTAGTACATCGTCAGTAAGTTGGGCTAGGGCCGTCGTGGTGCTATGGTTCTTACGAAATCCCGACTGCATTTCCGGTAGAATTTTTTTTCTATCTAAATACATGTTTAGCTGTTCTGCGACAATTTTTTCAATAATTTTAGAGACACAGGGGAGAATACTGATGGGCCGAAGGTCTTTTTCAGACAATGGATTTGAGTTCTTAGGTATGGGTTTGACTAACGCATGTTGCCATAATGTCGGATAAGTTTTGGAGTTAATGGATTTGTTCACCATAGCAGTAATAGTTGATAGTGTTTTCGGGAGGGTCATACGGATCATATCGAGAGAAATCCCATCAATGCCTATGGCTTTAGATTTTAAACTTTTAATGAATTTTAGTACCTCTAGTTCATCTACCTCCTTTATCTCAAATATGTCATTAACGCAGCAGTGGAACTCAAAGTACGTTAAATATGACAACGAGACGTTTCTATTTCCAGGCACGTTTAAAAAATAGTCGTTTATTTTATTTGGATCATTAAACAAGTCTATCGGGATATTGTGTTTTGGTTTTATCTTAACATTGGACTTTATATGTTTCCACATTGAAATAGGATTATTTATATTACGATTAACATAAAAATTATAGTAGGCTTGTTTTTCTCTATATATTGCGTTATTGACGTAAATTTTTAGATCTTTATAGTATTTAATATGTATGTCGTTTTTACTTTTTCTCATTTTAATGTATGCGTCATCTCGTTTTTTCATCATCAATTTTATATTAAAGGTTAGCCACGGGAATTGCTGATTTTTAATAATTTTTTTTCTAAGAGGCGCGTGAATTTCAAATAGTGTAAGTATGGCTGTGTTAAATAGCACTACCTGATTATTTACATCCGCGATACTCTCAATTTCTTTCCAATTTATTGATGTAAGGTCCTTATGAAAGTCTCCCTCGTCTATGTCAGAAATTCTCCTACTCATTATTGTTACTGGTGCCGGCTTTTTTTTACTCATATCAATTTGACATGTAATAAAAGCATGACTACTTAATTCACGTATAAGTTCTACAGTAACTGCGTTTACATTTATGTCGGTACATATTACGTCAATTAAAGTCTCGCTATATTCCGTGAAGTGGGTTGGCTTAGTTACATGCTGTTTCAATTTGAAGCAAGTAAGAAAATTATTTAGCTTTATAGTGGTATTATGCGTCATATTTAACATATTAATATTAAAATCACCGAGAAGAAGTAAGTTTTGGCTCCATGAAAAAGTCCCCATAGTAACGGTAAGCGCGTCTATGAATGTATCGACATTCAGCCACGGCGGTCTATACGCGGTACCGATAACGAGTTGCTTTCCGCCGCTAGAGGTCGAGATCCACATTTGTTCTACTAGCGGGGCCGGGGGGTGGGGCAGCTCGCGGACGCCGACGCCTCGCTTCACATAGAAGCCGACGCCGCCGCCGCGCGAGCGCACATCGGGCGGACGCGGCACGTGCCGCAGCCGGTAGCCGGGCACCGCGGCCGCGCGCCCCCTCTTCGCCCTCCCGCAGCCACGTCTCATTGATGGCCATGATATCGACACTATGCCGTTGCATTGCGACAATAAATTCATCGTGCCGCGTTCCAAGGGACCCTGCATTTAAAAGACCAACTTTTACGTTACTTTTAGAAGCCATAAACGAATTTTAGATATACATATTTATTTGACATAATAGGTTCCGACGCAAAATTTAACTTTAGTTTGCTTCTTGTACAGACAAAATTAATTTTATGTGATTTGATAGAATAAATAATATTTATGGGGATATCACAAATTTTTAAATAGTTATCCATTGAGTAAATTTTCTTGTACCTTAATGTACTCGTATAGTAATTATTGTATGTATGTATTGCAAAACTTAAAGACAAAACACTAGTGAGTCTTTTCAATACATTGATGTTAGAAATTTGTGCCGGAACTAACCAGGATATATTATTATTCCACATACGAGTATAGGCATAGTATATTTCATTTGACAGAAATAGAATCCAAAAATAGTCCTTAAATAAAAATACAAACACAATTATTAACGACTTACATAAAAATGAGCAATAGCAGAACAAGATATTATTTAAAAAAAATACAGATAATTATAACTTTTATATTTTTTTTCCATTGCTTCCGATAGCCCCAACTGAATTTGTTCCAAAAAACCCTCTCGAGATCTACTTCACTTTTTATGCGATAAGACGTTGTTCCGTGTTCTCGACGAGTATAAATTTTTCCCTCTTTCGACCATACGTAGCGCCAATCAAAACGCCGAGCGAATTCCTTAGTTCTAAAAAACACATTGCGGTTCAATTTAGTAAGCCGTTCGTTTATATAGAAGGCTCGTGTATTTTCGGAGCGGAGACCCAGACCTTCGGTAGTTAAGGAGCAGCGCACGCGCGCGGCCCGCAGCAGAGTGTCCCGCGTGTGCCTGCGCGCCAGCCGCACGACTATGGGACGGGGCTTCGCTAGCCTACTTTGCTCGTCGCGCATAGGACCGACTCGCACACAACTCACTATATCGCGCTCTTCTAGGGTTACGCCCAGCTTAGTAGCGCACGCAGTCACAGTGTGTAGAACATTTTCTGCGCCCTCTTCTGGAATGCCTGCGACTTCGATATCATTGTACAGCAGCTCTTGGTCTCGATCATTTAAATCTGATCTTAAGTCCGCAATAATCGTCTCGAGATCCTGAATTTTGCCGCAGACATTTTTGGACTCAATTAGGGTTTGTTGTTCTTCAAGACGGATGTCTTTGTTTTTTAATGTATCTAGGCGTTCTTCACACGATTTTATGGAATTACGCAAATCAAACATCTCCTGTCGGAAAGATCTAAATTCTTCCCTGGTTTCTCGCAGTTCTTCTCTAAATTTACGTAGTTCAAGAGCTAGCTCCGACTCTTTGAGACCTTGCGCCACAGGGCTTTGGGGTTTCTCTTCGCCTTGCTTGATAATATTCTCGGAATTAAGTCCTCGCACAGGCGTATTCTGATCTGACTTTCGAGGCGTCCGTATTTTACAGTCCGGACACAACCAAGTAGGTTGGACCTGCACACCTTCAGGAACTTTGACGCAGGCCCTGTGTGATTTTCTATCGCATTTAGGACACGTAACGCCCTCTGCCGCCGCCATAAACTTACCGCACGCAACTGGTAGAAAGTCATGAGAGTGATAGTGCAGGATGCACCTACGGCGTTCCACAGGGCAGTGTACTAGGGCCTCCTCTCTTCCTCTTATATATAAATGATCTGTGCAAAATTAATTTTCCTAATCTTGACTTGCTCATGTTTGCAGATGATACTGTCTTACTCGTCCATGATAAAAATTGTTAAGAAGTGACAGACCTGGCGGAAGATTGTCTCTCTATAGTGACGCAATGGCTAGAAAATAACCTTTTATCCCTTAATATCAACAAAACGTAGTTCATGCGCTATAGCAAGACAACATCAGGAGGACCTGATGCCGACGTTAGAATTAAAATTCATACATATCCATGCAATCGTAGTAGTCGACCTGACCAGTGTAACTGTTCCTTTTTGTTGCGTGTAGATTCAATAAAGTACCTTGGGGTTGAAATTGATGATAAAATAAATTGGAAAATGCATATAATGTCATTGTCTACAAGATTGAGAAAACTCATATATGTTTTTAAAACTCTAAGAACAGTTGTTGACTACAAATTAGCATTACAAACCTATAAAGCCCTTGGTGAATGCATTATTAGGTATTGTATCTGTGCTTGGGGCACTGCAGCAAAATCCTACTTGATTACTGCAGAACGTGCATAACGTGCAGTACTGAAAGTGTTATTCTCCTTACCCTTCAGACATCCTACAACAGCTGTCTATGACAAAGCCAATGTTCTTAGTATTAGAAAATTATTTGTTTACGAAAGTCTACGCCATTATCACAAAAAAAAAATGTTCCTTACTTGCCTAAATCATCTTCGAGGCTTGACCGTTGTCCTATTCCCAAAGTAAAAACCTATATAACAGACTGAATAAGGAGTATAATGTAAAAAAGTGCAATAATAATGTTATTAAGAAGTATATTTTTTATGGCTTAAAAACCTTGATTACGACGATGTAGAAAACATGTTAACTGGTTTTTATTACTGACACAAACACACACACACACACACACACACACACACACACACGCCACACACACACACACACACACACACACACACAAACACACACACACACACACACACACAAACACGCACGCACGCACACATTAATACAACTACATACATAACAGATATGCGCTAGTGAGTAGCCCGTTCTTTACTAATTTTTGTTTTCTTGATTTAAGTAGTTCTGCTGAATAACTTATAATGTACCTTATCTTATGGCATAAATTAATAATGCAATGTTATGGGAGAAGCCACTGGCTCCTGAAACACAGTTTACACTAGTTTAGGAGCCCATGGATTCACTGAAATATTTATTGTAATATTTTATGTCAAATAAAGTTTATTATTTATTTATTTATTTATATATAAAAGAGAATTTCCTTGTACATTTACAAAAGAAAATGTACCATGTACGTAAATTGTTACTGCTGCTCTGGAAGTTTTATAAATATATATTGGTAGTTTGAAACGAAGAGTGCTGGTGGATGTATTAATAATACATGAGAGTTTGACTAGCAGAAAGCTTACCTCGAGGGCCTTGCTATTTTGCAACGATTAATTTTACTTTAAGTGCATGCAAGAAAAATGGACATTTCTTTGTAGGTATTAGGTAGATTTTGTAACAATTATTTCCTATTTTTTTAATTACAGGTTATATCATTTTTATCACAGTTATATAGAATGTAACGCACGCTGTTACAGTATTATGGCGGTAGTATTAAAGGTTTGACTGTTCGAATGAAGAATACCAGCATAAAATTATAGTACAACGCTGCTGTGGTTCGTATGGTGAGCTTGGAGAACCAAAGACAATTTTGCTGGTTTTATTGTAAGATAACGCAGTGGCTTACAGTTTTGTAGCGGAACTGCAGATCATGGATTCGATTCCTGTACGGAATATGTGGTTATGTATGGCCGAATGGCGAATCTTTGTTCATGCGCAATTTATATAATTGTTTTTAAGGTCTCAGTAGTACAATACAAAATCAAATCTTTCTGTAGGGGATAACTTTAAAAAGAATATAAGAGACTAGTAAAGTTAATTTAACGTTAGATTTTATATGTATCAAAATATCTGCATTTTGATTCTAATTCACTATGTTATATCAATTATTATAATATACACTGTAGCTGTAGTACTGTATATGGATATACTTACATGTCACCTGTGTTCGCAACAAAATCCATTTCAAAACATTAACCATCACATGGAATGCGTACCGTTTTGTGCTTCTTTAATAAAAAAATCCAAGCGATATATCGATTTAGGGACCTTCCATTTTTTATTACAAAAATTATTGTCTCCACTCTCGGAATTTGTTTTTTATCATGGAGGCCATTAACGAATATAAATTGACAGTTTGCAATCACCAAGCATTGAAACAAATATTTTAAGGCAATATAAATACTGGGTACCGTAGCCGCTGCCCACATTATCACAGTCGAACTTTTAGTAGCTTGACCTCCTTTCTAGCTCCTTTATTTGTCCAATCATATCTAATTAGGTACATTTAACTTTTATTAAATACACAAATAATAATAATAATAATAATATTATACGGGAGACCGTATGGAAGGAGAAGGAGCTTCACGGGAGGTACTACAAGACTCTACATGAGCTCTTCGTAGATACAGTCGCCTCCCTCAACTGACTACGTTGCGGTGACCTCTTCGGGGAAACCGAGGGTTTCGTCTGTGCAATACAGGATCAGGTTATTAAGACCAACAACTATCGGAGATACATCCTAAAGGATGGCACCGTCGACGTCTGTCGAGCTTGTCGCCACCCGGGGATCACTTAGGCATGTCATCTCCGGTTGTTCGGCGCTTTCTAACTCTGAGTACTTGCACAGGCACAACCTAGTATCCAGAATTCTACACCAGGAGCTCGCTCTGAAATACGGTCTCGTGGACCGGAAAGTGCCGTATTACAAGTACTTGCCGGAAGCCGTGCTCGAAAATGACCGCGCCAGGCTCTACTGGGACCGGGCCATCATCACAGACAGGACTATTCTTGCGAATAAGCCTGATATTGTGCTGATGGACCGGGCACAGTCAAGGATATTTTTGGTCGACATTACCATTCGTATGACGAGAACCTCGTGAAAGCCGAAACAGATAAGCGAACAAAATATCTGGACCTGGCTCACGAGGTGACCGACATGTGGGGTGGTCGGCCGACCGAAATTATTCCTGTAGTCGTCTCTGCGAATGGGCTAATCCCAGTCAGCCTCTCGGGGCATCTGAGGCGACTGGGACTCCGTTACGGACCGCTCCGGGCTCAAATGCAGAAGGCAGTGGTCCTCGATACCGCCCGCATCGTCCGTCGGTTTCTTTCCCTTTCCTCCTAACCCTCGGCCGTTTGGTCTCCTCTGCCAAGGGCTTCCATCTGGTTGGATCTTTATTTATTTGTGTATTTTTTGTATTTATTTTATTTTATTGAAATGTAAATTTATCTTTTCATTTTAATTTATAATTATATATTTATAGAAACCAACCAGATGAGAAAACTATACAGATACCCCTATAATAATATTAAAATTATAATATTTACAATTAATATTCATTACAAATAATATTAAAAAAGGATTATAATATAGAAAAACTATAACTAAAAATTTTAATAGTCAATAATTCCTGCTCCCCGTGGTATAGTGCCAAGAAGGCTGGCTGCGTTTCCTCGCTGAATAGCTATACTAAACCTTTGAGCGAGAAAAGAACCAGCCCTCTTATCACCAGCGGCGACGCCCAGTTGTGGATGCAGTTCCTTTAGGACCTTCATTGCACGTGGACCCCACGGACCGACAGTCTCTACAGCAAATGGCACAAATATGTAGTAATTTCTCAAAGACTCATATTTGCGCCATTTACTAAATTCAGCTGCCTATGATGCTTTCAGTGCAAGTAGCATCCCATACTAAGGCTTTACCTATCTCACAAGGGGCCAAAGTCATACCGTCGTGTCACTTGCCATCGTCTCTAAATGTCCCCCAAGGCTCTAAAACCGAGGGAATATTTATAGAGACAAAAGCCCTTTGGATGACTTCGTTCAAGGAACCGTGACTGAAAAACCTACCTGCGTTTTTGTTACATCAAAGTCTGTGGAGCCCAAACTCATTGACGCTGCTAACCCCTGTGTTAGGCACTGGTGAGATTGACAAATTGCCGCTCCTAGATGAATTCCTACGGTGACGCGCAAGCTTTCCCCATCAAGCAATGTGCCGAGATTACTTGATAGTAGAGCGTTTAACCTGTGATTAGATTCCTTAGTTGAAACAGCTAGAAGGCGAGCCTGATCTTGTTGACTGTAGAAATTGTGAAATAATTTTTTCCGGACACTCCGTACCAACGGTATATCTCACTGTTTTTGTTGATTAACTGCCAGTGGGACATTTTCTCCGGGACAGAGCGTTAGCCATGTTTGCCTTGCCTCCGCAGCAAAGCACCGGTCTATTTTATTTTATAAAAATGTGTTACATAAATCATTCACACTATGCACGGAAGAAAGAAAAGGAGGCAATGCGACGCTGGCTTGATTCCAGGCTATTGTATTCAATTTCAAATTTAGAATTTTTTCCAAAGCTATTTTAATATTACTACCAATATTTTTTAAAATATCCTAACATTTCTATACTGGACTTGAGCGTAATAAGAATTTAAATTTAGGTACAAGGAGACAATATCTAATTAAACGCAAACACAATTAATATAATTTGTCACTTACGGTGATTGGAAGTAACTCTACTCTATACCTCTCACTATATACTTAAATTTGATATTGTTACGCGCCTAAGTCGACGGCACTAGTGCCATCTAGTGTCAGAGACGAGAGCGAGGGGAGCTTTCCAGAAAATGATATCACTAATCTTTCAACCGACAGCGCCATCTCAAGCTCGTAACAATATCTTTCTCATGCTACATTCCATCACCGGGTTTAGTTTCAAGGTTGAAGTTTTCTAAATTAAAATGATTAAACCAGAAACACAAGCGTCTTTTTTGTTAGAATAAGAGCGACAAACGAACACAGAGACCACCTGATGATTAAAGAATGGTGTGGCCCATAGACACCTACATTTACCCATCAGTATGCGGTTGCTTTGACACTCTTGAGGACAAAAATGGAATGCTTAGTTTCAAACGACAGACCTGTTCTTCTTGTCCGTCCTGCAACTGCTCTTCCAAACGACGGACCTGTTCCTCCTGTCGGCGGGCCTGTTCATCCTGTCCACCCCGCAGCTGTTCTTCCAACCGACGGACCTGTTCCTTCTGTCGGCGAGCCTGCTCCTCCTGCTGCTCTTTAAACCAACGGGCCTGTTCTTCCTGACGGCGAGCCTGCTCCTCCTGCTGCTCTTTAAACCGAGAGCTTATTCCTCCCGTCGGTGGGCCTGCTCCTGATGTCGGCGAGCCTGCTCCTGCAGCATCACCATGAGAGCACCTAAGTCGGATGCTGCAGGTGTAGGAGCTATTGACGGGCCTGCAGCGGCGGCTGGCCCTCCGACGTCTGTGGCGTTGCACCACCAAATCTTCTTTGGTCCGTCTCCTGCTGGCGTTGACTTCGGGTACGGATACCTATCGTTTCCTCCTTAGGTAAAATCGGCATGATTTTATCCGACTTCTGACACCAATTGTTACGAGCCTAAGGTTCGTGACAATAAAAACTGCCGATTGAATTACTAAAATTTACACTTTTGTTAGAGAACACCAAATAAAACTTAAATTACACTAATAACTAATCACACTAATCACTTTTGGTTCTCTTTATTTCGCTCCGAAGCCTTCGCTTGTGTCGCCCAATACTGCCCCGACCGCGGATTGCAACGGCTTTAAATACACCTTTTCCAATGAAAAATCCAGAATATTCCAGTAAATACGGGTGCCGACCGACCAGGCGCAGAAAGTTCGAGTGTGGGGCTTCTATAAAGCTTAATTCTTCTGTTCGATACTAGATGGCGCTGTTGGTGGAAAGTTCAAGATTGACATTTTCTAGGAAGCCCTCCTCGCTCTAGTCCCCGACACTAGATGGCGCTAGTGCCAGGTACCAGACGTCAACTTAGGGGCGCCCTTATATATAAGAATACAAGGGCGGACTTAATGTCTTGAGGCATTCTATACATCAGATGGATTGTGTGCTCGTCTGACATCCTTGCTTCTATAAAATCATTTAGCAAGAATATAAAATCTAACACAAACATTAATGTTAAAAACACGGCTTAAGTAAATAACGATATTCTGATTAGAAAAAACAAATTTTGATTTCGTCAAAGAAATGAAAATGTCTCATATCAATTTGTTTTCATTTATCTTTTAGCCGCCTTTTGTCGTTCTCTGACTCGTATCACTTAGTCTACTTAATCAGTATCATTCAATATATTGGAGATATTCAATATAAGAAATAGAATTAAAAGTAAGCTTAATAATTTATTATTGAATAAAATATATAAACGGACTTCAAAATTATAGAAATATAATTTCCTTAAAGGTTCTTAAGTTGGTGCTAAGTCAGTTTATCAAAATTTAAGCCCCGACTTCATTATTTTACTCTTTTGGGTAGTCTAAATAATATACCAAGTTCAAAGTAACAACTAGAATATTATCTAAATACTTACATAAAATATTCACCCTTTATTTTACCAAAATTAAGGATGTAATTTTTTCTTTCAATTTATATAGAACTTCTAAAGTAAAAAATTTTCATTGAAATCGTGTCAATGAGAAATCGGTGAACATGCATGAAAGAAAAAATATTATTATTCTTTTTTAACTCAGAGAAGTAGTAAGGATTTTTAAAAATTGAAGCAACTCAAAATAATAAATAAGTTTTAATAAAAAAATTAAAAACATCAAACGATTCGCTTTCGAAGACAAAACGTCTACGTACTCGTATGTGAGGACTTCCAAGGCATTTGCTTTTTAATAGCGAACTCTACGATGCGGCGAGGACGGAGGATTAATATTACGAAAACATGCAGTGTCGTAAATACTTCGATGTAAATTTAAATTTTCGTGCATCTGCATTCTAAGATTCTCAAAGGAACAGATTGTGCTTTACTTAGATTTTAAATATTAAATAAAAATAATAGTTTTCAAGACGTTCCAACTTAGTTTTCACGCATGATAACATACAGATATAAATTATAATTTGAAGTCGGTTGCAGGTATACATAGGTTTGTGCTAGCAATTAAAACAATTTTATTTGATAAAAATATATATTCTTGTAACTGCATTAAAGAGCTATTTGGTATGCGTGAATGTTAGTTACATTTTGTTAGAAGAGTATCCATCACTTCATTTATGTGGTGGTAGCCGTAAGTGGTGACTATGGGATATACCTGAGGAATCAGACGGCTTCGAAAAAGATGATGTTATTAATATTTCCTTCATCGGAAGCAACCATGCGTGACGATTAAGGTAAATTGTCCCTATAGCGAAAGAGACACAACACGTGCTACTGCATCGATAATAATGGATAGTCCAAGGGTAATACAGTTCACTTAGTAACATATTTCTGGCGCTGTTATAAGAATTTTAGTTACAAATTAACGATCCGTAATAGGCAGTAAGAAATGTAAATATTTTCTTAACTTTATAAAATGTTAAATGCTTTTGGTTCTGCAGACAATAAAATAAATAAAAACAATAATGTTCTTTAAATTTAATTATAAAAGATAACATAAAATAAACTGAAGGTAACGTTTTCCTACCTACACACCGTACTTCAAAAGGGCCTTAATATTACTTCGGCACTTATGTATAACACATTTTTGACAAATGTGTAAGTTGAACCCTTTTTTTTGTAAGTACGATCAAAAATGAGTACATAGAGAATACATTTAATAGTGGAAAAGCGTTCTTCGAATCGTTATTGCAAAGTGTAGCGAGCTTAATAAATATATATTGTTACCTTCGAATGTAGAAATTTTCCTAACCGTATTAATAATACATAAGAGCTAGTCTCATACAAAATTTAGCTAGAGAGTTGAGCTATTTCTAAACGATCTATATCGACTTGCATTATGTAAAGGCATGTAACTGAAATTCAACACAAATAAATATTTAAAAATAATTTAAAACATATTCAATGTAGTTAATATGAAATTTTGTGTTTTACAGTTTAATGATTAATAGCCATAATTAAAAACTGTTTTATTGATATTTAAGCGTTTATTGGTTTGTTTGGGGTTGGAAAAACTAAAATAAAAAATAAAAAATTGAAAACGTAAAAATCACTGCGCGGAAATTTTACCGGCTCCCACTGCGCGAATCTTTAATTTTTTTTTTTAAATTTAAACTATATATTGAAACATAAACAGAAATTTATTCAATAGAGATTAAAAATATCAATTTTTTTAATTTACCATGCGTTCGGAAAGAAAAACGTCTGTCCTGGAAAGAACCAGCTAGAAACCCAGTGGGATGTTTTGAAAAAATAACAGCTTACAATCATTTATGTTACAATTAACCACAAATTAGAATTAGTTTGTTAGCGATCGCCTTTCCCTGGGGTTATTATCATCCGTCAATTCCTTAATATTATAATAAACCTTTTTATATAAACTTAGTTTATTACAGTTTTTGAACTTTGTGCAACTCAAATTTTGTATACTTTCTGGGATTTAATTGTAAAAGCGTAAACATCACCCCAAGAATAAATATCTGACGCGGTAGAGTCGAATAACTGGTACCAATAGCTTGTATCTGTTCCTAGTATTTACAGAATGAATATCACTTATTTTTGTAAAACTGCTTTAATTTTTGTGGACTTACATTACACTTTCATAAAAGTATTGAGGGGCCAAAGTTAATATAATATTAATTTCTTTAATATAATAGTCTGAGCGACTTCTTAGGTTTCAAATTATAGATTGTCTAAGTTAATATAATATTAATTTCTTTAATATAATAGTCTGAGCGACTTCTTAGGTTTCAAATTATAGATTGTCTAATGGCCCTCTTTTGTAAAACAAATATAATTTTAGCGTCAGTCACGTATCCCCTTAGCAAAACACCATTCGATATTATGCTATGGAAATACCTAAAGTAAACTAGCCTAGCTATTTCAACACTGGTAAGACTACTAATATTTTTACAGCATATGCTGCAGAACTAAGTCTGCTTGCTAGTTTTGATATATGGGGGCCCCATTAAGCTTTGCGTCCAGTGTGATTCCAAGAAAAATGGTGGTATCAACAAGACTCAGCTCCTCCTCGTTTAAAATTACATTACATGTTTGATATTCGAAGTTACGAATTTCATACATTTAGGTTTAGTGTCATTACAAATGCAAATTATTAACATTAAACTAATTTTCTAATTTATATATACCATTATTTACTTCTTCATAATTTAGTAACTGTTATTTTAATTTGAAAATTGATCAAGTGTCATCAGTAAATAATACTATATCTTGGATTTCCCCCACTACTTAAGATAAGTCATTAATATATACAAAAAAAACAAAATGGAGCCGCGAGTTGTTATTAATAGTAAGAGTTGCCGCAAGCCTTGAGGCAACTCTTACTATTAATAACAACTCTTTGCGTTTCTACTTAAACATGAAACAATTAATTTAAGATCCTTACTTCTTACGCCGTAGTGTTGAAATTTCCTGATTAATGTTTCATGGTGAACACAATCGAAAGCTTTGTATATGTCACAGAATATACCCAAAGCATCCTGTGGATTCTCCCATGCTTTGAAGATATATTTAATCAACAGTTGCCGAGCTACCCCTTGTAAAATTGATTTGATTTTTATTTGGTAAATTATATACACTAAAAAAACTTAATATTTGATCAAGAACATTTTTTTTAAATTTTGATAATTGGCAAGGTCCAATGTACTACTAGATTTAAATAAATGTTTAAAAAATTACTTTACTGTGCTTCATTAAATCAGGAAACACACCAGAATCGATACTAGTATTTAAAAATAATAGATAGTTGAAGTGTGATTATATCTATCGTAGACGTATAACTTTAACTGAAATCCCCCACATATCTTCGGTTTTCTTAATATCAATAATTTTAAAATATTTTACAATATCTTTTTATAATAATTTATGAAATGTAAAGTTCTTTATACAAGCATTCACATTTTGTTTATGTAATGATTCGGTGAAGACAGGAGAAGAATTCATTGATTTAGTGGTTAAGATCGGAATATCAGTAAAATATTTCTCAAAAACCGTTGCAACGTCCTGATCTGATTTAGTCAATTTGATGTTAAAACCTAAATGGCAGTTTGAATTGCGAGAGTTGACCTTACTAGTTTCACTATTAATTATACTCCATATCATTTTAATTTTATAGTTTTTATTTTGTTGCTCAAATACAAAGACTTGGTTATGAAGCACTTTTTTTAAATATTTTTGAATATTTTTTACGTATTCCCTAAATTAAACGCTACGATTTCATGACCTTTCATTGTAAAGTTTATGTAACCTTTGTCTACTCTTATGAACCCCTACTACACCCATTCATCGATTATCTTGCGATTGTTTAAGGACAGTGTTTTAGAAGTAAAATTATTATTAAATTTATTGCAAATAAGCTTAAATAATATTCCAAACAAAAAATCTGGATTATGTTGGTATGAAAGGGATGGAAGTTCTTTTACTTTGTTACTTCTAAACTATTTCAAGTGACGTGCATTTACTGGAACAAACACAACTTTTTCATATATGTACTTGCTTTTTGTGAACTTAAGGTAACGAAACTAATTGTCCGCAGAGATCAGATCTCAATTTAAAAATTATACGTATATGGAACTAGCAACTAAAAACGGCACTTTAAATGGTATACTTCTTGATATGTGTTGGACAGGGCCAAGTATACGCTGACGGTCTTGCCCACATTTCCGAAACAACCTTTTTATTTTGCAAATTTTAACAAGAGGTTTCGGGGGATAGGACTCTGTTTCTACCAAGAATTTCTTTACCACCCTCATCCTATTTCCGCCTAGAAATAGCACTGCATCTACTGCTATATCCAGAACACCATCGGAAGAGTATAGAAAATTAGTATGAAATACAGGTTGTGGTGTATTTTATCTGAAAAACTTTATTATTATTGTGGCAAATAATTGTCAGAGACTGCATAATTAAGCAGCTGGAATTTATGTGTCTAAACTACTTCTAAGATTTCTCTAAGCTTTTTCAAAGGTCTTTTAAGAACTTTAGTATATATAATAATTGTTTAAAAAGGTTAAGTAATTTATAAAGACTGGTGGTTCGTAAAGTTCCTTAAAATTAAAATAAAACATATACATTAAAAAAAACGAAACCTTTAAAAATAATTGCTTACAGAGATCAGTATAGAGTATTATTTGAAAAATAGCAACGTTTTCTTGAAATATCCGCCACGCTCCATCGTTCGTACGTGGAAAGAATAGAATAATTTGACGTGAGTTTCAAAAACTTGCAGTATCTAATACGAAGATATAATTCCTAACTGGGCAATATCTTAAAATACCAGAATTTAAATACATAATAATTTCGCAAAGTTAAAATTTAAGAAATAATAGTAAACTAATATATTACTTTCTAATATTTACTTTTATATAGCGTTTTATATGTGTTAGAGCCATGTTGCAGCTATAGTGTACATTTATAGTTGTATAGTTGTAGCACGAATGAGTCAGCTCGAGCGCGGAAAGACCACGTTCTCACAAAATACCAGCGTAATAAAGCAGATTAATGCTGCTATGTTTCGTATGGTGAGTGTAGAGAACCGAAGACCCTTTTTTTCTAGAAACGAGGCATTTCATCTTAATCGTCACGGGTGACAACGCATCTGCATTTTGATTCATAATCGAGGATAAATTTAGATGTCTATGAGCCACAGCAACCACTTACCATTAGGTGGAGGACTGTGTGGACGTTTGAAACCCTTCCAAGTATTTTAAGTACAATGTTTGTTACAAGCTCATTTATGTTCCAAGAAGTATAAACACTGCGTTAACTTTTAATTATTACTTTAAAATTTTCTCTGAGAGTCACTTTATATACTGCCCGTAATTTTTTTAAAAAACGGTTTTTGGTTATGTCAGGCGCGTTACCCATAGCAAAGTTCCATAAAACATATATAAAATAACTAAATTAGACTACTCTAGTGGTTTCAACGTTGGTTAAACTTCCAATCTTTCTTAAACCATATGCTGCAAAATTAAGTGCTGCTTGCAAATTATTTTAACATAAAATGTAACATTAATTCGATAAGCAAGCTAACATTATTTTAATGATGTAACAAACTTCTACTCCTTCTCGTAAAGTGCATCTAACATAAAACTAAAATATAAGCTTAGCAACACGTTGATGATGACGCTGTGATGACATCCACATTAGGAAGATCAAGGTTTTTCAGCGAGCTATACAGAGGGCTATGCTCGGAATTACTTTGACTTCAAAATAGGAATATCTGCAGTAGAAAATATATACATAGTCTATGGATACAGGTGTTTTAGGACCATTCTTTGTTGCATACTAAAGGGTGTTTTTTATGGAAGAGGTTTGAAAATAGCACACATTCCATCTGGCAGACACAGTAACACACAAATGTCTACATCTATCTCCGCTTTAAAATCAAAATGCAGATACGTTATCACCCCTAAGCCGCGCGACTTCTTGCACGTATGGGCCGACTCGAACCGAGGTGGTACCACGACCTCACAGAATACCAGCGTGAAGTGGAAGCTCTACAATTCAGTTGATGAGTGCAGGTGGCCAAAGGCTAGATCCCCGTACCATCAACATGGTAGCGGCATTAAATGTGATACTACCCCAGGAGGGTACCAGCACCTCTGGTAATGGAGAATCTCTTGCTGAGCAACCACGACTATGCTACTCCACTCTTGAACGTGGTTGCCCAGGCTGCCCGGCGTATTCTGGGGGAGGGAGCAAAATTCCGCTCATGGCCATTATTCCCCAACAATAGACCCGAACGTTCTATTCTGTCACCGATATGGTACTTCAAGGTATAGACGTTTTTATTTCTTCTTCTGTAGTGCCCATCGGAGGCAGATTCCAGCCATGGTTTGTTCGCTACTGTAAAATAACATCACGTTATAAGCAGGAGTGTTACCTGGCTTGGGCTGATGCATCAACATCTTAAAAAGTCAGATCCCCATGCAGAATTGCAATTGGATCACCAGTTTTCTTGCAGATCGGAATATCAAGGTCGTAGTAGACGCTGTATGCTCCGATTACAAACCTGTATATGCTGGTGTTCCACAAGGCTGCATGCTATTACCAACGCTGATTCCTCTGCATATTGTAACGATCTCCCCCCCTCTATATGAAAATTAAAATATGTATGATATTGAATATAATTATATATTTGTGACCAAGATTAATAAAATATGTTTTGGTCTTTCTAAATGATCTTTCTAAAGGTTTAATAATAGGCCGTTTGTAATATTTTTGGCGTGATCGTCTTAGTTAGGACCCTTATTTACGTTGTGTTTGTTTAGTAACTTAGTTCTTTTAGGTGTCTTTTGGAAGAATGAATATTCGCTAGAGCAATTGAAAGCTGTTGGTAGTGCCTTATAAGTTAAGTGAACCCCGTTCACGAAGACAGGGCTCGAGAAAGGTTAAGAACGTAAAACGTCTTTATTCCACTTGTATCAGGTTGACATTATTAATTTATTATTATTTATCCCTTCCCGCTTGGAAAAGGCTCACAATATATTTATACAAAAATACCCGATACAAGGGGCTTCGCTCTCCTACATTTATTTAAAAAAAAATGTAGGGGAGGTACACGGCCCCACACACGCCGTGCACGGTGAGTGCCAACCATTTTGATGCACTCCCCCCGAAGGGAAAGCTAATTCGGGAACTGGACCGTAGTCCACAGCAAAATAACTGGCGAACCAGTAAAAGAGGCTTGGCCCCTTGCTAGTGCGTAAGCACAAACATCGACCGAAGTCGCGCGTGTAAATGCGTGTAAACGCGAAACAGAATACGAACGAATCCAGCCACAGTGAATGTACGTCACACGGTTTAGGCAAATAGGCACACTGGCTGTAAACCCTCCGTGAGCGCCACCACCTGCCAGACCGCCGCTCCTGCAGACGTGATGTAAGTGAATGGCATTACCACCAATTGCATGATCAGCACGGCTACTAGCCGCAGAGCGTGTCATGAGTCTACCGCTCACCTCAAGGGAATGGGGTTCCACGTTGTGCGGCTTTCGCCCGCAGCCTTGAGAGTCTCCTCAGATCCTCCCACCAGCTACCACCCGCATGAGGTCGACACATATGCTCCACCAACCAATACAACGGCAGATATAGCCAAAAGGCAGTTATAAGATAAGAGTAATAATTCGCCATCAGAAAGGGTTTGTGTCACTGACGTTGAGTAAATGCATTTTCGATCATGTTTGTCTCACCCACCAACAAGTTGCCTTCAATCATTCAAAGGTGGGAAAGTTACAAAGATATAATATTATGTTGTTATATAAAACATCGTGGAGGGCAGACAGTCTGCAGCCCCGCAATGAAGGGACCCGACTTGGGCAAAGCTACTTAGGTGTGAGTCAAACCAAGACGCAGAGAGCGCCATTGAGAATAGCGTCCCACCAAACAACCATCGCAGAGACGCAATGCTGCAGAACGCAACAAGCATCAATACGACTATCGTCGGGCTTACACCATTCCAAGGTCCCCCATACATCCCAGCAGACATCACCACCCGTGTACCTCCATAGACCAGAACCACAAGAGAGCGTCGAATCAGGCGCAGCACACCCGCAGATCCATCACAAGACGCAATACCGCAAGTAGCAGTAAGCATCAATGCAACTATCATACGGGTGGCGCCCCCCTCACAACACACCCACATGACTCCTATCGACTTTGGCAACAAAGTTGGTATTGTTGTTATATAAAAAATATCACCAACGTATCATAGTAGCACGCTACTAAAACGCCAATGAACAAAACTCCACGTATCATAGCGCTAATGCACTAAGACATGAAGTTGAGTATGCCTGTTACACTTAAAAGTGCTACCAAACACACTCATCATCCCAATCCGAAATATAGACGACGCATCGCTATGCGCTACTACGCCGCCCACAAACGGTATGGGTGTGCGATGTCCACGGGAAAGCCGTATTGCTACAACAAACCCGCTTACCACCGGCACTAAGATGATATGTCTAGGACACATTGGTTAGCGAGTCCAAGTTTACCTCGGACCAATTGCTCGTGAAGCAGCACACACGCCACCACAATATTCCTTTTCAAGTCCCTAATAAGGACTAGTCATTTTGCTACAGTACTAGGAGCAGTCAGTCACCCGACCACCCCATACAATGCTTATGCATCAAGGAGACCTTCTATAATATTGCTTTTGTATCATAGACCTTACTTTCATAAGTCATTCATATATAGGGTTCGAACCCACGACCCTACTATTGTAGTGCATATTAATCATAGAGACCTTCTATAGTATTGCTTTTGGATCATAGACCTTACTTTCATAAGTCATTAATATATAGGGTTCGAACCCACGACTCTACTATTGTAATGCAAATTCATCATGAAGACCTTCTTTAGTATTGCTTTTGTATCATTGAGTTTAATATCATAAGTCCCTAATATAGGACTAGTCATTGTGCTACAGTACTTCAGGCAGTCGGGCTCCCGACCACCTCATATATATGTACAACTGCAGGTATGTACCTCCGACAGCTTCCTCCATATAAGACGTCTATACGTGAACACCTTCCATAACTTAGGAAAATTTTCTTTAATACATGAACTCCTTCCACAACTTAGGAAATTTCATCTATACGTGAACTCCTTCCACAACTTTCTCATGACTTAAACAATTTTTAACAATTTTTCTAATTATCTTATAAACGTTATTTAACTTAATTTTATAATATTTTTTTGACTTGTTTTTCTATTATTTATCTTATTTTAAATATTTTTTCAAGTTTTTAAATAAATTTATTTATTACGAAAAACAATAATTTTGCCTTTAATTTACTATGTTATTGGGATAATGTCTGAAATATATTAACTTTATGTTTATTAATTTAACTGAATTGCTTAATATATATCTTTTAAGACTATTTTTGACGCCCCTTTATATTGAATTTAATTATTAATAATAATATTGGGCCGTCACAATATCTTTAATATGTTGCAAACTGGTAACATTCATTACTTTGTGGATGAGAGCACTGGTGATGCTCTATATACTAGTTATACCAAAATTTATTACTGACTAATATATAACATAGGGTCGTCATTTTTTGGCGCCGACATATCGGATAATGTAATTTTGTGATCACTTGAAAGAGAATGCCAAATTGGCCTCTTAAAAGCTTGGCGTGCTCAGCAGAGCGGACAGTATTTTATGCCGTTCCACCGCCTGCAACTTTACAAGGCGCAAGTTTGGCTTCACATTGAATACTGTTCCACATGGGGGCTGGGGCTCCCCAGTGCTAGCTCCTTTCACTTGACATTCAGCACAGAGCAGCTCGAATCGTCGACGATCAAGGTGTCCCTGATCGACTCGAATCACTGACGCTGCGAAAAAATGTTTTATCTCTTTGCATTTTCTTTCGCATCTACCACGGGGAATGCTCTGAGGATTGGTTCAGAATAATTCCAGCCGCCGAATATCACAGACGCACATCGCATTTTCCCGGGACGATACAACTAAGGGACTTTCATGAAAAGAGCTTACTCCTTTCTAAAATAATTTATAGAATCAGGCATTATTTTGCGGAAATCCATTATAATAATAATATAAATATTTAATTCGCAACCATCCGCTTAATTAAATACAATGATGTGTCTTACCTGGATTGAAGAGTGCCTCCCACCCTCACCCCTACTTAACGGTCAGCCGTCGTAGAATCTACATCTCCTGAAGATGCCTCGTGTAGAGGCGAAGCACATGTCGTATTATCGTTGATGGTGTGCCTTTCCCGGAAAATTGGTATTGGGAGTAGTAATGCCGGTTCCTCCGGTGTTGCAGTTGTTTATGGGTGGCGATAGTCACTTACCATCAGGTGAAAAAAATTGGATGACCCTGCAGGCCATTCCTGAAACTTTCCACTAATTTCAATATTAAATCGTTTCAATATCCACTTATTGTGACATTTCGATCATAAGTCATAATTTTGGAAAAACGCGTTTTTTTTTCTAATCGAAATATTTCACAAACTAATCATCCGATTTTGATGTGATTTACGGCAATTGACGCAATGTTTTCAGATTAATAAAAAGGTAAAGTACAGAAAAATTTATTTAACATAAAATTTTCAAGTTATTTTGAAAAAACACTTTTTCGAGATTTCTTTTTTCAACGATATCTAAAACAAACCAATTGGTTTTGATGCGGTATAGGGTAATTGACGTCGTTTTTGAGTAAAAGAGCTGATTAGATTATAGAATTAATTAAATACTACTCGAATTTTTGGTGTATTTTCAGAATTTATCGTGACGATTCAGGTTTAAATTCACCGAAAATCTAAGGTTATTTCAGACGCCGAAAACCGCTTTTCCGATCGAAAAGCGGTTTTCGGCGTCTGCGACTCTGTTACAAAGTAACATACATACAGATATACGGACATCATCGCAAAAATAGCCAAAATAGCTTTGTAAGACCTCGAAACGTTAAGATCTGATGAGTACTCAATTTTACCGGGATGAAAACAATAACTTCACGTTTTTTAAAAATCATTTATTTTCATTGCGGGAAGTTAAAAAATATAAAAGATGGAATGCCTCGTTTCCAGTAAAAAGGATCTCCGGTTGTCTCTACTCATTATAGGGAACAAAACAACATTAAGTTGCTATTTCACGCTGGTATTCTGTGATAGCGTGGTGTTGAGCAGTGGACTTGTAATGGGTGGTTAGGATGTTGATGATGAGCTGTGCTCGCATACGATTGGCGGTTACTTTAATTATTAATATACATTTACTCAGAAAATTTTTATAAGTTTTGATTTTATTGTGAATAAATTAGTCTACCCTGAAAAAGGAAATTAAGTTACCCGCTTTGATGCCGCCGATTCAATTTCAAACCTTGTTAATAATCCTTTTCCTCATCTTTGTAAAGTTCAAACAACATTTTAAGGGGTAAATTGAATAAAATGACTTGCGTAATAAGCAACAATGTTTTTAACAGGATTCATCACATTTTGCAATGCTGTAGTAGAAAAAATTTATGTTTCAACGAAACATTAGGTCAGAGATATAAATTGTTTTAAGAAGTTTAAAGGAAAGTTTTAAGAGTGCACGCATCTCATGTCGAAAACTTCTGTTTTAGGGTTTCTTCGAAAGCTTTTAGAGTGAAAATTCGAAAATATACCTACGTAAATTACCATTCAGGTCGAAAATGAATACGTACATGATCGCTCCGTCACTACATTAGATTTGATTGCCCAAAAATTCTCACTAAAGAACAGCGATTCCTGCCAAGCATGATTCGTGACTTCAAGATATTATAACTCGGACTAGATTGGACTCATAATTTATAATTTTAATCTAGAGGTAGTCGTTGTTAACTATAACAATAAGACCGATGTCTTATTGACACCTCAGACCCCGTGAACATGGGTGTTGTAAAGTGGTCGAAACGTCGTGTATATAAAATAAGTTACGAGTATTATAATCGATGAAACCCTAGTCTAGTTTTATTTAAATGTGTAGCATTCGCGTAAACATAAAGAAATACGTAAGGAAATATTTTTGAAATAATATTATTTCAAATCGAGTTTCCACAAGTTTTTAATTAAAAAGAGACATTAATTATTTTATGTCTGTACACATTTGAACACTCTCTTCGTAAAGGGTTATTTCGAAAACGCCAAACACATATTCTAGAACGATTAGTTTGTTAAATACCGTGACAGTCAACATTGGGATCCTTAAAATCCTTAAGATAATCAGCGCTGTAACATTCTTAGTACTGTAGCGAATTTCTGAAATGGGGGCCGGATTCGACGTCATATATTTTTTACTTATTTTTGGTGGATTGCTATGATATTGTTATATGTAACTAATGTTTTTTTTTTCTTTCTGTTTTATTTCTTCTTACATTTTTAGTCAAAATAAAAAGATAACGTATTTGAACTAAGTTAATATTCGTTGATATTGCCAAGAATATATTACGTGAAGTTTATTTTTGTTGATAGATATGATGTAAACCTATCAATTCAAGCAAACAAGACATGGCAAATATTGAAAATAAATAGAATAGATTGTTGCTTGGTGCCTAAATACTTTGTAATACCAATGTTGCGCCTTCACTGTAGTAGATATGTGTTATAGAATAGAATAGAATAGAATAGAATATCGTTTATTTCTTAGTATATGGTAATTACAGATGTTGAAATTATAGAATGATTCACATATACTACCGTATCCGGTGTAGAAATATTACAATTAGAATAATATTTAACACTTTATAGTTCTTATTTAGACAAATTTATACATTTATAACATTATATAGGAATTATCAATTGTAGATATATATTATTATTATTATTAATACAATATTGGGAGCATTCATTTATGTATAATTTATAAATTTATAATCTATGAAATCGTTAACAGAATAAAAACACATATCCAAGAGCCAAGAAAATATTGCACGTTTAAATTTATTTATAGGCAACTGTCTAATCTGTGGTGGCAGCTTATTAAAGATTGTTATTGCCATGCAGTGGGCATTACGACTATACAAATAAAGTCTTTGGGATGGTGCCACCAATTGGTTTGGGTTTCTGTCTTGGATCCTCTTGGAAACACGTTCATTTATTGGAAATAGATAGGAATATCTCTTAACGAACAAACATATTTCAAAAATATAGAGACAGGGCAGTGGAAGTATCTTTAATTTTTGAAATAATGGCTTACAATGATCTAAATAATTAGCGCCACACATGGATCTAATACATTTTTTTTGTGCTTTAAACGCCCTGCCTATATTCACTGAATTACCCCATATAACTAATCCATAGCGAAGTACTGAAGAGACGTATCCATGATATGCACTGAGGACTGTTTCTTTACTGGCTGTGAGTCTTAGTTTGCGAAGAGCAAATACAAATTTATCGAGTTTACTACACACTTTATCTACATGTTCTTTCCAGTTCAATTTACCATCAATAATTATACCTAAAAATAATGTAGATTGTACTGGTTGCAAAACAGTATTATTATATTGTATTTTAACAGGGTGGCACTTTGAATTTAGAGTTTGGTACTGTATTAATTTAGTTTTATTTAAATTGACATGTAGATTATTCTCTTGTAGCCATTGCACTGCATTTTGTAACTCATTATTAGTTTCAAATTCGAGATTATTTTTGTTTAAACAGCTTATGGTTAGTGTAGTGTCGTCAGCAAACAATGTGCATTTATGTTTTAGGTTACTACAGAGATAATTAATATAAATAATGAATAAAAATGACCCTAGAATGCTGCCCTGCGGCACACCACAACTATTAGGTTTAAGTTCAGATTCATATGTAACTTTCGAATTATTTTCTATTTTTGAGAGTAACGTTCTTTGCTGGCGATTCGACAGATAGCTTTTAAACCAATCATGTGACTTTCCTCTAATTCCATACCTCTCAAGTTTGAAAAGTAATCGTTTATGCGAGACAAAGTCAAATGCTTTGCTCATATCTAGAAATATTGATATTGTCGACATTTTGTTATTAAGTGCTTCTGTGACCAGCTTAACTAAATTAAAGCAAGCTAGTGTAGTGGAACTACTTTTTCTAAATCCAAATTGATTGTCAACAAGAATTTTAGACTCTATGTTTATTTAATATATATTTACATTATTCGTAAATTTAATCTTAAAGAGTATGAAATATATTTTCGGTCGAAAAGAGCCACGCTGCAGCTATATTATAATTGTAGCACGAATACGTTGGCTCGACCGGGGCAGAACCACACTCTCACAGAACGCCCGCGTAAAATAGCAGCATAATGCTGCTGTGTTTCGTACGTTGAGTGTAGAGAACCGGAGACCTAGGGTCAACCAATTTTTTTCGTTAATTGTTATGGTGTTATATTTTTTATCATATTTCAATATTTTATGTTATTTGCCTCAATTGCAATCATTTGGCCTTTTCTGGATTCTTTTTATGTTATTAGACACTTCACCTTTACTAGCATTCCGTCACCAATTCAAAAACAAAAACCTCAATTAGTCGGTATCTCCAATAAAAAGATAGGTTTTCATCATCATCATCATCATTACAGCCCTTTACAAGTCCACTGCTGAACATAGGCCTCCACCAAGGTATGCCACAAAGCACGGTCCTGAGCCACCTGCATCCATCGACTTCCTGCATGTCTTACCAGGTCGTCACTCCATCTGGTGGGGGGTCGCCCCACACTTCGTCTACCGGTACGAGGCTGCCACTCGAGAACCTTTTTTCCCAACGGTTTTCGGTTCTTCGAGATATATGGCCGGCCCATTGCCACTTCAGCTTACTAATCCGTTGGGCTATGTCGGTCACTCTGGTTCTACTGCGGATATCCTCATTTCTAAGTTTATCACGCAGAGAAACTCCAAGCATAGCCCTCTCCATAGCTCGCTGAGCGACTTTGAGCGTCCTCATACGGCCAGCAGTGAAGGACCACGTCTCAGTTCCATATGTCATCACTGGCAACACGCACTGGTTGTGCAACTTAGTTTTCAGGTTTTGAGGTATACCTGACGAGAAGATGCGTTGTAATTTCCCGAACGCTGCCCAGCCGAGTTGAATCCGTCGATTGACCTCTCGGTCGAAGTTGGACTTACCTAGCCGGACTATTTGTCCCAGGTAAACGTACTCGTCAACAACTTCGAGCTTAGTGCTACCAACAACTACCGGCATAGGTGTGACATGGACATTAAACATGATCTTTGTTTTGTCCATGTTCATCTTAAGACCTATCCGTTGGGAGGCACTATTGAGGTCATTGAGCATAGTGCTTAAGTCCTCCAGCGATTCTGCCATAAGGATTATATCGTCGGCAAATCGAAGGTGAGTGATGTACTCGCCATTGATGTTAATACCGTATCCTTTCCAGTCCAGTAGCTTGAAAACGTCTTCCAATGCAGCGGTGAAGAGTTTCGAGGAAATAACGTCACCCTGTCTTACACCTCTCTGTAGTTGGATAGGTTTCGTACTCTGGTTCTGTACTCGGATAGCCATCGTAGCCCTACTGTACAAATACTTCAGCACTTCGATATACCGACAGTCAACTTGGCACCGCTGAAGAGACTGTAGCATAATGCTGCTGTGTTTCGTACGTTGAGTGTAGAGAACCGGAGACCCTTTTACTGGAATCGAGGCATTCCATTATAGTCCTCAGGGGTGAAAACGCAAATGCATTATGATTCTTAATTGAGGATAAATGTGGATATCTATGGGCCACAGTATTCACCTACCATTAGGTGGACTGTGTGCTCGTTTGTCACCCAATGCTATAAAAAACAATTATTCAGTTATTAGTAAAACTGAAAATTTGTAGTGAAATTTAGTAAGGCGAGATTCATTAGTCTAAGATACTAGATTATTATTTAATTTGTAATGAAAATTTAAACACGAAATTGAAAAATATTATCTAGCTTATTTTATAAACTTTTCGATATATCCAGCTTATTATACTATACTAAGAACTTAACTTTCAAAACTTTGAAAAAGTCCCGCTAATGAGAGAGTGAACATAGCTGTTACTCGTATAATAGTAACAATGAACATTTATTTAAAATATTTTAAAGCAAGTATCATTTAATTCTATTTTAAATTGGAAGAGAATTTAAATTGTCAATTTGCGATATTGCAATATTTTCTGGAACGCGAAACTGCTGGTTCATACATCTGTGAGTGGAATAAATGTGGAAATTCACCGTAAGTCAACTTTAAAGGTTTTGGTATGCGGATATAAATTTTATAAACATTGTTTTAAGATGAACATGGAATTATTTTGAGATGATAATTCAAAAAGTTCCTTAGAGATTTTTTCCAAATTACACCTATTGAAAATAATGACATTCAAATCATAAATTAAAAAATTTCTGGCTAAGGAATTTGTTTTTAGTAATGACTGGGATATAATATAATTTATAATTTCATCAAAAACGACAATTTGGCAATCATTTTATAACAGAATAGGACTACGGCAGAGTTCGGCCTTCTGGTATAAGAACTATGAGTAGGTACTTAGAAAGAAAACTTGAGAAACTGTAACACTGTACCAATTTACAACTTTCTTGTTATCGAATAAAATATTTTAATTTAAATTGTAATCAAAATTTCATAACATTTCTGTGTACATTTTATGACACATTTTATGATTTTTTGTGTGAATGGGAATGAAATGTTTATTGTTGACAGTGATAATTGATAGAGCAATAGCACGAATTTAGATTTAACACGATTTAAATTCGTGCTATTGCTTAAATACCATCCTACCCTATGGTAAGTGATTATAAAGCTTTCGACAGTAAAGCGCACCGTCTTAACATAAGAAAGCCTGTTTCTTGTTTTGTTCGTTGTTGTTTGTTATTTTTTCTGATGTTATCAAAATCAGTTGGTAAACATAGAATTAGTACAAATAGATACTTACACAATGGTAGGATCTGGCAATGACTTCTATATCTTTATAATATATAAAATGAATTAGTTCATTTCGAAAATGGTTGTTCAAACTAATATCAATGTATACATAATAAGCCTGACTTGATATTATGTAAATAAAACTAGTAATAAAACATCCATAATACATATAGTGAGGCTCTTATCAAAACAATTTGATCATCTTAAACATAAATACACCACACACACATTTTGTTGTTGTTTTTTCTCGTTTTAAATTTATATTATACTTCTTTTGAAGTACATTTCTCATGAGTACATACTTTCCATGATTATTTGTCCGGTGGTGGAGGCCTGGTGGCTGTAGCACAGGGAAACCTAGTATTGTCACCAGTCTCTACAACTAAAATTTGTAATTTACTTAAAAATTTTAGATGTAATGATGTTATAAACTGCAATTTTGTAGAGAAAAAAGTAAAAATTATTATTATTATTATTATTATTATATAAATAAACCATTAGCCCACAGAATTATAAGAAACATTGTATTAACTAGAAAAAAATGGAAAATTAAGCAAATATCACCACCTGTGAACTGAAATGTGTCGTTTATGTTAATCCTGAAATGACTGGTATTCCCACAGTAATACGTGCAAAAGGAGTAGTGGCCAAAAAGTTAATTAATACTTAAATGAATTATATAGAAATATTAACATCAGCATCCTCCAAAAACAAGAAGCTATTCACACATCAACCACACACACCAAAGTGCCCGGAGATAATATATTTTTCATTACCAACGAGATTAAGTTGACATACAGAACACCTAAAATCATCAAAAATGCGAGGGTCACGAATTACAACAGAATCATTAAGCACCACAGATATGTCGAGTAAAAAAATTCAAACAGCCAAGATCAACACATATAAGCCATGTAACTATCATCAGGTACAACGGACACACAAATTTATCAAAAACACCGGACTCTTCTAACATAACACTCCAAATACAAAATCTCATCGTCAATAAACTCTCGACAAAGAAGAAGACGAGGAAGGAAAAGAACGACAAATGACGTGCAACATACAGAAAATGCATGTTAAATAATTCTCTACGTATTATTTTTTATTAATTCAAATCAATTTCATTAATTATAATACGAGAAAAACCTACAATATATTAATTTAAAACAGAAAACAGAGATGTGTAAATACCATTTTTCTTGTACCTCACAAGGCGGGGTATTTATAAAACCAATGTAAGTCGTGAAGGCAAAACTTTACAATAATACAAAAAGAATTTTTTTTTGTTCCATCCGTTCCTAAAGATGATCTTAGATAATGATGAAAATTTGGTGAATTATTGTGCCCAGCCGCCCGAAAGTGGGTCTGACAAAAAAGTCCGAAGTAATTTTCACAGCAATTAAACACGCGCTAAGAGAAAAGTTTCATATCTGATGTCACTTCAATAACTAAGGCGATACTAATAACACCACATATGTTAAGATCTATCAAAACACTTAGGAAAGAAATAGACATACATACATACACTAGATAAACATCACACTCCTTCTAGGGCAGTCGGGTAAGGCATTGCAACCCTTGCCAAGCACAGCTAGTTTATGAGATTATAATAAAATAATAAGTACGTACAGGTACATTTTTTTTTATAATCGGGACAACTTCTTGTTGCCAAAAATAATGATATTTATTTTATCAGCCTACGGTAATTTAGAATCAATCGCATGGTACAGAAATTAAATGATTAGCCAGGATTTTTTTTTTACAAATTGATATTAATGTTTTTATGGTATGCCAGTAACCCTCTGAGCTTCATGAAAGATAGTTGTTTGAAAACTACAGAGACTCACTTCAATTTTATTTACATGTATGAATATCATCAAACAAAACTTTCAAACTGCTGTCACTTCAACGTATTGCAAGATTTGTTTCGAACTTGTTTGGTTTCCAAAACTTGTTATAAAGCATATTTTGTAGTATGAAATTTCAATAATGTTTCACTTTAAGCTGTTCTTTTTAGTTTGTTATTACACAAAAACAAAAAAGTGCGTAGTGTACTGCGACTAAATGTAAGCCAAAAGCCAAAGATTGAGCTTTCTGATGAGCTTTAGGATAGCCATTATTCTGCAGTGGACTAAAATTATGCTTACAATAAAGATATTAATATTATAAAAATGTATAAATTCAAATAAAATTTCAATTTGTTGTGTCTACCTGAGCTTAGATATAAGTTTAGTGACACCCGAGTATGCAGTCACGATTTACGAAATTATCAATACAATAGGGAAAAATACTTTCTAAGTAATATTTTGCATTTATTAAATTTTTATCACTTTCTGACTACTACTCACTACTTGACTAATTAAAAATCTTTAAATTATGTTATAAGCTTATTTTACCACAAAAAATATCATTAGAGATTTTTTACTGCTTTTACGACTTAGAGGTTTAAGTTCTTAGATGGGTATTAGGATGATTTAAAATAGTCAAATTTGGAAAACAAACCCGTTTTATTATCCTGTGTGCCTTATATGTTAAAGTAATGGTAATTTTACAAGGCTCTTTCCTATCTTTGGGTCCGTCTGGTGTCATTCTCCTACTTATGACTGCTGCTGACTAAAAGCAGTGTACTAATAAAGTGTTAACCAATCTAACATTATGTTATTAGATAGATAGACAGGATAAAAAGTATATTATTTTATTACAATATGTGGCTAATACAGCTCATGCATATCTGAGGCTAACTTTATAGGTTTTAATTTTATTCTGATTGATTATATATTGAATATGATATATTGATTCTGATGAATGTAACATTTGATGAGTTACATAATGATTTCTTATATATTTACATGAATATCTGACATGGAATAAAACTAATTTAAAGGATTTTATCGCACTTAATTTAACTTATTTTTAATTAACGACATATCGGATGATTTATAACACCAATGGTCACGGGCGAACTGAGATGTTTGTCGCCCCGATTTCATAGTAAGCCCAGTTAAATTCAGCTTTTGAAAGTTAATTATATTAAATTTGATGATTTAATAATAATAGAGTCAAACCTTTGTTTATTATATTACAATTTTAAATTGTTCTTCTGTAGTACGCCAGTACTTTTACATTTCAAATTAAAATAATTTTTGTTTGGTTAAGTATTCTAATTTCAAATTAATTTTATTTTAAAAACATGGAATTTTAATTCAAAATTAGTAATTCGTTCATTGATTAGCGTTATACTTACATCGCATTTGAATCTTTTTCATCATCTCGTATAACGTATACAACAATAATAACTAATATATAACAAAATTCGAGTAATAAAGGTAGGTGGCGGCTCATGGTCTCAGATATAATTCTAATATGAGCGAACTACTTATTTTTAAGGTTGGAAATGGAAAACCTAAGTCCGTTCCTCATGTTACACTTGAAGGGGTTAAACTGAGTAGAGTCACCAAATTCAGATATCTGAGACACTGGGTCGCCAAGGATCTCTCTGACAATTTAGATGTTGAATGGGAACGTAGAGCGTTGGCAGTGAGGTGTAATATGCTTGCCCGCAGGCTTGCTAGTTGTACGAATGAAGTTAAGATAACATTATTCAAAGCTTGCTGTCAGACATTCTAAACCTGTAGCCTGTGTACGAAGTGTACTCGCTGAACTCTCAATGTACTACATGTTCAGTACATCAATGCATTCAGGATGTTGTTGGGGCTGCCACGCTTTTGCAGCGCATTGCGTATGTTTGTTGAGGCACGTGGACAGCTTTGTAGTAATATTATGCAAAAGAATAGCCTCCTTGATGCACCGCGTGCGATTAAGCACCTACGGCCTTATAGCTTACATATATGTAAGGCAAGATTGCCCTGTGATGAGGTACTGGAACACAGTGCATATGGGTTCCAGGCCCAATATGTAATTCACTGTCCCATGAGTCATATATGAACATTTCGATTGTTTAACTACTGTGTCTATTTCGCGTCAGGATTTTTAATAATGAATAATAATTTTAGTGTTGTATAATAATTTATGTATTCTGTGAATTTACTAAATTTATGTGTACTTACAAAAAAGGTGTAGTACCTGAATAATGACATAAATAAGTAAATAATGGAATATGAGTCGTGGTAGCACCGCGGCACAAGCTGCACGCAACATCTGCGACGTTACGGAGCGAATACTACAAACAAACGCAACACCTATTATTGGTTTGTCCGTTTCAATCTGATAAATGAGCCCAGTGGTGGTCTGAAAGCTTTGGTTGATAATTACGAATTATAGGTGACTGTGTAAAAGTAAAGTAAAGTAAAGTTACAGCCTGTATACGTTCCACTGCTGGGCATAGGCCTCCCCTCATTTCTGAGGGGGTTTCGGGACAAGGAAGTGTCCGCCGCGTTGTCCAATGCGTGTTGGCGAACTTCACATGTCTTCGAAGTATTTTTTTCTCTTATTACTCAGACATGCAGGTTTCCTCACGATGTTTTCCTTCACCGCCGAGCACGTGGTAAATCAGCACTTAAAATTGCAATTAACAATTTCATTGGTGCCGGCGGGGATCGAACCCGGGTTACTCGCGTTCTGTTATATATACAGCGAGCGTTAACCATCTGAGCTACCACGGCTCTCAAAGTGATTGTGTAAGCTGATGATACTCAATTTGAGCTAAATTTGTAGCCGCTTTCAACGGTAGCATCAACACTATATTGGTCCATTTACGTCAAATTGGCAAGGTAAAAAGCTTGACAAATGGGTGCCCTACGAACTCAATGATTGCCAGTGCAAATTACACGTCGAGATTTGCCTTGCACTGCTCAACAGGCACACAAATGAAGGAATTTTGAATCACATTGTTAACTGCAACGAAAATTGGATTCTGTTTGACCATCGCAGGCGCTAAGCAAGTTAGTTGGATCTTGGTTCAGCACCTAAACAAAAAAAAAAAAAGAAAACTTATCCATAGAAAAGTGATAGACACTTTTTAGTGGTCTAGCGCCAGCCAATTTGTCCTAGATTATTACCAAACGGGATGAGCATTATTCCGGATGTGTGCTGGAAGAACTAAACACAATGATGGAGAAGCTAGCACGTCTCCAACCAGCTTTGGTCAATAGCTCTTCCCCGCTGCTCCTGCACGACAACGCGCGACCTCATGCTGCACAACAGGAGGTATCCAAGTTATAAGATCTGCGGTTGGAAGCTCTTCATCATCAAATGTACTCACGATCCCTTGCGCCTCCAGACTCCTTTTTTTACAGAATTTGGATAACATTTTGGCGTGAAAAAAGTTAATATCCGAGGAGCAGTACAAAATGCCTTGAATTTGTTGCCTCCCTTCGAGCTGCTTTGTTCAAGAAGGGCATTAATATACTGCCACTGCGTTGGCAAATATTCATCATTGCATTGTTGATTATTTTGATTAACAGTTATAAAAAGTATAGAAAAAATAGGTAATTTCATAAAACGGCTATTCCATATATAAATATCTATTATCATTCAGGTTTCCATTAACTTCTGAGGAATATATATCAGGAAATATTTTAATTACATATATTTGTTTCCTTATAGGAAAGCTTTATCTTTATTTATATATTATTATAAATGCCATTTATAACAACTTCTACTGTATTTATTTCCCTCTGTTTGTTTTTAAACAATTCCACAGGGTTATTCTAGTTTTTGTTATGGCAAATAAACATGGAGACTACAATCAAAATAAGCAAACAACGGAGTTGTGTATCCAAACATACGGTATAATAAAACCAGCGCAGTAGTTTCCGCGTGACACGTGCGCTTAGTTTATTTACAAAAGCACTAAATAAATACAGTTTTATTTGAATCATCAGTTAAAGACATGTTTTTGATTTGCTACACGTTTTTATCTAATTTAATAATGATCATTATTTCATATAGAATTTGGGCTATCAAATTTTAGTATTTTTTTATTATTTTTTCATAGAATATGGGTGACAAATGAGCTCACAGTTTACCTGATGGTAAGTGGATGCTGTGGCCCATAGACATCTAAATCTATATTTGATTAAGAATCTACAAGTGAATGCCTCGTTTCCAGTAAAAAGTGTCTCCGGTTATGATTAAAATGCCAAACAATCTTACAATCTACACGACTGTAAGTGTTTAAAGCAGCCTATGCACACCTCAAACAAACTTTAAGCAACGAAGGCTACAAAAATATGTGTGGTGTCACTTCTGAAGACTAAAATGGAATTCTTCAATAATAGGCTTTCTATACTCCGCAGACCAGAACACTGCAGTTCCGGTACCTACAATACATTGGTAGCGGAAATAGGTAAAAGCGTGTTATTCTGATGAACACCATGATAGAAAAAGATTCAGTACAAACTATTCAGTAAGAATATCATATAGTAAGAAAATCAAGGCAATCATAATTTGTTTTAGTATACTAATTAAAAACAAAACTAAAAATAACAGCCAATTCACATTCCACGTGGATCTTTTCTTTTGCAAACTAAGTTATGAAGATAATAATGACCATATACTTCGTTAATTTAATTTTTGTCCCAAGTAGATATGGTGTATTAGTGTAATCAAATAAATATCAAAAAAAAATATATATATAATAAAGTACGACACAGTGCTTCAGCCATGATCATAGAATACTACACTACATGTCTTTATATTATAAAATTATAAAACTGAAGTGACAAATATTGCCTTCCATGTACACATGTAGCGTACATTAATCAAAAAAAGACTACAGATGTACCTCTGAGGAGTGGGATGGAATGGCTAGCAGCCGGTAGTTAGACTGGCAGGAACCCAGCAGTGTAGGTACTTCTATTTGTATAAAAAATCTTAAAAAATAAACAAATTACGATATTTTTGTTACTTAAGTACACTACTTCCTTTCTTTTCTTTTTTCTAAACTACTTCCTTTTTGAAGTAGCAATTATTTCTGTTAACTCAGACCCTACCGATCAATGACAAAAGCAATTAAGCTACAACAAGCTAAAATTGATTAAGTAGTTTCGTGAACTGCGCTTGAAATAATAACAAATACATTAGTCTGTGCTTGCCGGGACAACGTTAATAATTAATTGCTTGTAGTTTTTGACGTTTTTCTATTAACGATTTAATTAATTTCCATCATTGTTCCGTAGCCATTTATACTATTACGCTTTCCTACGGACACTTTTTTATACCGAGTCTGTTCTTCTTACCTCTACACTCCATACGCTCAACAGTCAAAACATCCATCCCGGCTATCAAATATCTATAGTCAGTAACTGTCAGTGTCATCCATTACGGCGATTCAAATCATACCATTGTTTTATTTTATTTTTTCATTGTTTTTGTTTACTATTATACTTTGCTTTTAGCATTAGTGTTATAATAATATATAAATTTAGATGAGAAAAACATGTTTATTATATTTTATCGTTTGAACGATAACATTATACCCATATATTATACATCATATTACATAGAATATGGTGAAACGGAATATCTTTTTACAGCGCAGCGCTGAGTTTTTATGGACTGATTGTGAACATCTATTGTTAGGTAACCTAAGATATTCATTAAATTGTATTCTTCATCTCGTACACGCCCTCTTACACACATACACGTACACTAGCACAATATACACAAGAGGTACATTTTACATTTTTTTATTTCTATTTACACTTTTTATAACTCCCATGGAAAATTACCTAACTTTATTCTTTATATTATATAAAGAATAAAGTTAGGTAATTTTTCCATGATATAAATAAGTAATTTATGTCTATTATGTCCGGAGAGTGGCGTCATATGCTGAAATACAGGTTCTGGCCTAGTTTGGCAACGGATGCTATTTTTCATGTTATAATATAAAATACTGTGTAGTTTGTAAATAGACATATTGTTTACTAATATATTATATATATGGAAATAAAGATTATTATTATTATATAAATGATGCCATTTTGAAAGATACTGTTGAGGGGTTAAGAATATCCACTAGCATTGTTTCGTCTCGTTTCGTGGGTTTCGTAAGAGGCGTCGGAGGGAAACTGAAACAGGAAATGACAACCGATTTAAGAATGAATTTAAGCGACAGTAGCCTAATGGCAGGGCGCGTACCGCGAACTCAAAAAGTTCGTGGGTTCGAATCCGTCATTCGACTACCGGCGTGAACCACTCGTCACACAAGCAATTTAAGCTTACTTAAGCCACGGGTGGTAAAGGGGAATATTAGTAATGTTTATAGCATTGTAGATATTCTTTTAAAAAAATGGGCAGCAGCATCTTCTTAAAAATAACTAAAAATTACGGGTTTTTTTATAACCAACCGTAAAACACAGAATGACTTTCAATAAGTGTTATCCGTATTGAATAAGAAATATTGTATTCTATTTATTCAAAATATTCTATTCAAAAAGTTAAAATACAAAATATTATAAGACAGATGGAAATGTCGGTTAGGCTAATTTCAAACAAATGCAAGTTTTTACATTCAATACATACAGAGTTATTTTGCAGTAACCGGCCAAATTTGCACAGACAGTTCAGAATAATTAATATTGGCAAATAGTGAAGAAACATTAATTTAAAAAATGTCACATATAGTCCTTTTTATCTTTGAATTCAAAATGCATGGTAATGCACTATTTTAACTGATTTTACAGCGCACGCACACATTCGCTAACGGTCGATCGGTGGGAAAAAATGTTGTGGCCTATAAAACGCATTGAATTTGGGATAATCTCGAATAAAAGTTTCTACTTTAGCCTTATTTACTCGTATTTTTAAAAACTGCAATAACGGTATATTATTATTTATGTATTTAAATTTAAGTTTAAAATTTGGCTACTCTTTGAAAAATAACCCTCCCTATGTATGCTTTACATGAATGGAACAATGCTATTACTAAAAATGAAAAACATACAGTATTTCAAATATACGTGTGTGAAACTCTGTCGCTGGAAACCGCACGCCTCGCACAGCACTACCACTCGAACTCGTCACCACCTCCTCGTGATAAAGTTCATGCTGGTCCGCCAACAAGTACTCGTTGCTGTTCTCCTCATCTAACCGCTCAATGACAACGACCACTTCTGGACAATATAACATTTCACCTGCAAAACAAATATAAAAATTATATAACATAATTTAGTTCATTCATATGTAATACTAGCTGTTCCCCGCGACTGCACCTGCGTATTGATTTATGACTATTAGATTTCACGGGTTTAATTTAATTGTGCGGAACCCTAATTATTCCTTATAACACCAGTTATCTCCCAGTGAAAGTCCCGTTAAAATACTATATAAACATATATACATAAACAACAAATAAATATATACCTATGAGTATATATTTATTTGTTGTTTATGTATTGTTTAGTGAGCAACGCCAGTTTTGTTGAAAACAACTTTGACATAATTTTTACGATATTATAATAGACGAAATTATAATATAAAACGTCATGTTTGCACATTGCACTATATATAATATGAGTTTCTGTGTATTTTTCATGATTTATGGTGATTATTTACACATTATACTTCATTTTCAGTTAAGTCTGAGTACTTTATTTCATACGTGAACGACGGTTTATGAAATGCTAATTTTATAAATTGAATAAAAATTGTTACAAGACGAAATATAAGCAAAAAATTTTAGAAAACAGTGTAATTACTTACCCTTTGTATAAAAAAAAAACTCTCAACAAAATTTCTTATATGAATCAACTTTAAAATTTTAAAAATAATGTAGTTTATATGGTACATTTATAAAAGTATTAGCACCTATTGTAAAGATGATTATGATTATTACCATTAACATGCATAGCATAGATAAACCTACTAAGTAAGACTCCTCTGCCTAGAAACTAAAAAGAAAACTAAGCTTATGCAAATTATGTACTACGCATGGTTAAATAAATATTGATTTACAAGGATAAAAATTCCTAAGGAGTTTATATTACAAAGAAAAGAACTTAAAACTACAAAAAAAATATGTAACAAAACAGAACTAAATACATAATAGCGTTCTATGCTACAGATATAATCAGAGCCATGAAAAAAAAAAGGATACCTAAGGATTCTAAATGAAAAATATAGCTTAAGTAAGCAATTTTTCAGCTATTAAACCTTTTAGACTCTTCTTTCTGCCCCACAACTTGATTGCGCCGAGAAATCTCACACAGACTTTTTGTACTTTAAGAACTTTTCTGTGCTTAAATGGGCTTCATTACAATATTAGTGAAGCCACTATTAGTAGCTACATCATGTATTGTTGGTGAACAATCGACAGGAAACTATTCAATGAGAGTATCAATTTCCTCCTCAGTGGAGATCTTTGCCCGTTCGTTATTGGGAAGGTTGATAAAAATTGTGCCATCTAAGGTCCATAAATTCTTCAATCCAAAGTGCTTTCGTGCTTTTTTATGATCACATTGCTTCATTTTGGTTAAAAAACTCAGACACTGATATTTGAGAGCCCTTTAACTTAGTTTTAGCTTTCCACACCTCAGAATTTGTGCGATGCTCTTGAAACTGTACAAGGATTGGACGTGAATGACCATCCTTTTGAACACCAATTCGATGACAACGTAATAAGGATACATTTGTTACGTGTGGTATACCCATTTTGTTATGTATGATGCTTATTATTTCTTGTTCAATTTTAACATCACGAGAGTCGGAGATCCTATAAAATAGGAGAATGTTCTGCCTGTGCTGCATATCAATAACATCAATTGTCATAGTACAGGCATGTATCTGTTGCCGAAGGTAATTAAGCACAGAGTTAACAAGGTCTTTGAATTCATAAAACTCCTTACGAAGTTTATTAAGAGAGGTACTAGTTGGTGTAGAAGCAGCCTCTAATCTGTTTTCAAAATCAGCAATCTTGCGATTCCAGCTTCCTTCAAGTTCTCTCTGCCACATCATACACTTTTGCCATTACTTGAAATATTTCCAGTGATATCAGTGAACATGAAGTGAAGTGCTAGTGAGTGATATAATTTGCAAAAAAAGTTACACTGATAGGTGATATGAGTAAATCAAAAATATTTTATCTGGACTTATGTTTGAATATGACTTCCAAAGAAAAGGTAATAAATTTATACGTGGTAGAGCCATGCTGCAGTTATATTAGTAATATAGTAATAGCACGAATGGGTCGGCTCGACCGGGGAAGGAACACGCTCTCACAGAATACCACCGTAAAATTGTAGCTTAATGCTGTTGTGTTTCGTATGGTGAGTGTAGAGAACCGGAGACCCTTTTTACTGGAAACGAGGCATTCCATATGAGTCCTCACGGGTGACAACGCATCTGCATTTTGATTCGTAATCGAATATAGATGTAGATGTCTATGGGCCACAGCAACCACTTATCATCAGGTGGACTGTGTGCTCGTTTGTCACCCTATCCTATAAAAAAAATATAGTCCGAATACTAGTTTAAAATAATTTAAAAGTGAATAAAATATAAGGAGCTAATTAGACAGTTGTTACTTGTTGCACACCTACCCACCAAAAAAATTATAGTATGTTTTGATGGAAGCTCGCTTCAAAATTACAGTCTGCCCTTGACCATGGGTTACCTGAAATATCGGGAATCAAAAATAAGTAAATTAATCGTGAAGAAGTCATTCAATATGCTCACTTACTAGGAAAAAGAATAAATTTCAACCAATAACAATTTCAATCAATGTCAACATAATATATTACGAAATAATAAAAGATCAATGAATGTAGGTATATAATAATACTAAAATAATATTTGATCAAAGTATTTTGTGTGGAGCTTGTCAACTTTCTAATGGCCATACGTTTGTTTTAATGTAATTGTCATCTTCATCAATCACACCTTTATATAGCTCCGATACACAATCCCGATATAGCAACAAAAACCAACTGGCTACTAGATGTCAAAAGGAATGTAAGATTGCTTGTAACATAGATTTTATATAAAAATATCTAGAAACCACAGGTTTTAAAATTATAATATTATGAACTTAAGAGTGCTATTATTTGAATTTAAGAAGTTGATACAAAAATGATAGAGTTTCATCAGTTTACTTATTAATCACACAATAACACACTACTACACAATAAGTTATATTTAATACTGAGTTAACAGGCTTTAATATTGTCTTTATCTAGTAAATACAATACCATACCTGAAAAGGACCAAGGTTCGGGGTCCTCTCAATCCGGCCGCGAAGGACCAATTGAAAAGGAACTCAACTTATTCAAACTAAGAAACAGAAGGGAGGAATCGAGGCTTCTCTCGATCCGGCCTCCTATAACGCCTACGTTGGGTTCGGGAACAACGTATGTGATCTCCGCAACGGAGTAACACACAAGGGCGATAACCTCTTCCTTTTCAGCAAGTAGGTTCAGACGGGGATTACGGGTCTTCCGAAGTCGTCCCGGTCCCGACGCCTTAATTCTTCGATGTGGACTGTATAACTTAAGGGATGAGTTTCTTGGGAATAAAACAGCAATTATCTTCAAACCGTTCCGTGAGAGAGTAATCACTTTTCCCTATCACTTCCCTACACTTTTTCTTTCTTCTTCTTATTGACTGCTGGTAAGATCCCCGAACTTCCCGAACTATCTCGAAGGATTCCCGAACGAATTGCAATAAAACTCGTTCACTAAGCTACCCCAGAGCTATACGCGAAAGTGAGCCGCGCCATTCGCGCGCTTGCGCAACTCAATTACATGAATTTGTTCTATTACTCTCTCACGTTTTACTTAATTTCTTTATTTCCATAAGTCTTACATCAATACAATTTATCTGTATAGATAGCACAAAACAATATCTACACTACGATATACATTACATTTTCATATCACGAAAAACCTTTTATTTATTAAATGAAATATGCCTATTTTAATCACAAGTGCAAAGTCAAAATTTCTTAAATATTTAACACAGAGAGTTAAAACAATGTTTCCCACTTGAATTTATACATAAGTTAACTAATACAATAGTTTAATTTACATTTTCTCTATTTATTTCACTATTTAAAACACTTTTAAATTTCTTATACAAAACTATCATTATTTCACTTATACAAAGGAATTTTCACATAAAAATAACACAGAATTCACCTTTTTTAGCACGTACAATCAACCTGAAATGTTTTACAAGTCATTTTTACATAAATTGCTAAAATTACAAACATTTTAAATTTTTACATATTCGGCCTCCTAAGGGCGTGGCTTAGCGTGCGTCTATGAACTCACACTATTTGAACAACTAACTTTTGCACGGCTCTCGGCTATCAGAAAAAATGGAAGTCTGATATACACCAATTTTAACAATATTAGGTAAATTAAATGCTTTTACACAATATTCGAACTGTAGGAAACTATCTCTAATCAGATTTTTATCTGATAACAATATAAATGAATGTTCTCATTAATCAATCATAACAAATAGGCATTTGTTTTCGTATAAAACATATCAAACTCATATAAGACAATACTTATGCAATTAATTTCCGTTAATTCTGTTTATGCACAGAGTGATTATCTCGACCGGGGAACAAATCCGATCTCCAATTTCACTTTAATATTCTTACGAATTTACATCATTAGAAAGATGATTTCAACCGGGGAACAAATCCGGTAACATAATTTATATCTTAAATTCCTTACGAATTTATTAAGCGATATTACTTAAGAAAACAATAAACTAGTCCGGCCTGGGAGTCGAACCCAAGACCTTCATATCATTAATTCGACATTTCTTTAAGATTTAACTAAGCATTTTCTTATCAGAGCGTCGTTGCTCGATAATTTGCTTTTTTAAAGTTATACGTCATCGGTTGACTTAATAAACTGAAAGATTCTTATAGGCGCGTCGCCAACAATCTCCCCCCCGTGCGTTAGCACCATCATTTGGGAGGCGTCGCGGGTACCAGGACTATTATTCTGGATGTAGGTCTCCTCAAGATACCTGTGCTGGTAATGACGTCAACCACTCTGGTGTGACCGTCTGGTCCCGGTAGCGTTCTACTAATTTTGCCTTTTGGCCACGTATTTCGTGGCAACGAATGATCTATTATCAAAACAATATCGCCCTCTTTAGGTTCCATGAATTTTCCGTTATCACCTGTTCGAGGTATTAAAGTAGGCATGTATTATTTCAGCCATCTTGTCCAAAAATGGTCGGCTAACCTCTGTGCAGCTTTCCAATTGAGTTGACCCGTCAGATGCCGCTCTAGAAATAATCCAGGTGGTCGATCACCACATGAGCGTCCCAGAAGAAAATGATTGGGTGTCAAACCCTCTTCAGGACTATCCATACTGAATATTACCAGAGGCCTTGAATTTACTGTATGCTCTGCTTCTAAAAGTAACGTATGTAGAACCTCCTCTCGTGGGCTCTTTTCCTTGAGCGTAGCGGTCAACGCAATTTTAATCGATCTTACTAACCTCTCCCAGGCGCCACCCATGTGCGGTGCTCCCGGAGGTATAAATTTCCATTTAATATATTTCTTAAATGACTCATTTTTCATGCCCTCATAGCATTCTTCGCATGCTTTCAATAATTCTTTATTTGCAGCTTTGAAATTTGTCCCGTTATCGCTGTATATAACGGCTGGTTTTCCTCTTCTGGCGATAAATCGCCTTAACGCCATTATCATTGACGCTGGTGTCAATGAGGCTGCTAATTCCAGATGTACTGCTCTGGTAGTCAGACACGTGAACAAAACGCCCCAACGTTTTTCGTATCGCCTTCCTATAGTCACACTCATAGGACCGAAATAATCCACAGCTGAGCATGTAAAAGGTGGCTCATGATGAGCTATTCTTTCCAGAGGAACATTTCCTTGTGGCACGTTTTGCGGCTTTGACCTGTATGTCCTGCACCACTGACAGTGATGTGACACACTTCGTACTACATTACGCAAGTTCAAGACGTAAAATTTCTGGTTCACTTCATTCATCACCGTCTGGTGATTGGCATGTCCAAAATGATGATGAACTTCTCTAATCATCATTTTAACGATTTCGTGTTTACCGTCTAATATGACAGGTTTTCTACTTTCCTCGGTCAAATTAGACTTGAAAGGTAAACGTCCATTTAAACGGAGTAAGTTATCTTCTCCTATTTCCATAGATAATTTACTTAAGCGTGAACTTCTTTCAACGCTTTTGCCTGCTTTCAAGCATTTTATTTCCGAATGAAAACACTCGTCTTGAATGAATTTCCAAATTAATATTTCCGCCTTTTTCAAGAGCGCTGTGTCCAACGCGTCATCGGGTCCTTTAACCGACTTTGCTAAAACTTTGTTGGAACACATAACCGACTTTTTCGGCTGCGTCGTCGGGTCCTTTAACCGACTTTCTTAAACTCTTGAATTTTTCTACCGCTTGTAAGGTGCGTGTAGTTGCCCCAAGGAATTTCTTAAAGCTGCTAAATCGTCCGTAGTCGGGTAGACTTAACGGTTCTTGCTTTCTCAGCGCATTTACGCCTTTTGGCGATTTTTCTTCACCTGTTTCTAAGCTATTTATGGTGTCCACTTGTTTGGGCCATAAATCAGGACTTTTCCTGAGGAATTCAGGTCCTTGAAACCAGCGATGACTTACATCGAAGGTGGAAGGAAAATTTCTAGTGGCGTCGTCTGCCACGTTCTGTGACGTTGGAACCCATCGCCATTCACATGGCTTACTGTGATCTTCGATCTCAGCCAATCGATGAGCAACGAATGGTTTAAAAGCGCGAGGATCTGACTTAATCCACGCTAACACTGTACGTGAGTCTGTCCAAAACACTCTCTTGGACATCTCGTACTTGCTCTCTTCACTAACCGATGCAGCCAGCCTGCTGCCCATGAGAGCTGCTTGCAATTCAAGCCTTGGAGTCGAAATTGGTTTCAATGGCGCTACTCTTGCCTTTGCGGCGATCAGCGTAATCCGCCTTATTCCTAGCTCGTCCGTGGTGACGTAATACACCGCGGCGGCGTATGCTTTTTCACTAGCATCCGTGAAAGTGTGTAACTCTCCTTTGCCGACGCCTTCAGCAACGGGTCTAGGTACTTCTAAGTGACCTAATTTCTTCACTTCCGATATCCATTTACAAAATAACACGTGTAATTCGTGTGAAACTTCTTCATCCCAAGAGATGCCTGTCCTCCATACTTGCTGGATCAGCGACTTCCCTTGAATCGTTACGGGTGATGCGAGTCCCAAAGGATCGAAGACTGACATCACGGCGCTAGTTATCTCCCTCTTCGTAGGCGGTCGTAAACCTTCCATCACCTGTTCCGGTGTGTTACGAAGACTTGTGGAGAAACTTATTATATCCCGTTTGATATTCCAAATCAAACCTAACGTGCGCTCTGTGTGCTCTTTATCTCCCACCGAAGCACTGTCGCTTTTATATTTATTTTCCATTTTACTTAAAACTTCGGATCGGTTGCTAGCCCATCCCCCTCAGTTGGAAAGAAGCATATTTATGTAATTCATACATATCGTTTACTATCCTTTCGGCCGTCGTCACGTCGGGAAATGCCTGTAGATAGTCATCCATATAAAAATTGCTTTCCGCAGCGGAAGCTGCTTCTGGATAGATATGTGCGTTGTCCTGCGCATTCCTATTCTTTACATATATAGCGATGCATGGTGATGATGCCGCTCCAAATATGAGTGACGTCATCCTATACTCTTCCGGTGGCGCGTCACGATTGTGCCGCCATAAGAATCGAAGGCTATCCCTGTCTTCTTCCCGGATTTTCACTTGCAGGAACATTTCTTTAATGTCTGCCATCACTGCCACGCTTCCTTCTCTGAATCGTAGCAGAACTCCAAACAGCGACTTCAATAAGTCCGGTCCTGTTAACAATGCATCATTGAGACAACGTCCGCCCGTCCTTGCGGCGGCGTCGAAAACTATCCTTATTTTCTTCTTTTGTGGGTGAGTCACTGCGAAGTGAGGAAGGTACCACGTACGTGGGGAAATGGGAATATGGTTCGCTTTCTCTGCGTAACCGTTAACGATGAGATTTTCTATTTGCTTCTCATATTCCTTTTCCAACTCGCTATTTTTGTCGAGCTTTTTCTCAATATTAAACAGGCGACTTTCAACCTGCGCTCTATTCGACGGCATGCACTCATTGTCTGTGCGCCATAACAAAGCAGTCTCGTACCTATTATTAGGTATACGACGTACCGTTTTGTTCAAAATATTTAAAGCTCGTTCTTCTGGGTCGTTCACGGGCTTTCTAGCCGATACTCCCAGAGATTCCAAACTAAAATAATCCTTGATTAACTTATCCATATCTTCCTCCTTCTTGGTGGAAATGTGGTTAACAATCTTGATTGGTTTAATACCACCCGATATGTGACCATGCAAAACCCATCCAAGTTTGGTGAGCGCTGCTACAGGTAGGTTCTTACCTCATGAAATTAATTCACGAGTGACTATGAGATGCCAATTGTCCTGACCAATTAATATGGTAGGTTTGCACCTCTCATACATCAACTCATCTTTAATTGGTGTCAAATGAGAACACCGTTGTAATAATTCTCGGCTTACTGACTGAGGAGCAAGGTTAAGTGACTTAATTGTTTGTACACTTATCTCTTCTAAGTCGCTCGAGTAAATGCCTTTTATCTTAACGTTTAAGCGATACGAACTGTCGTCGTTAATTCGCTTACCTCCCACGGCTTCGATACGTAATCCTTCTTTACGTCCGCGAGGCGCTAACTTCTGAGCCATCCACTCCTCTATGAGTGTCATGGTTGATCCCTCATCCAGAAGAGCTGTTGTCCTGACCTTTCCTCTAGGTCCATACAACTCGACCGGTATGATCTTTAAGTATGCACATGCCAGTGCATTCACTGTACTAACAGTTGTAATCTGAGCCTCTTTACCCCCCTCGTCCCCTTGTGGCGAGGTATTTTCATTGGGGTATCGGTGTAGCATTCGATGATGTGACTTTCTACATCCCTCTATACCACATTTTTTCGCTTTGCACTCTAACCTCCTATGGTTAGGTGACAAACATTGGAAACATACTTTCGCTTTTTTGACCGCGTCCCATTTCTCGCGAATATTCATGTCCTTAAACTTGTAACAACTCACTATAGAGTGCTCCTTGTTGCATATAACACACTTATGTGTTACCCGACTTACAGGCTTGTCCTGGGTTGTCATAACCACTTGTCGGTTGTGCCCTTTATTATTTCGGCGTTCTAGACGCTCGCTCGTATTACTTCGGCGCATATAGCGCTCGCTCTCGGCACAGCTGCGTACAGACCCCTTTGCGGTGTGTACAGTTTGCTTCCTGAATTCAGGACGCTTCCGTTTTTCAGGCGCATTTTCATTGCTTAAGGACGTTCCAAATTGTTCACTCAATAAATTTAAAAATTTGGCCATCTTCTGTAATTCTGGCTCCAAAGGATATATAGCTCGATATTCAAACCATTTAAATTTAATCATAGTTCCAAGTTTCTCCACTATGCGGCTCACTAACTCCGGTGAGTATAAATACTGTGGTTGATTCAACGCTTGTATCGTGGCAACCACGTTCGTAATACGACTTGCAAAAGATCCTATATTCCGGCAATCTTCTGCCAATCTTGGCATACGCTTTACATTCTCGATTTCGGCTAGAATGAGCATCTCAACCCTACCGAATCTTCTCTCGAGAGCGTTCATTATTTCTTCAGGTTCACACAAAGTAAACAACAATGACTTAACCGCCTCCTTAGCGGTGCCCTTTAATGCCCTCCTAAGGCGTGCGACATTCTGCACCCCTGAAAATTGGCCTTTTGTGTCTTCAAACACCGATTTGAAAATTATCCATTCACCCGGGTCTCCATCGAACACCGGTAATTCCTGGAGGAAATGAAGCTGGGAAGACTTATCTTTACCCGCTATTTTTATTGCACTCACAATCGCTTCGGTCAATTCTGACACCTCACTCGCGTGTGTTTTCTGTGCATTTCCTTGGTTGCGCTCGATCTCCGCCCCTTTGCGGCGTGATCCTTTACACGCTTCCTTATCAGTAATATCGGGTTGTGTTACACTAACCGGCGCGCTCATTATGGTCTGCTGAACCCAACTCCTTACGAAAGGTTCCACCTGAGTATTCCGCTCTTCATCATCCTCACTCGAGTCGATGTCCTCTTCTCGGTTGAGTCGTGCCAACTCCAATTGAGACTTGGCTAAGGCAGCAGCTGCCTGTGCTCGTTCGAGCTCTGAGCGTTCGAATTTAATCCGCGCCTCTAATTCGGCTTTCAGCCTCGCCGATCGCGATGTACACCTCTCCGTGACCCTTTGTCACTAGTGTGTCCAATTACTGTCTTTGACGATGCCGCTTCTTCGGTCCTTTGACCTACTTTTTCGACCACCGTTTCACTCCTGGATATAACGGATTGTTGTGCGGTGCTGGCCTGCGTACCACTGGTGTCCGTCCTGTTGCTTGTCGTTGCTATGGACGTCCCTGAGTCCCACGTGCATGTGGACGTGTCTGTGGTGGCTCCACTTGAAGGAGTTGCCCCATTTGACGCAGTAGCTGGGGTCGCTCCAGATGATTCCGCTTCTTTAGCTTTTCTTGAGAGCCCTGTCCTTGTCCTGCTCCCTTCGCTTCTCCCTGTCTGGTCTTGTGCTTTCTTCATCTTGCAGGAAGGTGATTGTTGGCCTACGGTCCCTAACTGTCCCTACAGTCCCTACGGTCCCTACGGTCCCTACAACCCCTTACCTACAACCCTTCTACACCCCAACCTAACACCACTACCCCCTGCCCCCCCTTATCTCCCAACCCTACAACCCTACTACCACCCTAACAGCCCTATCAGCCCTATCAATCCTGAACGGGGCCTACCGAGGTGAGCCGTCCAGGGATGGAGTCGTGCAGGAATGGAATGGAGGAAAGGTTTAGGAACTGTCCCGCCAAGGAATATGACGAAACAGTCGAGCGGTAGTGCAAGCGCAGTCTCGCTCGAGAGAACTGCTCCACCCGAAGGTGTTGTGCCAGAGCCCGACCGTTTGGCACCGTTAGGTGGTCGGGATGTATGCTGTGCTCGCCGCCCAGTTGCCGGTGACGCCTCGTCCAAGCGCCCTCCTCCGGCCGTGATGCAGTCAGGTGCCCACGCGCACCCTCGCCCGGCAGCAGCAGCGGTGGATGCTTCCTGCACCCTGATGACCCGACAGGAAATGCCGGACACGGTCGTCCGACAGGAAATGCCAGACACGGTCGTCCGACAGGAAATGCCAGACACGGTCGTCCGACAGGAAAAATGCCAAGCCCTGCTTGGCCACGATGAGTGCCTTCACAAGACACCTGCGCCCGGCTGCGATACGTGCCCCATGCGAGCACACGCCCCAAGCCGCAAACCCGGTTTTCTTTCTTCCGGTAGTTCCAGGTCCAGTCCTTCAGCGCTGACGTCCTGGTCTTCTGGCCTTTGTGGCTTCCTTCGGTTGCTGATCTTCAGTCGGCTCCGAAGGTCTTCTTTCTCCTCAACCAGCAGTCCACAGCTGGTTCCTTGATCCTGGCTGCGAAGGACCAATTGAAAAGGACCAAGGTTCGGATTTCCTCTTGATCCCGTTCGAAGGACCAATTGAAAAGGAACCCAGAAGCACAAACTTTCGGGCTCTGAAACAGAAGGGAGGAATCGAGGCTTCTCTCGATCCGGCCTCCTATAACGCCTACGTTGGGTTCGGGAACAACGTATGTGATCTCCGCAACGGAGTAACACACAAGGGCGATAACCTCTTCCTTTTCAGCAAGTAGGTTCAGACGGGGATTACGGGTCTTCCGAAGTCGTCCCGGTCCCGACGCCTTAATTCTTCGATGTGGACTGTATAACTTAAGGGATGAGTTTCTTGGGAATAAAACAGCAATTATCTTCAAACCGTTCCGTGAGAGAGTAATCACTTTTCCCTATCACTTCCCTACACTTTTTCTTTCTTCTTCTTATTGACTGCTGGTAAGATCCCCGAACTTCCCGAACTATCTCGAAGGATTCCCGAACGAATTGCAATAAAACTCGTTCACTAAGCTACCCCAGAGCTATACGCGAAAGTGAGCCGCGCCATTCGCGCGCTTGCGCAACTCAATTACATGAATTTGTTCTATTACTCTCTCACGTTTTACTTAATTTCTTTATTTCCATAAGTCTTACATCAATACAATTTATCTGTATAGATAGCACAAAACAATATCTACACTACGATATACATTACATTTTCATATCACGAAAAACCTTTTATTTATTAAATGAAATATGCCTATTTTAATCACAAGTGCAAAGTCAAAATTTCTTAAATATTTAACACAGAGAGTTAAAACAATGTTTCCCACTTGAATTTATACATAAGTTAACTAATACAATAGTTTAATTTACATTTTCTCTATTTATTTCACTATTTAAAACACTTTTAAATTTCTTATACAAAACTATCATTATTTCACTTATACACAGGAATTTTCACATAAAAATAACACAGAATTCACCTTTTTTAGCACGTACAATCAACCTGAAATGTTTTACAAGTCATTTTTACATAAATTGCTGAAATCACAAACATTTTAAATTTTTACATATTCGGCCTCCTAAGGGCGTGGCTTAGCGTGCGTCTATGAACTCACACTATTTGAACAACAAACTTTTGCACGGCTCTCGGCTATCAGAAAAAATGGAAGTCTGATATACACCAATTTTAACAATATTAGGTAAATTAAATGCTTTTACACAATATTCGAACTGTAGGAAACTATCTCTAATCAGATTTTTATCTGATAACAATATAAATGAATATTCTCATTAATCAATCATAACAAATAGGCATTTGTTTTCGTATAAAACATATCAAACTCATATAAAACAATACTTATGCAATTAATTTCCGTTAATTCTGTTTATGCACAGAGTGATTATCTCGACCGGGGAACAAATCCGATCTCCAATTTCACTTTAATATTCTTATGAATTTACATCATTAGAAAGATGATTTCAACCGGGGAACAAATCCGGTAACATAATTTATATCTTAAATTCCTTACGAATTTATTAAGCGATATTACTTAAGAAAACAATAAACTAGTCCGGCCTGGGAGTCGAACCCAAGACCTTCATATCATTAATTCGACATTTCTTTAAGATTTAACTAAGCATTTTCTTATCAGAGCGTTGTTGCTCGATAATTTGCTTTTTTAAAGTTATACGTCATCGGTTGACTTAATAAACTGAAAGATTCTTATAGGCGCGTCGCCAACAATACCATACCATTACAGCCCTTCACAAGTCCACTGCTGAACGTAAGCCTCCCCCCAAGTAATGCCACAAAGCACGGTCCTAGCCACCTGTATCCATCGACTTCATGCATGTCATACCAGGTCGTCACTCCATCTAGTTGGGGGTCGCCCTACATTACGCCTACCGATACAAGGCCGCAACTCGAGAACCTTTCTTCCTCATCGGTTATCAGTTCTTCGAGCGATATGGCCGGCCCATTGCCACTTCAGCTTACAAATCCGTTGGGCTATGTCGGCCACTCTAGTTTTACTGCGGATATCCTCATTTATGAGTCCATCACGCAGAGAAACTCCGAGCATAGCCCTCTTCATAGCTCGCTGAGCGACTTTGATCCGTAAGTAATCACTGGCAACACGCATTGTTAGTAAATACAATAGATAATCAAATTATATTATTATCTAGTCTTGAACCATATAACTGCTCTCTGAAGATCTCTGAAGATTGTTGGATACACACAAGCCGATCGTGAAGATATAATTATATATTTATAAAATATTTTTTTTTACTTTTCTTTTCAACATTACACATGCAACGTAATTTAATTATAATTTTACTATACAAATCACAATCACACTTTTAGTGAAACGTGAATAAATTTTAAACAGACAAAAACAGGGAGCAAGTAATAGACGTCGCAGAGATTGTTAGAAAGTTGTTTTGTATCACTGAGACGTGTGCGACAGACATTTAGATGGATAGAAACGAAGGTGATTCTATTTGTGATTTGTTAGTTCAGTTTTGCACAGGAAAACTAAGATCCATTACTAAAAACCTGGCTATAGTAACTGTTAGCCATTTTTTATGCAATTTATTCCCGCATTAGTATGGAGATTTAAATTTGCTTCACAAATGACTCAACTCGGTTCAGATCCAAAACTTTGTTTCGAGCTGCATACATTAAAATCCTAATGAATGAGAATTGATGCTGGCCGAGCAATTAATGAACACGAGTCTGCGAAGGAATTTTGTAACTATAAATTTGAGCCATTTTAAGGACTTGAACAACATTATTACTTTTATAATTTCTTAAAATATAACTTGAATAAAATTTATTGCAATGTTGTTTTATTAATTTATTGTAATTTAAAAAAAACATTTGCAGTGTTTCAGAATGTTTGATTGAACTGAAGCTTTTCAACTATCTCTCTCTATTATGCAAATAATAATTTACAACAATATGCTCTAAAAATCATATCACAACTACATTCCAACCGTAACTTAATATATGCCGGTTACTATCGTGCAATTAGTGCGATGTGGACGTCATTACATGATACCAACAAAATACGTTAAGTAAGCAATATCAAGAACTACACTACTCGTCACTATGTACACCGATAGCTATGAAGCTTACTCGTAGAATACTCTTCTTTGTTTGTTCTGACGGAATAACTTCAAAGTAGATAATTCGATTGAATGACGTCATAAATACACATATAAGTGAGAAGAGCATTTTTGCGCATTACAGCCTCTAAAAAGCTTATTAATTGAACATAGGCCCTCCTCATAAATTGATGAAGATATTTTGCCACATTTTCCACGCTTGGCAACCATAGTTTTTAATTGAGTTATTTTTTTTTGAATTGAGTTTTCTCTTGTTTCCTCCTTAAATACGCAAGAGGTGGTATGAATAGTAGATTTTCTTACGCTGGCAGCGTATGTCATATTAAACTGCGATATGATTGACGGAATCACCCAGCGGCAGCGGCAAATTTTATCATAATACTTTATCCCATCCAGATCGAAATTAGGTTACGGTGACCAGACCAGGAGTATAGTGCCCAAGTGTATGCGTTAGCACAAGTGAAATCTCAATTATTTCATTCTCATAGTCCTATGGGACGATAATCTGAAATAATCAGAGAGAGATAGGTCATGCGCCTAATGTGCGAAACCTATGCCTTTACGTAGTTTCCGAGGCAGGAGGTGAAATACCGCGAACTTCTTGAACACGATCCGTATTTAAAAAAATTGTGAACAGTGACTTAGGAATTGATTTTTGGCCTGACCCAGGATTCAAACCTCGCGCTTCATAATCTGCAGTCGAGTTCACTACGACTTTACTAGACCAACGAGACAGGCTACTGCATGAATGAGAGATGGTTCCGAGTGCTTTATCCATTCATTTCATTTCATTTGTACTTACAATTTTGAATATATGGTAAAATTTAAGACAAGTGATAAGTTCAAGGACGAAAACTCCTCCACTAATTATTCACGGTTATATGTATAGGAGTTTTTTTTTAAATTCAATTGAAAATTATTACTTCGGAAACTCACTGGGATTTGAAATAAATATTTTGTTTTCATAAAGGTTTTATTACAAGGTGATTTAAGTGACCACTTTTCACGCTTCCAAATTAGTTGTGATTTTTTTTTAATAAGGTTATCGCTCTATTGTACTGGTAATATAAGACTCATTTAATAATTAAGAATAAGTAAGCAGTACGGAAATTTCTCAAAGCTACACAACACAATGCTATTAAAAATAAATTTTGGTCCGAAACGCAAAGGATTTCTTTTACAAACTTTATTTATGCCCGAGTCTGAAAGATGCTTCCTTTTATTCATTTTATGGTCCTTTTTGATGGTAGTCCATTAATTTTAGTATACTCTTTCCTTTGTAACTTTGATGGATAGGGGAGTATTCAAAATAAATTAAATTTTAAAAGTATTACCAGTTTCAAAGAAAATACATCAATGTTATATTACATTAAGTTTGCTGTCATTCCTTATATAAATAGCTCGAAAACCTCTTACATCACGTTTCGGTGACAATAGGATTATGCACCAAAATGGTTCGCGTTATCAAAATTGAGGACATTGTTTGCTATACAGAAAAGGACGTGTTTGTGTTGGTCTGTTCGCTTTTGCCTTACGACTATTGTCTACATTGACTTTGTTGAATTTGAATCACTCTTAGTAAGAATATTCAAAGCGTACACAAAGTGCGTACATCCGGTATTAGTAAACTTAAAAATGAAATATTAGTAAATATTTTTTTATTTAAGTTCTTTAAAATAATAACCATCCTTTTAAAGAACATGGATAAAGGTTCGCCAACATTATGAAGTCCATTAAGATGCATAAACCAGATTATCGGTATCGTGTACTTGCTTCGAGAGCACGGAGGCTGTGACTTTTGAAGCAAACTTGTCAACTGTCGCAAAATGTGCAAACACTCCAACCAACACCAAGAGTGGACTCTACACGGATGTCAGTATTTGTGATAAGCAGTTCAGGGTTCAGGTTCCAGGGTCTACGTTTGTGAGAACTAGTAATAGGATAAAGAACTCTACAAAGGTTCTTCAAGGCTCTGCATAAGTAACACTCTTAAAACAATAGTGACCGAACGCAAAATTGGCAACTGTTGGGAATCGATGAAAATGTAATTGCATTTAAAAAAAAATCGAGTTAAAAGTTAGTGAAAGTTGCAGCCTATATACGTCCCACTGCTGGGCACAGGCCTCCCCTCATTTCTGAGAGGGTTAATAAGAAAAGAAAAATAAGAAAAAAAAATTCGAGTACTATTGTTAAATAATAAAGTAAAAAAAGTAAAAAAAATAATAATCAGTTTTCAAATTTAACTCGTTGTTAAACAAAACAATCGTACTTAATAATGACTGAATTCGAAATAAGTCAGTATTGAACTAAGTTTTTTACGCTAAGTTTTACCTAATGAGAATTAAGTTTTTATTTTACTAAAATATGCGTCCGTGACCGTGAGGACTAAGATGGAATGCACCGTTTTCAGTAAAAAGGGTCTCCGGTTCTCTACACTCACCATACGAAACACAGCAGAATTAAGCTACTATTTTACGCTATTATTTACTATTTACTTAATATTATTAAGCTATTATTTACTATTTACGTCTTTTTTTCGCATTTTGAATAAGCGTGACATACTGTTGCGAAATTAAAATATTGTCATCTCTCAAGTAATTTTTCTTTTGTTTTTCTTTCTGTATTTGTCCTTTTATGAAATGTATGAGTTATTGTGTCAATGTTTTCAAAGTTAGCTAATGCATATGGTGGAGCCACGTGTTTAAGGCTGCCGAAATCTAGTTCCCCGGACGAACCTTAAACCTATTACGCGAGATATTAATCTAAGTGGACTGTATCTACAAATGCTTCTACACTTATATATGCGGTACAATGCACTCGCTCTTCCCTAAAAAACGAACTATTATTTGCCAAATCGATGAAAGGAATCCTGCTTGATTAGGAAAACACAAAATTGGAGCGGGTTAAAACAATTATATCAAGCAGGTTATAATATTGGATATTGACTCACCGGGATGTTTCTTCTATGCGGTCGAGCACTATAACTGCGACTTCTGGAACCTCTTCTGGACAGACACTCTGGGGCCCCAGAGATACGTCGGGAGAGAGTCGGTGTGGTTTCAACGGCGAGCGCGGCGGGAAGAGCTGCGCGTCGGTCGCGCGTGTCTTATATATCCTCGGTTCCGATGATTACGTGACATTCTAGAATCATCTTCTTTCCCCTCCCACCCCACCACCCCGATGTGTCGATAGGAGGGTATGAATGATATCGTTTTGGAATGGGATAACCGATTTGGCAGCCTACCGTCAAATTAAATAAATACGAATGGTTTTCCGCGCAACCTCCCTCCCCCGCCCTTGAAGGATTTCCTTCAAAAAATAACTAAAACAACTAGAGCTAAGATCAACTAACAAAATAACTAACTAACGCTAAGATTACCTAAATTCAACTACAATTTTTAATCTAGAAAGCTAATTTAAATTATGGAAGAGGCAAGGGGCACAAACGGACAACAGGACGCAGGTAAGACCCAACCGTGGCCTTAACGCGAGCTATCCTAATTACTCCGTCGGAACCGGGAAAGACCTCTTCGACAATTCCTAACGGCCAGTGGAGAGGCGGCGTATTCTCTTTGGTGAGCACAACTACAGTTCCTACAGCTAAAGGCTCAGTCGCTGTTTTCCATTTTTGCCGAGACTGCAAAGTATGCAAGTATTCCATCCTCCATCGTTTCCAAAACGATTGCACTAACCGGTCTAATAATTTGTAGCGTGCGGAAATGCTAAGTCTGTTCTCATCCATATCTGCGGCGGGCAAATACTTTAAAGGCGTTAAATTCAAAAAATGTGCTGGAGTCCGTGGCGTCCGACAAAGTGGGCGGCTATTCATTACGCATTGAATTTGAGCGGGCACCGTACTTAGCTCTTCGAAGGACAAAATTTGATCTCCTATTACTCGGTATAAGTGACTCTTTAGACTCTTAATATTAGTCTCCCAATTGCCTCCAAAATGACTCCCGGCTGGGACGTTCAGAGACCACTCAATGCGGTTCTCGGCTAGAATGTGAGCGAACTCCGAATTATAATACTTGCTAGCTAAGAGCTCATGTGGTTCGGATAAAATACGTTTTGCACCGACGTAGTTCGTACCGTTATCCGAATATAATTTACTTACAGGGCCTCTGCGGGATAGAAATCTTTTAAATGCACCCATAAAGCCTGCTGTGCTTAGATCACCAACGAGTTCTATATGCACCGCTCGAGTAGTTAGACATACAAAAATGCAGACGTAAGCCTTTGTGGATCTTATACAACGCCCGCGAGTGAGCGTGACCTTAAACGGACCAGCGAAATACGACCCGATGTGCGTGAAGGGCTTTACCGATTGTATTACTCTACAAGATCTAAGTTCCGCCATTTCCGGAAATGACGGCTTGGGGCGTGCCCGAAAGCATGCTATACATCTGTGCACCCGATTGCGTATTAAACTACGTGCAGAAAGAATCCAATAATTCTGACACAAAATCGACATCAACAAGTCGGGGCCAGCGTGCGAGTTCGACTTATGATGGTAATCGACTAATAAGTTCATGATATGGTCTTTACGCGGTAAAACTATAGGGTGCCGTTGGTCGAAACTCAACTGCGAGTTGGACAAGCGTCCACCTACCCTTACAATCCAATCCTGTAAAAATGGCTTAAGGCGTTGAAAGGCGCGACTACAAGCTCTATTCTATTGTAATCTTGTAATTTCTTCAGAGAAGTGCGCACGTTGAAGTTCACATAATACTAGCGACTCTGCATAGTTGTAATCGGACGCTAAGACATACGAACGTCGCGGTAAAAGCTACGCGAATCGACAAACTTAAATTACGCTACGCAATAATTTCGATCAAGAGGACAAGCGGTTCGCCAAAGCAATGATTGGAGAAACCTCGCTCGAAACGGTTAAACAAACATCTCCCTTAAAGGGCAACGCTACACTATATCTACCGTCGCGATCACGAACGGTCGTGCGTACGTAAATTTCCTCGCATAACCTGTCATCTGAGCTAGCTATGGATGGGACGTTCACCTCCTCCATCTCCCAAAATTTGCGGACTAACGACTCGAGCGGTTCGACAGCCATACCATAATAAGAGGTTGCCGAAATACTATCTATGATGGGGGCGGAGCCAATGACAACATAGCCCAATACGGTTTCTAGTGCGTAAGGCGCGGTATGCGAGGAGTTGCCCCTGACCTTATTGTTTAACAAAAGATGAGGGAAAAGCGAAGCTCCAATGAGCATGTCTATGTTTCCAGGAACGCCGTAATTGTCGTCTGCTAGAGTCAAATTTTTAAATTCAATCATTGCCGAGGTGTCAACCGAAACGGTTGGCAACCGTTCAGTGACCCTATCTACTACTAGTGCATTTATATCAAAGTTAACATTACGATCTATCCGAGAATAAAATTTTAAATTAATATATCCCTAGGTAGCTTTACTAGTACCTCCGATGCCTTTAACTACAGAACTTGAAAGTGACCTATTTATTACTAAGCCTAAGCGCTGACAACATTGTCGTGTTATAAAGCGATTTTGGGCTCCGCTGTCCAGCAGTGCACGGACGCTTTGTTCATTCCCACGCGAATCCCTAACCAAAATACGTGCCGTACCCAGTAACGCGGTTGAAGGAGGTTGTGCTCCCATATTTGCCAATGAGCACAGAGCGACATCACCAGGTCGACCGCTAGGATCGTTGAATTTATTAGGGGTGAATTCCTTATCCGCTTTACTTGACGCCGCTATGTTGCTATTTTCAAAATGTAATAGCGTGTGATGTTTCCTGGCGCACTTGTTACATACGGAACTCGAATTGCATTTTGCAACTAAATGTTTATCACTTAAGCAGTTCAGACATAGGTTGTTTGTCTTTACTAATTTATAACGTTCGCTTGGTGAATATTTACGAAAAGTCGCACAATTATATAAATTACCGTGTTTATCTTTACATACGATACAAGTATGCTGAAGTGATGTTGACGTAGCGGTTACGTAAGTTAACGACCCTGCTATTTTAGATGGTTGAGTCTGTCTACGGTCGACGCACCTTTTAATCTCCTGTTTAACGTTCGGAGAGCGCTGCATCACCTTTATTTGATCTCGCACGAACGATGCTAATGAATGAAAGGAAGGCATCTCCGAGCTACGATGCTCCATTTCAAACGCACGCACGGTGTCGGGGTCTAATTTCTTTAGTGCAATATGGAGAAACACCACGTCCATAAGGTCATTAAATTTTAAATTCTTAAGTGCAGCCACCGATGCCACAAATTTATCTAGAAACTGCTCTAAGCCGTTGATGTTCGCGGATGATATAGGTTTAAGATCGAATATCTGGTTCAAATATTCGGAAGCTAACATTCTCCTATCTTCATATTTAGTTTTGAGCGTTTCGAATATTAATAAGTAATTGTTTGCTTGTTGTAGGTGTAAAACCAGAGCAGATCGACTGTGCCCTGCCACAAAGTTTACTAATTAAGTAATATAATTTTTCAGCGTCCGATAACGATGGGTTATTGTGTATATTGTTTTGAAAACTACTGAAGACGAAGGGCCACGTCTTAATATCGCCATTGAATACCGGAATATCTATTGGCGGCAACCTAATTGAGTCACGTGGACGTACCTGTATTTCCGGCTTTGCTTCGTTTTGAGATGTAGGAGTTTTGCCGTTCTTTTCACGCGACACAACATATCTTCGAATGCCAGCAGCGGTTGGTAGTTCACCATGTATTTCGGATCGATTTGTAATTCCAAATGATTAATTTGGTCTAATATTCTTTCGTAATCCGTCCGCAAAGAATCCACCGTTTCAATTTCATTCAGAAAAGTTTCCCGCACCGCTTCTACATTAATGTTCTTTATATGATCGCTAATGTTTTGTATACGTGAAAAAAGTACGTCCCTCTTGGCATAAAGCGTTTTAATTTTAAATTCACTTCCACTAACTGCCATTTTAAATTATTATGGTGAAGTTATATTAATCACAATTAATCTCACACGCATAAACGATGGACGATGGACACTCGGTATGCCGTATTACGTAATTAAATCGAACATCTGTTACAGTCGAGGCGACGCGTTGCTCGCTAACTCAATGTTTTTTATCAAGATTGTCGGCTAAGCGTACCAAACGGTTGCTATCACAGTGTTTCAATTTTAAGCGACTAATAAGCTTTAAATTTAAACCAATTACAAACACTATTTAAATGAATAATTCTGTTTGCGAGTACCTAATCAAAATTTAAATTCAAACGAACACTATTTAAGACTATTCCATAAACTAGAGTGCATTATCTAAATAATTAATCTAATAATTCGACCAGAAAATGGTTGGATGACCACTAAACACCAGTGCAAATCCTGCCGAAGTGACCATAAAATGGTGGAGCCACGTGTTTAAGGCTGCCGAAGTCTAGTTCCCCGGACGAACCTTAAACCTATTACGCGAGATATTAATCTAAGTGGACTGTATCTACAAATGCTTCCACACTTATATATGCGGTACAGTGCACTCGCTCTTCCCTAAAAAACGAACTATTATTTGCCAAATCGATGAAAGGAATCCTGCTTGATTAGGAAAACACAAAAATTGGAGCGGGTTAAAACAATTATATCAAGCAGGTTATAATATATGATATTGACTCACCGGGATGTTTCTTCTATGCGGTCGAGCACTATAACTGCGACTTCTGGAACCTCTTCTGGACAGACACTCTGGGGCCCCAGAGATACGTCGGGAGAGAGTCGGTGTGGTTTCAACGGCGAGCGCGGCGGGAAGAGCTGCGCGTCGGTCGCGCGTGTCTTATATATCCTCGGTTCCGATGATTACGTGACATTCTAGAATCATCTTCTTTCCCCTCCGACCCCACCACCCCGATGTGTCGATAGGAGGGTATGAATGATATCGTTTTCGAATGGGATAACCGATTTGGCAGCCTACCGTCAAATTAAATAAAATACGAATGGTTTTCCGCGCAACCAGCATACATACGTGATGGCGTCTGTGCCGTTGCACGCGCACGCCTAGTCTCAGTTCCTCGTAAGGGCCTCTGATAAGTTATTAAATTTTGAATTTTCTTGCATCATGTATCAACTTAAATAATGAAAGTTTCAATTCCATTGTATCATGTATCAAACCAAAAATCTATTAGTTTTTTATTTTCAAATTTTACGCTGTTGAACAGGACTACTTAAAAACACTAAAGCAAATTGATGTATGGAATTCCAAGTTAAATGCAAGACATCAAACTACAAACTAGCCAATATTAAAATACAACAGTTTCGTAGGGACCTTATAGGTGTCAATTAGACTTCATAGTCTGCTATAAATAAATAATTTCATTGTCTGTTTGTAATTTCAAAATAACGTCTTCTTACTCAATCCATATAATATAACATACGGAACTTATATCAATAAATCAATTTTAATATTTTTTGTTTGTTGTGTGTCTGTCTGTCGGCATATCTAGCTGTCTTTCTGTTTGTTTCGGCTTATCTATGAAATGGCTGAATCAATTTTGCCAAGATTTTCACTTGGTGATAAATGATATCATAAGAAGTTACTAAGGCTGCTTTTATTTAAGAAAAATTATTAGGACTCCGCGCGAAAAAATAATATAAAACCCGTGAAATCTAACCGTAATAAATTCCACGTGAACGAAGTCGCTAGGGACAGCTAGTTCAATATACAAGTTTAATTAATACGCAAGAAATGATATTCATCCAATAGAGTCGAGCGAGCGATTTTGCACGTAAAGTTCGGATACCGGAATGATAAAATATTATCTGACAAAGACCAAATTAATGTATGCAAAACGTCAACTAAATTAATTACATTTTAATATACCTATACGTAAAAAATGCGATGGGAAATAACTTCCTCGTGAAGGAAGGTCTTTCACACAGGTCAGTCATTCATCTGCCAAGTTTGGTGATTATAAGAAATATTTTCTATCCTCGTAGGTGAAACTTCTTTTAAGTTTAAAACTTCTGTAGTGAAGAATAGGAAAGGGTGCTAAACTGTTGTATAATTAATTTAATTTTAATTAAAACGTTAATTGTATTACAATGCAGCAACGTTGAGGCAGTACTGATAATCAGTGATTACTCCACGTTAGATTTAAAGATATTGAGTAAGAAAGTAATGGTACACTGTATGAAAACGCACTTGTATAAAAAAGTATAAAAGACGACATCAACAAGTATCGAACGACTACTCTCGAATATATAATGTCGAAAGTTTTTGTGAAGAGATTTTGAGAAGAGAACCACACGGCTTCCAGAAATAGAAGTCTACAACGCTAGTAACTTTAAGTCTTTTAAAAATAATAATTTATAGTATAAATAATGACCTACTATCAACTTTACTATTCTTTGATTTAACTTAAGCGTTTGAATTTGCACATAGATTTCTTTCAAGAAAATTATAATCGTTTGGAATAAGAATATAGCTTTATAGTGGATTAAGGCTTATTAACTCGACGTCATTTTTTGGTTAAGTGTTGATCCGTAAGTTGGCGAATCGATTTGACTCACTATTGGACGTAATGGAGCGTTATGTTTGTGTATTTTTAATAACCCATACAACTTGGGAGGTTTTGCACACGAAGGTATCATCAAATTGACGTCTAGATTCAATTTCTCGGAGTATTTCTTAATTAGATCGCTAGTTGTTTTAAGCGTATAAAATATTATCATCACTCAGAGGACACACAAGAGCACATACTAAGGATTCATACCATTTTGTCAGTGGGATAAAAGACCTACGTCTTGCTTACAATGAAACCACGGTCAGTTTTGATGTTCAGTCTCTATTTACATGCCTACCTGTTGAAGACTGCATCTCAATTATAACTAGGAATCTAGATGAAAGTAACATGCCACCAGAATATGCAGTACTAATAAGGTATTGTCTTACATCTGGCTATCTATTGTGGAAGGAAGAGTTTTACAAGCAAGTAGATGGTGTTGCGATGGACTCACCTGTATCACGCATTGTCGCCGATATGTTCATGGAAGACCGTGGAGGAGAAAGCTCTCCTTACTGCACCAAGGTTGTATAAGCGGTACGTAGACGATACTTTCACAATTTTATCATCAGAGAAAGTAACTGCATTTTTAGAACATCTTAATTCCATAAACTCTAAAATTCAATTTACTATGGAGTTAGAGACAAATAATTCCTTAGCTTTCCTAGATGTGTTAGTCATCCGAACACCACAGGTCATACTGTGTATAGAAAAAAGACCCATACAAACCGACACTTAAATGGTGAATCTCACCATCATCTTTTACAGTTAGCTACCGTGTGCAAATCTTTGTTACAGAGAGCACAAGGGAACTGTGACAGCAAACACCTGGCCGCCGAGCTTCAGCATGTCAAGCAGGTTCTGCACGACAACAAGCTTCGGGTCCCGCGCCTCCGTCACAGTGACCGAGTGAAGCCGGCCACAGTCGAGCGTGTGCCTGCTGTACTACCATATGTCAGAGGTGTCACAGACAAGATTGGCTACATCTTGAAGCGAGCTTCTATTAGAACATTCAACAAGCCGCCGAAGAAGATTAGTCAGTTCTTACCATCCGTCAAGTGTCATATTCCTCTACAAGATGCAGGTGCGTACAAGCTTGATTGTGATTGTGGTCTCTCATATATAGGGCAAACAAAGAGATCAATTAGAACCCGCGTAAAAGAACACATAGCTGACGTGAAGCATCAACGTCCCGGGAAGTCTGCAGTTTGCGATCATATTCTATATCGCCCCAACCATCACATTAGATTAGACAGACTACAAATCCTAGCGAAAAGACAGCGATTCCTACCAAGGATGATACGTGAGGCTATTGAAATTAAAAAACATCCTAATTTCATTAGAGAAGGAGGCTAGGTGCTAACACCTGCTTGGGATCCTATAATTAATAAAATAAAACTAAACCCAAGCATACTACAAGACTTCAAAACACAGTTCATTCTGCGTAGATCGGACCAAAGACAATAATTAAAAAAGCTGAAGGTACTCCGGGTTAACTTTGACATCGGGACGTCAGTCACCTCAGTCCCCCGTGACCGTGGGTGCTGGAAAGCACCCGAAACGTCGGGTATTAAAAATAAAATAAATAAAACGCGATAAAAACCGTAAAAGTTGTTTTAATCAATGACATCTTAGGGTCAGTATTATTTTTGTAATACATCAATGACACTTCTATGACTACAAATAATAAATGTATATTGTTTGCGGACAATATTTTAGTAATTCTAACATCCCAAAAAAATAATAAAGTAGTATTTATTTTCTCCCACTTATTATCAGCACTTTACAATAAACTATGTAATAGTGAGCTTATACAACTAAATAACGGCTATACATACTAACTAAATAATATCTAGGTGAGAAACTGATGACCGAAATAGGTTGCCCTGTGCTATGGGATCACAAGGCCCCTCCGTCAACAGAAGTGATATTGCTGAAAAACTCATATTAAAGATTCAACACAGAGCATACAACAACACAGAGATATACAATACATATGTATGTATATATGTATGTATGTATTGTAATTTTTTCAAATATTTTTATTTTATGGTTTAAATTATTTTAATGAATAATAATATATTCGTGATTTAAACTTATATTCTGCATGATATATATCATTTTATTAAAATAGAAAAACGTGTGCAGAATACAACTAAAACATCTGTTTATTCACCATGTTTTATGCAAATAAAAATTATTATAATTTTATAAAAGATTTAGAGCAGTCTATCTTATGGTTAAAAGCACAATAATAAAGAACTTTCTGTTAAATATCACCTGAGGTGGCCAAAATTGTTAAAATAAAATTGTGTGGAAGTAAAATGAAGACGCCAAACGTGGATATAACGATGTTTTAGAACCTGAAGAGCCCAAATATTTTGTATTCATAACTTGCCCTACCTTCTGGATGTTCTTGGTATAGATCAAACGATTAAGGTGAAGGTATTTTTAGGAATTCATCATTTAGTTACTCTCTATATGCATTACATTTGAGAAACTCAGCATTATTTAGGCTTCTTGAGCCTTTAACCGCCCACTACTCGAAAACAGTGGTTCAGAGATCTTAAGAAAGGAACGAGAGGTCGTTGAAACCGAAATAATAAAAGACATCAAATATGCGATTGATAAGAGTTCAACAGTTATCACGGTAAAAGTTCGAAAGACGCTACTTTTGAAACGTTGCAAAAGTAGCGTTTTTATTATAACCGATAACAAGTTGCAGCCTTGGTTAAAATTTTTACGATTTTGCGTTTAAAATGCTAAAATTATCATCAAAACCACAACAATTAGTGAAATTAGGCATTAATTTGCAAAAATCCATTTTAACAAAGATGTAAAACATAATTAACTTAGTAAAATATTTCTTACTCGGATTTTAAAATATTTTATGCGGATATTAATAATAAGCGCTAATCTTTAAATAATGTCAACTATCCAAAATCTAGGAAGTATAGTTACAATCTATGTAGGTAGTGGAACCTACATAGACTGTAACTAGGCGCATAGTCCTGGCATTAGGGAAGGAAAATATTTACCTTGCAGTCTCAATGAATGTTGTCAGTCTTTATATGTTCGCTGAAAAATCGGAGGGGTTGTCAATTAAAAATTTAGTTAGTGTTGACTAAGAAGGAATCGAAGTCGGGTTGCGTAAGTACTTTGAAATATAAAACAAGCGTTTAGCTCGAAGCGTTAGTAGTTATCGTCAAACTGCCACAATGCAAACAGCGTGTATACTAGATCGAATTAATTATTCTATGATGATCAGTGTCGTGAATCTGTCTGTTCCTGTAGTTCTGTAAATACAAGCGGGGAGGTTGGGTTGTGCCACATTGTGATTCTATCTGTGTCTGTCTGTTTATATTGGTAGTATCTTCCATCACTGTGCAATTTACCATAATGTTTCTTTCGCGCACTTTTCTTTGTGGATACGACTACAGCCAGCGATTTTTCCGTATCGGTACGACTTAGATGCCTTGAAAAAGAAAAGAACTTACTCTTTTTTAAAACGAACGTAGAATTCCTCTTGTGTTGCAGTTGTTCATAAGCGCTGATAGCCGATACGATCAGGTTAGTGACATGGTAGTTTGCCCTGTCTTATATATAAAAAAATATTTCTCAATGTTTAGTGTGTATGTGAATGTAACCGAGAAATAGTTATTCTTTAATTTTTATTTAATTTAATTGGGAAGTAATTTATAACTGTAGATTATTAGCAAGTCTACTAGATTCAGTTGACTGAGTATTAAATCCGGTTGTTACACGAAAGGAAATAATTTCTGTACGCCAGTCGATTAGACGTGCAAATCTGGCATTGTTCGAAGCCGTGTCTTTGATATACCTGCCTATTCACTTATCTCAGTATTGATTCTACCTACTCACTTATCTCGATATATTCACAACCAGAGAATTCAGAACACCTAGCAGTTAATGACAAAAGAAAGTTCTTTTGAATTTAACGTCGTATTGTACTTTTTTTTAAGTAGCATTGTATTGTCGAGCCGAATCTATATACCACAGGTGCATATCACTGTTTTTATATTTCTTTTTGGATGTGACCTCTTTTCAAAAATATGTATGGTGTATGTAATATATTTTAAGGGTAAGCATACTGTCAACCTAATGGTAAGAAAATGGTGTAGTTCATATACAACCTATGCCGTATATAATTTTCCCTATAGACTGGCAGATATAGAACATAGAACCTGTCCTTAATATGAATCAATAAGCGTTATCACCTCAGGACTAGATTGGAACGCTTCGTTGCCAGTAAAAAGGGTCTTAGATTCTCGCCACTGTCCATACGAAAACAGCAATAATATGCTGCCATTTGACGGTGGTATAGCAAAATATAGTGCGAGCGCAGCAAGAGCCGTTGTAGCCCAAGGGCTTAGCGCTCGCTATAGATTTCATAGTACATGAGCAACTCGGGTTCGATCCCCGCACCAATAAAACTATTAATTGCGGTTTTAAGAGCTGCCACGTAATCGGCGGTGAAGGAAAAGATCGTGAGGAAACATGCTTGCCTGAGAAAATAAAAAAAATATTTCGAAAACGTGAAGTTTGTCAACACGCATTGAGGCAACACGGCGGATAATTGATAGCCTTAAAACCCACTAAGAAGTGAGAGGAGGCCTGTGCCCAGCACAAGATATGACATGAAATGAGACGAATATAGGCTGTAACTTTAAGTATGTCTATTCTCGTGGTCGTACCCCAGTCGAGCTAATTTATTCGTTCTGCAGCCATAATACATTTTTATTTCTCAATAATTATATCTTGGAAATCATTCAGTTAATGAAAAAGGCTGACATTGACAATAATAAATACCATTGTCAGAATGCCTCGTTTCCAGTAAAAAGGGTCTCCGGTTCTTTTCACTCACCATACGAAACACAGCAGCATTAAGCTACTATTTTACGCTAGTAATCTGTGAGAGCGTGGTCGTTCCCCTGTCGAGCCGACCCATTCGTGCAACAACTATACTACCACTTGTCTTGTCATCTTACTGATAACACATACATGATGATAACTGGTGATGACCTATTTCAATTTCCCTCTGTCGCTCTCCCGACACCCTCGGAACGAAATGTGGTAGTGGATATTCTTACACCGCCATATATATATACATATATATATACATATATATATATATATATATATATATATATATATATATATAATTACGTATCAAGCTGCAGATGTGTTGTCACCCGTGAGGACTAAGATGGAATGCCTCGTTTCCAGTAAGAAGGGTCTTCGTCTCTATACACTCACCATACGAAGCACAGCAGCATTAATCTATTATTTTACGCTGGGAATCTCTGAGCGTGACCCTTCCCCGGTCGAGCCGACCCATTCGTGCTACAACTATACTACCACTATAACTGCTCTACCACGTATGAAATGTCATGTAGTTGTTATCTTACTGATAACACATACATGATGATATATACATATACATACACAAGATAAAAATTTACCACACATTACAAATGAAATCCAATTTTAGTTTTCAGGTAAGAACTAAGTTCGCTGATTCAAAGTGCACACGTCGATTTTCAGATGAATAATGGATGGCAGTTGAAAACGGAATACAATTAATGAACGTGGAGCTATACTGTACGGTTTGTTTCAATACTTCAGTTGAAACTATTCTCTTGTCTATCCTCATCTTTACCTATAAATAAAAAATAGTAGTAAAGTTCCTGTGGGTAGTAGTTAAAATGAGTGACTTAAATTTGTTTTTGAATTAATTATTTTCATGCCATTAAAACATTAATTTCAAACCATTTAAAAAAAAAATTTGTCAGTGTGTCTCTGTGTCTGTCCGCGTTAATCTTTGATATGGTTAAAACGATTGCAGTAAAATTTTATGGATAGATAAAGATATGCTTTATTTTATCCGAAAAATTGTATCAAAAACATTTAAGAGAGAGAGAGAGAGAGAGAGAGAGAGAGTTAATTAGACATGACGGGTCACTAGTTGATTTAAGGTATTATTTCTAAAGATGAACGCACAATTATCAGCACCATACGTGGGAGAGCCACGCTGCAGCTATATTATGGTTGGACGGAAGGACAATAGCACAAATGGATTGGCGAGATCTCTAAAAAGAACACTTGGCCAGGCTCGAAAGAAATAAGCAATAACAATCACACGCAAATCACACACACAATCACTAGAACCAACAAGAGACCAGGAATATAATTATATAGAAACTTATAAAGGAGTCAAATCTGATTTCGGTAGAACACTATGAAAACTTGTCTTCGAAAGTAGAACGAATTATTTTGAGTAATAAAGAATTATCAAACAACACGTTAACCAGATTCATCAACCAGAAGTTGAAGGTGAGCTATAAATTTCTGGTAATATTAATAAAATTGTACATAAAACGAAAGACAAATTGTACATAAAACGAAAGACAATTGTACATAAAACGAACGACATTGTAAACGTAAATTACGAAAGGAAAGCAGAAGAATTTTCCGGTTTTACCTTTTCCTCCACAGATTGAATGGTTTAAATTAAGAGACAAGGCCAATCCCGGTACCTCTCGTATTCTACGCGATGACACCACATTTAAGAGGAATAATTATTTGTTCTACGCCTTATCGATGTTTGAATTTTATAGAATCAAGTCTTCGATTGCTACTTGTGGAAAAAAACTGAGCGGCATAATGGTAAGGTTGAGAACGTACATTTATATTTAAAAAAATTGAGAGGTTCTGCTTCTTACTGGCGAGCAGCACTAAATGACCTCGTAGCACAAGTCAGGTGTCTTGGACCACCGACGTATTTCCTAACTGTCAACGATTTAAACTGTATAGACATGAGATAGGCACTTTTGATAGCTAACGGGAGATCAGATGAAGATACTACCAGCATTAATATAATGGACGTACAGAAATTAATTGAATTATATCCAGTCATTGTAAGCCGGCATTTTATGATAGGAGTTCGAGCACTTTTAACGTTTTAACACACAATCTCGAAGTTCTAGGCGGACAAATGAAAGACTTCTGGTGGCGCATTGAATATCAGAATCGCGGAAGCCCACATTTTCACATGGTGATTTGGATAGAAAATCACACATCTTTTGAAACCCGAGAAGGCATTCGCCTCCTTGGTCAAATTGTCTCCTGTCATTTGCCATCAGAAAATACTGATCTTTATGTACTTGTAAAAAAAATAAAATTGACAGGAGTAGCCACACATGTCAAAAAACAACAACAATATGACTTGCAAGTTTGGTTTTCAAGACAAGAATCAGACGAAACTCGGATAACTGATCAAACTTTTGATGAATATATCCAGAATGGTGTTGGAATTTGTATTCTTAAGCGACGACTAGAGGACAGATGGATTGATAATTATAATCCCACATTATATATAAAAGTTTGGAGTGGAGATATTGATTTGCAAACGTGTGGCTCAAATAAAGCAATTGCATATTATGTTGTGAATATGTATCTAAATCAGAACCAACCGCATTATATTTAGCAACCTAACACAGGCAGTATGTTGAAATAATACTAGTTTTTACGGAACTTATAGCGTATATTTAACTTTTTAAATACCCGACGTTTTGAACGTTTTATAGCACTCATGGTCACGGGCGGGACGGGAGTCCCGGAGTCCGGGTTGTTACAGCGTTGAGAGTGATAGAAATGACACTCAAAATTATTTAAAAAAATTAATATTTCTCTAAATTTGACGTTAAAATATTCAAGATTCAAGAACACGGTTTATGATAATGATAAATTCGTGACCCGTCCCGCCCGTAGAGTCCCGCCCGTGACCGTGAGTGCTGTAAAGCGTTCAAAACGTCGGGTATTTAAAAAGTTAAATATACGCGATAAATTCCGTAAAAACTAGTATTATTTCAATGTGTAGTATTCACGGTAATATAAGAAATCACAGGCAGTACGACAAACATAACGTAAAGAAAGTGACAGATCGCGAAACCTCTTTAAAATTTGAATGCGAATTATGAAAGAATGACCAACCCCTGCTCGTAAATCTGATTTAATTAAGATTGTGTCTACTGAATCTTCGCGACAGCTCAAGGGAATGTGTTTCCTAAATACTTGCAAGTCTGAAGTCAGGTACCGAGTATTAAATTTGCTTCGAAAATTCAAAAAACGGCGATATAACCACCCAGAATTAAATTTTATTAATGAGTTTGATAGAATTTGTAATGCTTTTTGGGCTTCATTATATGAAAAAAAAATTAATCACGTTAGCAACGATCAATCCGTAAATGACCATAGCCCTCAAGAGGGGACCGGCAGAAGACGACTCATCACACTTACCGATAATACTAAACTTATAGTTCGAAACACTCCAGCAGTGGTACATTACATACAGGTCCATACTTTGTAACTGCATCGGATCCCGAGAAACATTATTATAAACTTAACTTTTTGTTTCTAAAATCATTTTGTTGACCAGCTAAGTAAATTACCGCATCATGCTATAAGCACGACTCCTGCTTATAGCATCATGCTATAAGCAGGAGTGCTACCAAGCGTGGCCTGACGCATCAACGTCCCGGGATGTAAACACCAGCGCTCTAAAAAGGAAGTGTAATTCCGCCTCCAGGTCCTTTAAAAGAGTCATTGCCAACGAAAAGTCAGAGCACATAGGCAGAATTGGCGAGAAACTAGTTCGCCTTCCTTCTGAAACCCGTACATTCCGGTCTCCCCCAAATCTGGCCAGGGAAACTTCTGTTAGCCATCTCTTCCATCTTTATACAGGGAGGACGACTAACTGACCCATACCGCAAAGGAGAAAGCCGATCTGCTGGGCTCTTTTTTTGCGTCCAAATCGACTCTCGATGACGGGGTGAGTACGCCGCCGAACATCCGGCGGCATAAGTGATCCATGCCGGAAGTGCAGTTCACACAGCGCTCGGTTTGCAAAGCACTCCTCTCCCTGGACGTCAATAAGTCGAGTGGGCCTGACGGGATCCCCCAATTGTGCTGACGTATTTTCCAGTACTCCTGCTCCCTATGCGTAGTCCCAAAATCGTGAAAGACGGCTTTCGTCAACCCGATTCCTGAAAAAGGCGACTGTTCAGACCCGTCCAACTACAGGTCTATCGCCATCACTTCCGTTAGTTTAATTTAGTTTAGTACCGGGACAAACTTGTGTCTGAAGTCGAGTCTTTGCTGAACAGCGTCTCGGATTAGGGGCAACTAAATATAGCCCAGTTTAACCCTCAGAAGACACAAGTTTGCGCATTAATCGCTAAAAAAATCCATTTGTCGTATCTCCTCAGTTTCAAGGTACTCCCGTTGTTGCCTCAGCCAGTATCGGAATCTTCGGCGTCGACATATCGAGTGACGTGCAGTTTCGTGGTCACTTGGAAGAGAAGGCCAAATTGGCCTTTAAAAAGCTTGGCGTGTACAGCAGAGCGGGACAGTATTTCATGCTGGCACACCACCTGCAACTTTACAAGACGCAGGTTCCGTCGCACATGGAATACTGTTCCCATCTCTGGGCTGGAGCTCCCCAGTACCAGCTCCTTCCACTCGACCGCAGAGCGGTTCGAATCGTCGACAACCAAGTGCTTTCCGGTCGGCTCGATTCACTGGCGCTGCGAAGAGACGTACAACGTCTCTTCGCATATACCACGAGGAGTGCTCTGAGGAATTGTTTGGATTAATCCCAGCCACCAAATTTCGTGAACGCACTACGCGGCAAACGTCCCGATACCATCCACGCCATCTGGATGCTTGGCGGTCCACCCTTGTACGTTTCACAAGGAGTTTTCTTCCGCGTACGACCTCTCTGTGGAATAGCTTAACACCAGCGATTTTTCCGGACCTATACGACCTGGGGACCTTTAAGAAAAGAGCTTATTTCTTTCTAAAGGGCGGCAACGCACCTGCAATTCCCCTGGTGTTGCGGTTGATCATGGGCGGCGGTAGTCACTTAAATCATGTGAGCCGCATGCTCGTTTGCCCCCTCTTTTATAAAAAATTATCACAGTTAGCAACTATTGTCCTATAAAAGAATGGTCACCAACGTAAAGCATCTATCTACGTTGCACTGAAAATAACTGATAGAAACTTTAACTACTATATCTAGTTGATGTTGTTGTTTGTTTGCACATTTTTGATCTTTTTTGATGTTGTCACGAATTTATCATTATCAAAAACCGTGTTCTTGAATCTTGAATATTTTAACGTCAAATTTAGAGAAATATTAATTTTCTTTAAATAATCTTGAATGTCATTTCTATCACTCTCAACGCTGCAACCAAATGTAGAGCTACTGTGCATTCGTATTATAATTTAAGCTTCACTAATGCGACAAATAGACTATATTATGTAAATCTGTATTATACTAATATGTGTCGCATTTAAACTACAGTGGTTACCAATTCTTCGGACGTAGTCGAGGTGCATGAACTATTCTTTATTCTATTCTGGTGTTTTCTCATCCTCCCTCTCATTTTACTCCCCACTTTCCTACCTTTTTTCACCTAGCTTACCTTTGTTTCAACCATGATAGTATTCTTCGTTCTACATATAACTTACTTCTTCAGTACCCTTCAACCTTTTTGTCCAATTCTTTTGGAAATTCTTTTCGATTTGAAATTGGAATGGCCCAATTTTTTTATTATTTAAGTCCAAAGTTCGAAAACTTCTTGTTAATAGAATGGAGGAATAATCTCGTCACTTTTATTTTTATGGTTTTTATTTATCACTAGCAACCTTGCCTTTATTTTTAGGATGAGATAGGTAGACCAGAAGATCCAGCGCGTTTTTATCACAGAAGAAATAATTGTGGAAATATAGTTTTCAAGAAGAAATTCTTAGATGAAAGGCAAAGCTAGCTTCTTTTTTACGTGGTAGAGCCATGCTGCAGTTATATTAGTAGTATAGTTGTAGCACGAATGGGTCGGCTCGACCGGGGAAGGACCACGCTCTCACAGAATACCAGCGTGAATTTCGTATGGTGAGTGTAGAGAACCGGAGACCCTTTTTACTGGAAACGAGGCATTCCATCTCAGTCCTCACGGGTGACAACGCATCTGCATTTTGATTTTTAATGGAGAATAGATGTAGATGTCTATGGGCCGCAGCAACCACTTACCATCAGGTGGACTGTGTGCTCGTTTGTCACCCTGTTCTATAAAAAAAAGCCTTAGTACGAGATGCTACTTTACTTACGTAGGTAATTTATTGGCACTCTACTCTCGAGTACTTCATTTAGAGCCAGGTTGGGAAATGTCTCTGACATGACTATATTATTAACTTTGACTTTTGTATTTTTGATAAATATAAAATAAATCGGTAAATTGACATATACGTGTGGAGTACGGTCATCCAACCAGTATAAGAATGATCACGGTCATGATGTGTCACGGGCCCCGATAGAAATTCCCACATGCAGCGGCTAAGTAAAGTCCTAGATAGACTATGTAAGGCAGGCCTACGTTTACAAAAAGACAAATGTCAATTTTTCAGAGAAAGCGTCAGGTATTTGGGTTACGTGATTAGTAAAACGGGATTAAGGACTTGTCCGGATAAAGTACAAGCCATTCTTAGTGCACCGGAACCAAATAACGTCACCGAAGTTAAAAGATTTCTAGGAGTAGTCAACTACTATAGAAATTTTATTCCAAACGCCTCTTCTGTACTGAGTCCTCTACATGAGCTATTACGTAAAGATGCAAAATGGGAATGGGGAAAACGGCAGCGACAAAGCGTCGCAGCGATACGGCGCGAACTGGCGTCAGAACGCGTGTTGGCTCATTTCGAGCCAGCGGCGCAGCTAGTGCTGGCGGTGGACGCCGGCCCGACCGGTCTCGGCGCCGTACTCTCACAAAGGGCGGAGGACGGCATCGAACGCCCGCTAGCGTATGCATCTCGCTCACTTACGAGCAGTGAAAGAAACTATAGCCAGATACAGAAGGAAGCGACGGCCATTATCTTCGGGGTCCGACGCTTTCATCAATATTTGTACGGTCGCGAAGATCCTTTTATCCTGAAAACCGACCACAGACCATTGGTATCAATTTTTAATCCTAAAACAGGTATTCCTGTTACTACTGCGCTAAGACTGCAGCGATACTCAGTTATATTGTCCGCTTATAACTATGTCGTACAATATGTATCTAGCGGAAATAATATTGTGGCCGATTACTTCTCACGCGCTCCTGTAAAATGCGTCAACGAGTCGTTGAACGATATAGATACAAACGATATAGACACGCATTATGCAGTTAGGTTTCTCGATGCGTCATCGCCGGCCATTTCGGCCCGCGACGTTGCGCAGACGACGGAGCGAGATAGGACGATTAAAACCGTGCTTAGGTACATGCAACACGGGTGGCCGCGTAAATTAAAATGTAAATCTATTTTACCTTATTTTCATTGCAAGTCCGATTTACAAAATGAGAATGGTTGTCTTTTTAGGGGACATAGGATTGTTATACCACTCGGGTTGAGAGATAGAATGTTACGCGAGCTTCATGATTCTCATTTAGGAATAACCAAAACTAAATGTAACGCTAGAAGTAGAATGTGGTGGCCCGGTATTGACCGGGACATCGAACGCTGGATCAGATCATGTGCGACGTGCGCAAGCGTGCGGGCCGCCCCGCCGCGCGACCCCCCGCGCCCTGGCCTCCCTCCACCGCGCCATGGCAACGAGTGCACATTGATTACATGACTGTAGGACAGAGGGTATATCTGGTAATCGTCGACTCCTACAGTAAATGGATAGAATGTCTATACATGCATAACGGAACCTCATCTAATGCTTTAATAACAAAATTAAAAGGCGTTTTCTCTAATTTTGGAATACCAAATGTTTTAGTGTCCGACAACGATGTAAAAATTAATTCACTCGAGTTTCAGACATTTTGTTCATCGAATGGCATAAAATACATGACGTCACCCATTTACCATCCGCCAAGTAACGGTCAAGCTGAGAATTCAGTAAGAACATGTAAAAAAATGTTAAAATGTTTATTAATTGACAATTTACCTTTGCACAAAGTTCAGGACATGTTATTAGGGTACCTATTTAACTATAGAAATACCGTGCATTGTACCACGGGTGAAACGCCGGCAAAGTTAATGTTCGGCAGAAATTTGCGGTCGCGTCTCGATTTGATTTTACCCTTAAAAAATCATAATTCTAATTCACTTACGGCAGCCGGGAAAAGATCTTTTGAAATCGGCGATATCGTTTGGACCCGATGGTACAGTGCACGAAAAGAATCTTGGCAGTTAGGTAGAATAAAGGAAAAAATAGGAAATAAAATGTATAAAATTCATATTAGGGACATGGAGGTTTGGTGTATTAGACATGTGGATCAAATTATTAGATATACGGGTTCAGACAGTAGTCGCGACGATATTGTCGCTGCTGAGGAGACTCGTTGCCCCTCCACATCGCCGGCTACTGTAAATGCACACCCTCCCGCGCAACAGCCTATGTTTCCGGCTATAAGTAATACGGAGCAAAGTATGGAACAGGCTACGAATATGCAGACGGCTGAGCTGCAATCGCCCTCGAATACTGGAGCGCCGAATCTTGGTTCATCTGACCACGGTGAGGCAGAAGAAGTAAGTGACTGTGAGACTAGGGAGTATGAAAAGGACAACATTGCCCCCGTAGAAAGGCCTATGGCAGAAACGGAGGCTGTGCCGTCCACAATTGGCGATTCCCATGTACCGCCAACATTGCCACTTTTAGCCACACGCCCGAAACGTACAAGACCAAGGGTGGATTATAAAAAGTATTTTTAAGTAGCGATTGTTAATTATAGTTACGCAGAGATCAAGTTCGCTAATTATTGTTAATAGTTATTATTAGTTGTTAAGTTTATGTAGACAAAAAATTTTACTGTATTTAATTAAGAAACCTTGTTACCAGGTTCCAAAATTAAGTGGGGAGGAATGACATATACGTGTGGAGTACGGTCATCCAATCAACCAGTAATAAACGAGTGTTACAAGACAGCGGTCGTTTCATTGCATTCACAAACATATCATAAATATATTAATATTACTTTTCCAATATGTAGATATATTATTTAGGTATTTATGTTATAGGTATTTATTTATTTTAATACAAATAAAAACATTACATAAAAAATATAAATATTTTTTTGTACAAAAATATTTACATAGAGGACAAGTACATATTTTCTCTCTCTACTACGACTACTTTTATCTGATTCGTTGACTGAATTTTCGGGCATAAATTCCACCTATGTTAAATATTGCATATATAAAATAAAATATATGAAATAATAAAAATTGATCAATGATAACGTTACATCGTTTAGAATTTTTGAACCGCGGTAGTTAATTCATTGGAAAGGCTTTGGAAGCACTTTTTAGACGTGAATCCAAATTAGGAATGATCCAAAATTGGAGCACATTTTTGCAGCGTCAACAGCAACGCGATGGAAAAAAATGGTACGGCAAAAAATAAAGTCACGGTTGCAGATGTCAGCTAAATTAATTACGTTTTGAGTTTGCTTTTCTCTCTTTACTTAATGTCTCGTAACGTAAATTTTGTTACTTTTTCCAAGATGTTTTGAATTTCAGTAATTTCTTAGAGGTTAGATATATTTAGAGCTGGATTTAATTTTGACGATTGTAATATTGTATGTAATTCTACGTAAATCTAAATTTCCTAAACATATAAGTAATTCTTTTTTTGTATATACATGGTCCCCACTTTATAGCTAACAACTTTTCCACTGCTAAACATAGGATATATGATGCCAGAACGACGGTTCCGAGTGAACTGCATCTACATACCTACTACATCGATTGTATGTCTGACCAGGACATCATTCCATCTGATGGAGGGACGTCCTACAATCCACTTATCGGTAAGAGACTGTCACTTAAAAACGTTTCTTCTTCATCGGTTTTCAGTCCATCGAGCTATAACTAATTATACGGTCGACCGTTGCTATTTCAGTTAATGATATTGTCGGGGAATAATAATAATAAAGTTTATTCTTTCCTTTCACAATTTTAGTAATAAATATAAACGTCATCGATACTACCACACGTGGTATCTGTATACCAAGTGTCGTAGTATCTATGACTATGTGTTTTTCTTAGTGTGTTGTGATCGAGGGTTTTGGTATTGGAATTAGTGAGGTTCGCGATAGTGTACGCTATTGTAGGAGGGAGGTGCTCTTCAACCTTGGTGAGACAGATCATTCTTATACTATAAGGTAATATTATTATCATTAAATAGTATAAGATTATATTTTTTAATATAAGTTTATATTATATAATATTATTTTTCTGAGGTAAATAATTTGAACACCTTTAATAGATTTCCGCAAAGTAATCCCCGTTTAATATTTTTATAAGAATTTTATTTCTACCATACCGCATATTAAATACTAATTTGTATGAAAGTAAATAATTCCTCCTAAAATAAATTTCCTAAATCTTTCAGAAATTAAAGAAATATTCAAATATTCGCCGTAAAATATTGACATTAAAAACTAGAAAAAAAATCGGCCTTATTACAAAAACTTGTTTAAAGCTAGCTAAAGTTTCACTAGGAAAGTTCCACGAAAATATTCAAACTAAAAGTATAGTATGGGATTTGTCAGCTAATGTCAAATTTCACGGAACCTGTGGGGGTGCGACTAAGGAAGACTCTTGTTAAACTATAGTTAAACCCAAGACTATTAACCACGTTTCATAATAAGATGGAATATGCGTTTAGACTTCCTACTAAATTTAACGTTGGATTTCTCTTTGATAGCATGATTATAAAACCAATCATAATAAGATGGAATATGCGTTTAGACTTCCTACTAAATTTAACGTTGGATTTCTCTTTGATAGCATGATCTTGTGATTAAACCAAAAAGCTGATTCTCATTAATGACCGTTTGTAGATTACAGTCCCGAGTGCAATTAAAGAATGAGGATTGGTAACTTACAAAATTATCAAGTACGGTTTTTGTGAATTCATTCCGGTTGATTTCACTTATAATATATTTTTATTATAAAACACGAAGAGAGAGGGAAATGTAATTAAATATATAAAAATAAAGCATTTTATATCTAAATTTAAAACAACATATGTGACTAGAAAATTTTTCGAATTTTACAAATTAAGCTTCTAAAAATGTTTGTTAATTAACTAAGAGTTAACGTAAACCAAAGCAGACTACTAATTAAAGTTGCTGCTAGAAGGCGGAACTAAAGTTTAGATTTACTTAATTATCCATTCGGTTCAGTTACCTCGGAAACACACATGAGAGGGAAGTTGAGATGAATTGGAATTGTTTTCTAAGTCAATTGAAATAGGTTTCAACGGTACGGCTGCTTGCAGAGAATAAAGAAGCTGTGTTGAATTCAAAGTCCGCACTTAGGTTTAACTACCACTAAAGATTATTGGAAAGAAAGAACATATACTACTCTTTTACGTCCAATACTATAATCCACTATCCATTCATACATTACAGTCTATAAAAGTTCACAGCTGAGTATTCCCTACCACGTGTCCTTCCGTGGGTGTCTTAAGAGGCGACAAAGGGAAAAAAACCAGAGGATGAGCAGCAGCGTCTGCCTGATAATGATAACGACTGAAAACTAAAAACAAATTTCAATTGGTTGCTAGCCTGCCTGGAAAGCGTGGCAACTATGAGAAATATCCTCCTGTGAGGCAATTTACAGAGTAGGCCTTTGTGCGTGTTTATATGCGTGCGCTTGTATTGCGCGTATGTGAAAGTGTGTGTGTGCATGTGTGCGTGTGTGCAGTGGAGTTTTGATCGCCTGTAACGGTTTTTAAACTAAGCGGTTGATTTTAAACCACTATTCTTTATTACTTTATATTTTTTGTTTAGCTAAGTGCTAGTAACGCGCCGTGGAATCGCTTGGGTAGGATCTACTTAAGTAACAGTGTTAAGATTCAGGATAATCAAAGACCATTTTTTATTTTCCGTTGTAACAAAACAAACTAGCTTAAATCTATCCTAGCATTGATTTCTATCTGTTCGTAAACTTTCATCACAATCGGTTCATCCATTGACTAGTTTAACGCAGGCAGACACACAGACAACATTTTTAAATATGGTTATGTAAATTCTAATAGCAATCCCGTGAGACTAAACGAAAGTCAGTTATTTCATTATTACACTTAGATTTTTTTCTATGTACATTCCGACGATTAGCCCTGGCTTATTCAAATAACCCCCTGAGCTTAGAAGAAATCAGTTTATTTATTTTTAGTATTGGCTGTACCTCAATGGAACAATATATGTTGGCAATCCCCGCAAATCCTTATGATTTAAAAGGAATTTACTATTTTCCTTGTGATTAGTGGTTGAATTGAAAGAGAATGGAAATGGCCAGAAAAATATCATGTCCTTCGACTGATGACTCTACACCATCTCGTATTATACCGGAATTTTTAAAAAAAAAAAAAAAAAAAAAAACCAGCAAAAACAAAAAAATTAAAAAATTTTAAATTTTTTTCTTTTTTTTTTTTTTTTTTTAACAGGAGAACAACAAATTATTAGTCTCACCGGAGGCTTTGCTCACATTAAAGATAAATTGTAACACTAGATAGCGGCGTTCTAGTTTACGTTAATAAGTAAGAAGATATTTCTTGGTATTTATCGTACTCTTTTACTGTTGTTAACAATGAGAACGTTTGTGATAAAATAAAGATTTTTCATTTTATATTTTAATAAACTTAATTTCTTATATTCAAAAAAGGTAGAAATTGCGCGGATTGAACTTCGTTTTTGTAGTAACCAGAATAATTTTCCTCCTGAATTAAAAAAAAAATTGAATCTTATATGGAATTGCTAAATAATTCACCTATATTTAGAGAAAGTTAGTCTGGCCCACCAGGAAGGGTAAAGGAAGTAGGTAAACTCACGGTTCAACGATATCGTCGGTTATGGAAGGCTTCGGTCTCACGATTTTTATGGTCTACAGGGAAAACGATTACGCGGTAGCATCAGCCACCCTTACTATTATAGACCTTATAATTATTTGTGGCACGACTGCGTTCAGTAAATTTTTAGACCAATATTATGGTCCGTAATAATAAACGTTCGTAAACGACGAACTTAAGTGCATAATCATTTGATACGGCCTGATCATGTTATCAGCATCGTAAGATCGTTGCAAAATAATGAGCACATAAAATAGTATCTTAATTAACAAGATCAGTTCCTCAAGACGCTGTACGTGGGATAATGTTCTATGAGTAGAGGGCTTGATCTCGTGAACGATTACGTAACATTCGCAGAAATTTAGAATCTCATCATCACAATATCATCACATCATATAAAGTAGTTTTCTACTAATGAAAGCCTTAAACTGTGCATGTATTTCTAAATACGAGTTAAATGTTTACTACTCAATTCAATGTGTACAAATGTGAGGGAGTTCCCACTTTTCGGGTGTCGAGCACCGTATTTTAATGACGCTTCTATTCACACTAGTCGTTTGTCTGACCCGATTGAAGCTGGAGCCATTTTTCGGCAGTCTATGTGAGAAAACTATACACGATGGTCGTTGACGAAGCTTTTGTTGTGGTGTATTATTTTAGTAGGAAACAAAGAAAAAAGGCAAGAAAAGAAAAGTTTTTGTCCCAAAGAACACCTATCCTGAACTAGGGAGAGAAAATCTTCACGATTTATCTTATCTTTTTCCATTTATTACGAAACGCCAAACGTGCGTACAATGTGTTGAGTACATTAAGCACTTAGATTATATACCCGTCTAGATGCCACATTGTCCGTACAAAACGGCCCAAATAATGCCAAAATAAATCTCTCAACTACGTCAGTGTCATTTGAATCACTTAGGGATAACGTGCTTACGAAAAATTATTAATTATGCCGGTTTGTACTGTTAAATTGTGTCGCAATTATGTGAGAAAACCGTATAATAACACCAAGATCACTTTTCATCAATAAGTTTTGTTATTTAAGCACAATTTTTGTACGAAAACACGATTGTTTAATTCGTTACTTTGGAGGTTAGTCTGATCAGCCGGTGTTGTCATTTTATTACCAGGGAGTTTTGACGAAACTATGGGAGACAAAATACAAATGTTATTACATTATTTTTGGATCCGAAGAACATTATTATTTTAAAAATTTCTTTAGTTATTTGATCAGTAAATGATAACTTACCTACACAAAATGAATGAAACCCATGACGTCATGCACTAAGTAGTATTTTTGTTAGTTCTTTCAAATATTTTTACATTTTTAAATAAAACTAATCTAACTCTTTTTTATCGTTATAATCAATTTGACTCAAAATATATACTCATGATACGCGTTACTACAATCACGATCTCAAGTCACAGATAGCCTGCACTCAGATTTTAGCATCTCAAGTACCTGTTGTGTACTTGAGAATCGAGTTTCGTTTATTAAATAGTGCGTCATTCAGCTGATAATATAAACCTAAGCCACCATTTTAAGGTGTGTAAATAATATCAGATCATAACCTCAAGATTGTTCTCAAGTGCGTGGCCTTAGTCTTCACTATACTATAACATTTAAATGTTCGAAATGAATTTATTCTAACTTTGTGCTTATTAATGTTGTAAATGTTGCTTATATGCTATTTATAGACGACTTTATAAATAATAATCAAATTATTATTAATAGTTAATAATAATATGCCGTCACAATATATAAATTGCAAACGACAGTAGTAGTAGATAGATGTTCTGTACGAGAATCGAATCTACGGTCCGCAGCGCCGCAGTCAGATGAGACGTGAAGATGAAACAATCCATCTATTTTATACAAATGAATTTGAAATTAAATAAATATAATGAATTTTATGCTTCACAGAATTTGTTAAGTTTGTAGGTATGAGTTAACACTTTAAAGGATTTGCACGATGTCGGATTAGATGTTATCGCAAAGTGCAATCTGAACTCTGTCTAGTTAATTGAATTAACGAACACAAACACAGCTAGTGGTTTTGTTAGCGGTAACAAAGCAACAAACAGCTGCTTCTAAAAGCGTACATACTAATAAATATTATTATCATACTATAAGTATATGAATTGTCTTGTTTGGAAAAAAATTATAAATAGAAAGTAAACGTCGACCTCATGGAACTAAAAAGATGTTAAATGGTTTCAAATTTAAACATTTATATTTATACATAGTTTAAATATTGGTAACCTTATAGATTTGAAAATTTCGCAAATATTTTTGTGTACAGTATTTTTAATAAAATGGGAAATTAACCTATTTACTGTGTATTTTCCTGTATAGCAAAGTAAATATGTCACTGATTTTACACGTTGGACCTATTTCAGGTACCACTTACATTTCATCTTAAAAATAAACATATTAAATATCCACAAAAATATCCAAGATTGATTACCTATGAGGAAATCCATTAAACTAAAAGAAATACCGCTTTAACCCAAAGCACTGAAATGGTATTAAAGTAACTTGCAGAGAAGTGATAGAACTACTGTGCAGCTGCTATATTATGGTTGTAGCAAGAATGGATCGGCTTATTCGGCAACGAACCACGCTCTCACGGAATACTAGCGTCAAATAGCAGCTTAATGCTCCTGTATTTCGTATGGTAAGTTTAGAGACCCGAAAACCCTTTTCACTGTAAACGAAGCATTTTATCTTAGTCCTCAGTGTTGAGAATCCATTCTGCATTTTGATTCTTAATCCAGATATAGATATCTATAGACCACGGTATCCAGTTACCATCCGATACAAACCAGCATACCGGCTGGTATACTCGTTTGTTACCCTTTTTCCATAAACAAGACCTTAAAGAGATGAATGGAGCGTTAAAAGCCTACAGCGTCGGAAATTTTAAAATGTTTTATTATGTTCAATAAAAATACACTAATTTGAATATTTAATTTGAACTAAGGTCGGCTGAGCTTTTAATTAGTTATAAGTTATATATAAGTTAAATATAAACCTGCTAATTCTTCGCTTCAAAGCAGTTACTTTACGCGAGACTTATTTATCAGCTGTAAAATATAATCATATTTTTTAAATAATGATTATATTAAACATTCTCTGAAAATAATAATCATTCTTACCTCACTTAAAGGTCTTGAAGCACATTTACAATTTTCTTATAAAAAATATGAAAAGGTTAATTATTAAATATTTTCTATAAAACAGTAAAAGCTTAAGAACAGCCTTTACGCTAATTTTTGGATTATTACTAAACATTAAAAAAACAATTATATATAATCTAATAATGTATACTCTAGAAGTAGTTAAAGTATGGTTAGCGACTGTTATAATAATAATAATAAAATTTATTTCAGCAAATAGAATTGGTTTACATACAATAGTGGCCGGGCAAATAATGCAAGTAGCAGGTGAATCCGCTCTTCCATATCAATATCTATTTATTGTATTATATACTGATGAAATATGTATGACAAAGATTTTAGCGTTTAAAAAGAAAAATATGAGTGTTTTAAAAAAAATTAAATTACAGATCACTGAAATAAACGACAAATTAAAGAGTACTTCATACAGTATCTATTTTCTCCAAAATTTTTGTAATAACTTCATTTCTCTAATCGAGACATGGATTCCCGCGTTTTTCCCTATTCTAAAAATTAAATTTTGCGGTTAGCCACTTTCTGGATAATGTACTGCCATAATTATAATACGTGTGGTTGTGGTATTTTTAAAATAGTTGCATCTAATCCTTCCATGTTTCGATTATGATCGCTTTAATATGTTTATCAGTAGGGTATGCAAATAGGTACTTTTATTTAATAATTGTTCTATACGTTACTATATCAAAGTGAGTTTTGATTTTTGTACGCGACATTAATGATAATTTAGTAAATGATACATTCTTGAACATAAACTTTTTAATTTTTGTAGTTTTTGATTGTAATTTAATGTTTATGTTCATAGCCCAATCAATCAAGAATCCTCGGTTTCAATGATGTGCATTTTTGTGCTCATTTGGAAGAGAAAGCCAAATTGGCCTCATTTCCAAATACCGTGGGATGACTGGGAGAGAATGCCAGCTAATTACATTATGTCCGCTATTTGTACGATCTTTCGTAATAGGGAATGCAATAAAAAACAAATAAATAAATACATACATATATAAAGATAAATTTTGACGGAATGTTTAATATATGTGTGTCATATCTAACAAGAAACTTTTCTCCGTACTCATCTCGTCTTGAAGAGCCTGTGTAAAAAATTTCTCCGTGGAACCTTACAATCTGGAGTTAAATATTTATGTGTAATATTCTAAATGTGGTACATAAATATTGCAGTCGAGGTAATCTATGTTGCTGATTATTACATTATGAATTGATTATGGGCATATTTAATACTTATGTATTGCTTCGAATAATTTTTGAAATTTTTGAAGAGAAAAAGCTGAGATAAAGTTTTGTTTACGTAAAATTTATAATCAAATTGATTTAAGAAATGTATTTTTAAGTTTTAGACATGATGAATTCACAAGTGCTGGAGTTAATATGTATTGAATTATATCTGTAGCACAAATGGGTGAAATGCTCAATCAGGGAAGGATCACGCACAGCACATACATTACGAGCGTGAATAGAAGCTTAATGCTTATGTTTTTCGTGTGTTAAGTGACTAGAATCGAAGACTCATTTTAATATCGAAGTTTTTCCTCTTAGATCAGTTAGAGCCATAATGCGGCTATGTTATGAACGTAGCACGAAAGAGTCGTCTTGAACGAGGAAGGACCACGCTCTCAAATAATAACAACGTAACATAGCAGATTTACGCTGCTGTTTTTTGTATGGCGAGTGTAGAATAACGAGACTCGAAGACTCTTTTTACTAGAAACGAGGTGTTCCTCAGGGCTAAAGGGTGGCAACGTATCTGCATTTCAATTGTTAATCGAGGACAGATGGAGATATCTGCTATAGCATCTACTTGTTATCAGGTAGACTGTAAACTCATTTGAAACCTTTATTGAATAATCTACGGGTCTGTTGGTCACAGTATCTATTTACCATGAGGTGGACTATGCTCGCTGGCATTATTCATTAATTCATTACTGTCTATTAAAATTTCACTTCTAATCATAGGCCTCCTCCATAGGGTGGATACTTGACAAAGGTGCCACGCTCGATGGCAGGTTGGAAGCCACAATTGTTATTATTTTTCAATGTTACCGAAAAGGTGCTGCAGTTATCTTCTGATTAATTTTCCTTTATCATTATCACCTATTACGACATGTGCGGGATGATACTTGTTAGTGGATTTTTAACGCCGTCATTATAATTGTTACCATTTCATCTATTTACAACAAAACAATATACACAATGAGCAAGACTTAAGCACTTTACAATTAAATCATAAGATTTTTGAATATATTAGGTCTGTTTTTAAGATTAAACTAAAAAATTAAGCAACCACGCGTAACCCAAACGGATTCAATTTATTCACCTTTGCATAAGGGACGCAAGAAGCAATTTTTTTATTTAATAACTTTTGACTTGCGCTTGTAGGTAGCAAAATTAATAATAATGGATTTTTATTAGATTAGGAAATTTATTTCCTTGTTATGATTAAAAACAAGCGCTGTTGAAGATACATATCACGACACATATTATCGTCTTATAGAATAAAATAAGTTCTATAGAACATGCTAAAATTTATTAATTTACACTCAGTTTACTTACGAAGAGATCAACATAAGTTAAAAAATAGTAGAAAATAGGTTGTATTCATCACTACAATCTTCACTACATACAAAAAATATTCAAATCACAACAGGAAATGTCACTTTGTAAGTTCTTTCTGGTTAAACCGTGTAATTTCATTATAATATGAATGGTTAATTACAAAATGTGGTGCTTGTTATATGACTTTATTTTTTAGTCAATCATATTAGAAATTAGCATTAATATATTATTATTACGTCGTACGGGCTAAACGAAATGATATGTTTATGCATATACATATTTTTAGAATTTAAGAAATTGACTTAAAAGATATATATATATATATATATATATATATATATATATATATATATATTCTTGTGTGTAATTTATATATCAATAATTATAAATTCTTCAAAGGTTATACATAGACAGTAATGTACAGTATAAATTATCTTAGTTTCATAATTTATTGCAGAGTTGAATTACATGCATATAATTAATTAGTTATCATTGTATACTCCTACATAAAGGCAGCATCATTGTAATCGATTACATTTTATTAAACCTGTTAAATTGGTCCTAAGATTTTCATCGACAACAATACTTTTAGATTAAAAACTCTTTCTCACAATGAGAACACAATTCTTATTCTTATCTAATCTAATAAACCATATAATCTATGATGGCACGTTCAGCTTATCGCTATTTTGAATGTAAAACTACAATTGCATTGCAGCACTATATAAAAGAGAAAATTTTCTGAAAGTTGAACGTTCTTTGATTATTTACGTATTAGAGCCCGCTGTGAGATTATATGGTAGTGTTAGCGTCGCAAACCTAAAATTGGCATTAAATCTTTGATTATGTAGAAAAGCTAATTGTATGAATCATATATGAATGTAGCGAAATATGAACGAATTTTTATTTAATTTAGAAACATTTGTTACGTAGCAATCAATTACGCAACACGAGTCGAGATATTAAATAATTAAAAAGAAATTTTATCAAAAATAATTCATAAATATTTATTATATTTTCTAACAGGATTTCACCACTTTCGAAGGAAAGAGATAATATAATGTTATAGTAGTAGAGATATATGTTAAGAAAAACAAGGACAGCCATTGCTAGAGCGTGAGGATGAGAACCTCTTATCAATTGACGTCATATCCTGTAGATAATTTTGCTTAAAACTTTGTTTAAAAGATGCAATTAAAACTTCATTTTCTGTATTAGCTGTCTGTTTAAGATATGTGTGAGTGTGCTGTGAATTGTTTAAGATAAATGTTAATTATGATAAGACCTGTGTAAATTGTGTAAATTTTGTGTGTGTGTGTGTGTGTGTGTGTGTGTGTGTGTGTGTGTGTAAATTATTGTATTTGTTACTATAAGTTATAATAAAGTTAAATAATTAAGATTTTAACGTGCATAACATGTTTGATAAGATGTAAATTACGTAATAATGCTTTGTATTTTATTAATGTCGTGTAAAATGTATGTGTTTTATTGTTTTTATTATGTAATCTTGTGTGTTCTTGTGAAAACGTAATTTCTGTATGTACCTTTATAAAAAATAAAGTTATATTACCAAACAGAGAAATGTGATGATAAAAAATGCACCCAAATAGGAGGCTTTTTGCACACATCCCACTTTAAGGTATAGCCAGAAAAGTGTACCCCTATGTTCGTAATTTGTTCGATATCTCAACAACGCTAAAGTTCGATTTTTCCAGCGCTAAGTTCAACTTCTTCGGTTCATTCCATTTTCAATTTATCCAACGGTTCGTTCTCATCATCTACAGTTTTCACAGTTTTCAATATTTTCAAGAAAATTGCTGTTTTATTCCCTGTGTCGACCCTATAAGTTAGGGAAAGTGAAGTTATTATACAGTCCACATATTTGATGTCTAGACAGGGACCAAACGTAGGACCGTTAATTTCAGGCATCAACCACCTTTTTAAGATCAGGCGTATGTGTTTCTGAAACAAACTTTATCGAAGGATACGCCCATTGCATTGTTTCGAACCCAACGTAGTGGGGCTTAAGCAGGGAGATAGATCGACGAGTTAAGAACTGGAAGACTCACCAGATTACTACAGTGACAACCAGATCATATTCAATGGTATTTCGGAGTGAAGGGTCATCGAAGGGTCAGAAACGTCCACGATACTGTTTAGGTGGTATGAATCGGTTGATTCGACCGAGAGCAAATCACGCTCGCACGGGAAACAAACGTAGAATAAGAGCATAATGCTGCAGTAATTTGTATCATGAGTGAAGATAGTCGATGACCCATATGACTGGCGATGAAACAATCTGCGTTTGTCTTCATAAATGACAACGTATATTCATTTTCATTCTTAATTGATGACACATCATGTATGTATCCATAAGACTTAGTATCCAATTATGCATCAGGTGAAATGTAATCTATTTCTTTAAAACATTCAGTTGATGTACGGAATCCTAAAGAAGGTATTCGAACTTTTCCAGATTTTTCTTATAAAATGCCCGTATTGCCCGTAAGTAGCTTATTATTTAGCACTTGCCAAAAGTATCAAAGTTCACAAGCAACCTGTGTTCAATCCCCGCCGTTAATAAAGAAATGTTAAATGCTCGGCGGTGAATGAAAACATTGTGAGAAAATCTGCATGTCTGAGCAATAAAAATGTTTTGAGGACTTGACGTGAAGTCCGTTATCAGGGATTAGCCAGTGAGGTGGCCTATTGACCCTATCAGAAATAATGTAAGCTGAGCTAATATAACTAGAGCTTTTTCCTGAAAATAACTAAAAATAATAAAAAAACCGCTTTTCAAGCGTGAAAACTACGACAAAATCCCCTTTGAAAAGTCATCTATGGAGGATGCCTATGTTCAGTAGTGCGCCTTTATAGTTTATGTTAATCCATCATTGAACATAGATAAAACACGAACAAAATGCTTTTTAATTTACAAGAATCCATTTCCATTGCAATCATGTTATGAACGAGTTTCAATTTAATCGCTGTATGGCCATGTTCAGTCAGCTCAGCAATAATTGCTTTTTGTTATGACGAAAAATTGTGGTATTTAAATATTCATTGTTTGAAGCGTCAGTTAATTAGTGAAATAATTAGGAGACAATTACTATTTTCAGACTAAATTTTAGTGCAATATATCATAATAATATTTTCTTTAAAGTAAACCTACTTTGTAAGAGCGCCATCTACTTCAATCTGTAAGTAAGTTAATTTTATCGGACAAAAATTGATTGATTCTCAAGATGGCAAAATACACGCTAGACCATCAACCATCTTTAAAGCACTGGACTGAAGTTATGAAATCGTGGATAGATATAACTGGATTGGTATATTATGATAATCTTATACAGTATGGCTAATTTTATTTATTTAAATATTTGTTAATTTTTATATTGTTTACTTTATCTGATTAAATTTATACTAACCATGTTTAAAGCATCGCACAATAAGGAGACCGAGATAATAGGAAACACTGTGTTTTAAAGATAATAAAGGGAGTAGTAGTAGTAAAGAATGGTGGATTCGAACCCACAACCTTTTGAGATCGTGGTCTACACTGTATTCTACCTCATTCTCTGGCAATGTTTGTACAATCCTGTTTTTCAGTTTTGAGGTATACCTGATGAGAAGATGCTTTGTCGTAATCTCTGGTCAATCCGTTGATTATTCGAAGTTGGATATACCTAGTCGGACTATTTTTCCCAGGTAAACATACTCGTCAAAAACTTTGAGCGTAGTGCTCCCAACAGCATATTTCTTTAGTTTATGTTCATTTTAAGAATAGAATTAAAGTAAATAAAAAACATAAAAAAACTACGGTATTTGTTGGCTATATCATAATATAACATGAACAAACCCATGAATAGACATCGTTTGGCGATATTAACAACTAAACACAACATTGCAATTTTTAGATATTGCTATATCGTAAAATAATTTTATACACCGCTAGCAATGCTAATAAAGTATTTTTGACAGAAGAAAAATTTTCAATAGAATCTACATCAATTTATGCCTAATTAATTTAATTTATATATGTCCACGACTTTGTCTAGTGTGTGAGCCATCCCAGTCGCACCTCAACTTATTGTGGCTGAGTACCTTTCAACGCGTACGCTTTCAACTTGTTTTTAAATATTTCTTTATTACCACATTCGTTTTTAGAAAATATCTCATTGAAAATACGTGGTACTAGATATTTCCTCGTCCTCTTGCCGTAATAATTATTAACTCTATGATCAACGTATTTCTTTCTCGAAGTAAATCTAATATTTTTGTTAAATGTTCGAAATGTTTTAAACTGTAGAGATTTAAATTGATCTATTGCAATTAAGTACTTAAATTTTACATGCACAGGTAATAATCAAAATTTTTTAAATAAATTATTATAATTTCCGTCTAAGTTATATTTTTCTTTGTTTTTTCATCAATAAACAATTTTGTTAATCTAATTTAATTTGATTTCTTCTGATGCTACACCAAACATTAAACGAAAATCTCACTTGATTATTACTTTCGTGAACACGAAGTGGATTTTCTCCGGATCAATGATGATATTTACTTTACTTTTTGTGTAAAGTTTTAAGAAACGAAATGTGGAGTTAAAAACAATAACTAATCTAGGTCATAATGTTAGTTAGAGTTAGTGTTTACGAATTGGTAGATTTCAAGGTCTTCCTTAATTGTAAGCTACTTGTCATAGACACTATTGGTTAATTATATAATATTAGTGAGAGTATAATTTTTGGTTCGAGTCCTGGCTCAGGTAAGCTACATAAAAATGTTTGAATGTGGTTATTTTTATTTTTTAAATAATGTTTTCTTTGAGTGAAAATTGACATCTTCAATATGTAATGTACTTTTCCGCCATAATCCATCCATTTTCCCACCGTACACTGAATATGTATGTATGGGGTAAATTTTTAAAATTTATTCATTAGTAAAATGTATATATTACGTAGTTAATTATACTTTTTAGATTCTATATTGCTATACTTACGAGTACGTCAAATTCTCACCACTCCATGGATTGACTAGTAGGGAGCATTAAGTCCGCTCTGTGTTTTCTTTTGTTTCAAGGAATGCAATAAAGAATAAATAAATAAATGTATTGAAAAATAAGCTGGATATTTGCCGTAGTTGCCACGCTTGGCAGGTTAGTTGCCAACTGCATTTTTATTAATTTAAGCTGTGATCAAGAAGAACTTGCTGCTCATTTTCTGTATATTTCTACTTCCTCTGAAATAGAATTACATGTTTGCCATTTTGAAATCTACTCGAACGTTATAAACACTGTCATGTATTTTATGTGCCAATGAATATTCAATGATGCCGATGATTTGAATCAAATAACGCAAATAAAGTCTATGCCGTGAATTAATAAAGACCTTAAAATTCAACATTATTTTTTCTAAACTATCATGAAAATTTTGTTGGTAAACAAAGTTATGATTTCAGTGTTTTGTGTTACTTTAGCTTAAAATATTTTGAGCTAAAATAACAGCTTGAAATACTTTAATACAAAAGGCAAGTAGTGAAGTAAATTTCCACTAAATTTTGTAATAAAGTTCGTAGATATTAAATGAATTATTACTTAATTCTTTTTTTGCTATAAGTACCTATCTAACAATAAAAATTAAATAAATTCACGTTCCATAACTTCCTACTAAAATCCTTCGGTACTAAAGAATGATATATCTGAAATATTTTGTTGGTCATTTAGCGTCTATCCACGCAAAAATTATAGTGGGAACGACGTTTTGCCATATTAAAATAATGTGTAATATACATAATATATAGTTCTTAAATTACATTAAAACTTTTTAACCATTTTATCCTATAATATACTAAACACTAAAAAAAACTATTTCAAAAATATTTACAAAAAGTTATACACGTCAACAGCGTTAAAAACTTTAACATTCAATCGCCTACAACGCGCTAGCCCTGACTGCGTTATTTCGCCCGGGGGCAACGTGATTTTAGGAAATTATTTCACGTAGGTAGCAAGAGTGATAGAGGCCTGCACTTACATCTACAACACTACACTTACACATGACAAATTACACTTAAAAATAAAACAAGTGACTTATTAACAGACAAACAAAAACAAACAGAAAGTACGAATAAATAAAAGAAATGCGTTCATTATATGTGTATGCAATGTGATATGACGAAGTGGTGGATGGGATCGTCTCAGCATAAGTCGCGAGCTTGCAGCGCAGATTTTCAGACGGTCCTGAATGCAGTTGCGCCTTCACCCATGGGGACTAAAGTGAATCATTACCTGTAAAAATAATGTTTGATCCTCGTCACTCACCTTACAAAACATTGTACTTTACACAATAGTGTTATGTTGCTATTACTTATTTAGCATGGTCCTTCCCCGGTCAAGCCGACCCATTCGTTCTGCAGTCCTAACATGCTGCATTATAGCTCTACTACGTAAGCGAGCCTTAGTGACTGGACTTTAATGAAAAATATCACCAAAGGACACTTAATATATGTAAGAGATATAGACTTAATTCAAGCGAAAGACAAATGAAGAATTGCTCACACAGCGTTGATGGAGCAACGAAGTGCTGAATAAAATACGAATATCTGAGAAGTAGCTTTTAATTACATTTCCTTTAGATATTAGGTTTTTAAATTCTAGAAGAGATGAGAAAAGCGTTTTTTTCGTTAGAAGATTTCGTTAGAAAATTTACGTTAGAAGTTTTGAAAATTTTCTGAAACTTCGTTCTGTAAACCTTTTTAAAAGAAATTCAATAAATATAAAAGTTCGATGTCAACAATCATTTTTTTTTTCTCCTCCTACTTCCTCCGTTCATACTTTCTCTAACGCCATACCACAGATATATATATATATATATATATATATATATATATATATATATATATATATATATATATAAGTAAAACTCTTTTGCATATACTATACATATTTTTTCTTTGTCCTACAATGGCGATTTTGCGCCATTGTGAGTGAGGGTGGTCCTCTACCCTCATTCTCCAAGAAAAGGCGGAATTGCGTTCGGAAATGGAGTCATAGAATTGTGACATTATTAATTTTTGGTGTTTTAAGTCTCTTAAGTTAGTTAAGCAGACCATTTCCCGCTGAATAAGGTGATTTTTATCTTTTTGTTAGAAAATAAGCGCCATTAAAATAAATAGCCTTTTCCATCCTTATAAATTTCTTTTCGTAATTAATTCTGCACATAAATCTGAGCGGCGCACTTTATAAAAGAAAACGAAAGTTTTAGTCTGTTATTAATTTTTGCGAGAACAATAAAGCTTAGAATCTCTTGTAATGGATGCCAGTTCGACGTCATTCCTCTTTGTTTGCACCTGAACACCTCGTTCTTAAAACTTCTTCCTAACATTGAGTTTAAGCGGGTTGTTGGGCAAATTAATTACTTGGGAAGTTTCAAGAGAGTAGCTTGATTAAAGTGTCTTTAAAAGTATATTGTTTAATGATATTTGATTTATAAAACTAAGAAGTTTAAAAAAGGTCTAAAATTTTTTAACTGAATACATTAACAAGATTTTTTAACTTTTATATATTTTTGTGTCGTTTTCCCTTTGGTATCTTTTGGTTTTTATCACATAATTAAGTGTGAGGCTAATTTTTATTTTGTAATGGACTTGTAACGTTGTACTTATCAAGTATCAGATTTATTTATTATTATGCGTGAATTCGAAACGGATTTCCCATATAGGGAGTTACTTGAAGAATAGAACTTGTTGGGGATGCGTTCTTAGATGAAGACTGCCTTTAAGAGGCATTTTATTAGGTCTGTATTAAGATGGTCGAAAACAGATTTTCCATAAAGTCATTTTTCCAAAAATGCCTATCTCATAAAATTAAACTATTAGAGCGTAAGCAGATAATTGAAAGTTATTAAAAGTCCAAGAAAATATTTTAGTTTCAAAAAGTGGCAGCTGCTTTAATTTGCGGCTGGATTTTTCTCCGGCTATCAGATGTACCAGGGTCCATTAAGTTCAATGACTGTTTTGTTAAGAAACAATAGTTTGGCATAAATTGCATTAAAACTGTGTTACAACGCTGAGCAAACAAAGATGAAAAACTGTACCTTCTAATTTTGCGCTTGTGAACAGAGATTGCGAGTGTTGATAGTCCGTGTACAAGGATGACACTCGTAGACTTTGTTGTAAAGTGTTTCTCAATAAGGGTAGATGTTCAAATGAAATAAAAGAAGTTGTGTGTGAGGTATTAACAAATTTCTCTTTTTATTTGAAAGGTCCATATGTGCCATTAATTGTACATTATAACATCGTACAAATGCCCGCCTCACATTCTTATAGTGGCACAGATCCGAGTGGTCCAATTTTCAATGATTCTTCTGAATAGATCCGGCTGAATTTGAGCGATGGCCTGTGTTATGTTCACCTTTAGAGCATTGTGGTTTGTTTGCATAGACCTACGACTACACCCCACAAGAAAAAGTGTAGCGGGGTCAAATTGCTCGACCTTGGTGTTCAATTCATATCACCCCTGCATAAGATAATCTTACTCTCATAGAGAATGTCAATCGTTGCCTCCGCTGTGTGGCACGTAGCACTGTCCTGCTGGAACCACATGCCGTCTAGGTTCATATGGTTTAATTATGGCCATAAGCATTTGGTTACTATCGTTCTGTAGCGCTTGCCGTTGACGTTGACCGCCTCACTAGCGTCGATTTCGAAAAATTACGGACCAATGATGCCGCCGATCTAAAATCCACACCAAACGGTAATTTTTTGAGGACGCATTACGTAGGTCACTCAATGAGTTATGAGATGGTCGAAATTTAAAAATGGAACGCACCCGTGTTACACATTTCTGAAAAGCAAATTTATTTAAAAATAGAACTCTATAAGCCAATTGCTCAATGTTAAAAAAAAAACAAAGTTCTATCAATTTTGCTGCAACGCTTCCCGCGCTTTTCTTTTAAAACAATTAATCTTAACCATAAACATTTGCGCGCTATCTATCTATATCTATTATGGTTTAAAATTTGGTTTAATCGATCAATTAAGTTAACAACGGTTACAATAAGCGTTAGGGGACTCATTTCCAAATTTTAGGTGGTTTGCTGAATTCAAAAGGGGTAAAATTAACTTTAAAGATGACTAAGAACCGGGGCCCAGCAAACGGCAGTAACAGCAGAAAATGTATGGACTACTGAAATGTTAATGCGAGAAGACCCACGAATCACATATCGAACGGACATCGAAAATATTGCAAGCATTAGTTTGGGGAGCATTCATACCATCCTACATCGACACCTTGGAGTGAGGAAGCTTTCTTGTCGATGGATCACTCGTTTGCTCTCCGAAAGCGAAAAACAGATTCGTGTGGATCGGTGTCATGAAACGCGTCTACGTTTTGAAAACGGGGCATCTGTGCGTGTTTCAGTAATCGCTACTGATAACGCGATATGTATCTATCAATATGATCCGGGAAATAATAGGTAATCATCGGTATAGGTCTATTCAGAAGGACAGTTACCGAGAAAACTTTAAAGACCTCGCAATTTCGGCAAAAAAATTGTGGCTTGTTTTTTATTTCACGGAGCGGACATTTTTCGATGTCATTGCTAGAAAATTGTAGGTCAGTCAACTCTGAATGACATCTACAGTTGCATTTCCCAAAGCTTTTCTAGCTGTGCGGGAGAGAAGACCAAAGATCGGACTTCGGGGAATCATGATGCATCACGATAACGTCTCTTCACATACCTACCTTAGAACAAAGGCATTTATTGAGGAATCTGGTATTGAAACTCTGAGTCACCCACCCTACAGCTCTGACTTAGCTCCTTGTGACTTCTTTTCGTATCCAGGAGTCAAAAAAAGAAGGCAAGTTTTTTTCAAGCGCCGAAGAAGCCGTGGCTGCCTACGAAGAAGCGATTTCGGACCTGTCAGATCAAGACTGGCAAAAATGTTTTCGGAGTTGGTTTAGGCGAATGGAACTTTGTATAGAGCATGACGGAGAACATTTAGAAAAGATGAAAAATAAATATTAATAGTATTTAGAATACTTTTTGTATATCTCAAAACTTATTGAGTGTCCTACGTAACACCTTGTGAATGTCACATGGGTTTTTATCGTCCAATTTAAGGCAATTCTCCTTTTTAAACCAGCTATTCATCGAAAAATGCGCCTTGTCGCTAAAGATGATTTTCGGGAGAAATTGGAGTTCTTTTCAAAACGATTCAAAGCCCAGTCAGTGAACAAACGACGTTTGTCTATGGTCATGAAATTTAAACTACATGGTCAATTGAAAATTGTATAGATGTAGGCCAAATTCCCGACTCAAAAATCGCCAAGTTGAAGTCTGCAAAATGCCGAGTTCTTGTGCACGTCGAATAAACGACTGCCTAGAGTTCTGCTGTACACTTTCACGAACCACGACGGTGTTCTTGGCCGATCTTACGTTCATTGAACGTACGTGTATAGGCTGATTGTGTACTGAACCGGTCGATTCAAGGTTACAGTTACCTACCTTAATACCTACTTAAGGTAGTACCTTACTAAGGTAGGTACTACAACTAAAAGTTGAAGAGTCGACTGTGAAGGGCCACCACATCTACCGTAAAACGCACTTCACAAACGATCACCCATTTTGATAATAATATTTTATCATTTGATATGTTGTTCAATCGTTTGACTTGCTATGGTGACTTGGCATAACTAATTGAATAATAAACAAAAGATTTGATAGATGGTAGCAAAACAAAATGGCCGCCACGGTCCGTCAAAATCTACCCGAGCTTATTGAAAAACGGCTCAAACGATTTTACATAAAATTTAGTGTCCAGGGAGTTTCGGGGACAATAAATCGATCTGGCTAGGACTTATTTTTAGAAAATGTCCTTTTTTCCGTGTTTTCAGGCAATAAAAAACTGCTACAATATAAGAAGGTAAATTTTGATAGATTACCAACGATCGTAATAGCTCAGGTGGGATGTCGGTTGGGCGTGATATCGGAGTTCCGTGGTTCACGGCCTGTCTCTGGTCCAGCTTTTTTCCTTTTTTTTTAATTTCCCTTCTTTTGTGAGAAAATCTATTATTTCAAGCCAGTGTTTTTAGTATTTTTTAAAAATACGAAAATTTTAACTAAGCTAATTGCACGCATGCTTTTTTATTCAAATAACAAGTTCAGTTTTTACTATTCTGTCAATTACATCAAAAAATATTATTTATGTTTCATCAGTATGTAATTTATAAATGTAATTTCAAAAAAAAAAACCGGGCAAAGGTCGGTCATCCGGGTACTTTTGCTTTGATTTAGACTATTCTTTGGAAATATCCCACCCCTAAATAAAATAGGGCATGAAGTTTTTAAAGTAGCTATTTAGATGTCATTTTAGTTGTTAATTGATCTTGTGATATTAATTAACCTATACTAAAAATATCAAATTAGTCAAAATTTTCACATGACTAACCTTGTCACATAATTAACTTCTTGAATTAGGACTTTAACGGTAATTCTTCAATCTAATATATCTTAGCACCGAGTTCAAGATCTATTTTACTATTTTTAATGCTCTGAAGTAGGTTTTACTTCTCATTAAAATTTAAATTTTATTATGTCATCGTACCTCTACAATTTACGAATTGTCATGCACAATAACAAGGCAAATCAAAATAATTTTACAAAAACCTCAATCATCACACACGATAAGCTTACCTTATATAAGCGATATTTAAATTGAGTAAATTTTCTGGAATATTTCTGGATATCGCATAGATTTATCTAAGCTTAGGATAAAATACACATTCATTCTGAGTAAGGTTAGACATGTTTAAGTACTTTTAAGCGGTTGGCTTTGTGAAAAAGATATAGATATTAAAACAAAAGCTAAGATGTATTCAGTGAACGAGTAAAATAAAGCTCTTTAAGTGCATCATGAGATAGAAGTTACAAAATAAGGACCAAAAAATAGATTATCGACTTGAATGTATGTTCTTTTTTTCTATGTAACATTATATCTTTAAGAATAGTAAATATATTTTTCAAGTTTATCTCGAAGAATGATGAATAAGATCAACTAAGCTCCTTCTTAGCTTTTACCATCGTTTTTTTTTAAATACAATTTGTATGTATAAAATAGTAAAGTTTTCAATCGGTAACTAGTTTAGTTTTTGATATAGACATCGTAACTATAACGATCTTAACTCTAAGCTGAAAATTTTGACGGCAAAGGAAACTGTTTCATCTACATTTCAAAAAAACATAAATTATTTAAAATTTACTGTTATCAATTGCAACGCGTTTGGCTAGGGCCAAACTTGAGGCAAATCAGTTATCAAAATATGTTTTTTAATTTTTTTCTGCATCTTTTTCATGAAGATGTTGGGAGAAAAGTATGAGATTGTGGACGACGGCGATAAGTCAAAAACTGGAGATAAATTATCAGCATCCGTGATGCCGTATAGTGGCGGCTTAAGAAAATCCACTTACCCATATTATCCCATGGGTGTCGCCGACAGAGGGAAATGGCATCATGATGGGCGGCAGCGTCTTCTGATTACAAGTAAAATATTAAAATGGAATTTCCCAACCCGCTAACAAAGCGTGACAGCTATGACTAAATATACCTTAGACGCCATTCGACCAACATAACCTACCGTAGGATTGACACTACCCACTCTCTAAATTCTTTAATTAATCCTTATCCCGAGATTTTGTAGATCAATCAACTGTTACATAATTAATGAATGATAATGACAAACCTTTTCCCTTCTGTACTCGTCTACGAGTAGTTGTCTGTAAATACCTACATGATTAAAATCTTTTAGTTTAAAATAAAATAGGAGTATATAAAACTGAGAAACTTATTTATAAACTGTTTTTCAATTAGAACGGGTAAATTTTGACGGACTGTGGCGGCCATTTTGTTTTGCTGACATCTATCAAATCGTTTGTTTATTATTCAATTAGTTATGCGAAGTCACTACAGCAAGTCACACGATTGAACAACATATCAAATGATAAAATATTATTATCAAAATGGGTGTTCGTTTGTGCAAACGTTGCGTTTTACGGTAGATGTGGTGGCCCTTCACAGTCGACTCTTCAACATTTAGTGGCCCTATTTGAAACGACCGGTTCAGTTAACAATCAGCCTATACACGTATGTTCAATGAACGTAAGATCGCCCAAGAACACAATAAGTATGTTTATATTTTTACAAACAATAAGTATGTTTATATTTTTATAGGTAATGTCTACTAAGTATCTTGAGCCAGTTTATATCCATTTATATTTATCCGTGGTAGAGCCATGATGCAGTTATATTAGTAGAGTATTTATACATATGAATATGATATACCCATATGAATGGGTCGGCTCGGCCGGGGCGGGACCACGCTCCTATAGAAAACCGGCATAAAATAGTAGCTTAATGCTGCTGTGTTTCGCATGGTGAGTGAAGAGAACTGGAGATTTTTACTGGAAACGAGGCCTTTCATCTTAGTCCTCACGGGTGACAACGCACCTGCATCTATGTTTATGTTTAAAGACATTTATTCTCATAAAGACATTTTATACGCCACTTACATGAGAACATAAATAAAAGTAAATCTAATTAACAAAATTCATTGTCGCTATGTTGTTGAAAAATAAATAACGTCAAAATCAGCTATTGACGGGAAAAATCCATACAAATAAAAGAAAAGTTAAATTCTAGTATACACTATCACCTTAGCACCACAATACTAAGACCAGGAAACAAACCAGTCCAACGCACTCAGATAGATATGTTTGTGATTATATGATTTGCTAGTTGCTTTTTGAACACATTGAACGAGTCTACATTTTTTATTTCCGAGGGTATCTTATTAAAAAGGCGCGAACCTTCGCATGTAATTGTGGTCTGGCCGTACTTTGTTCGAGTTTTAGGCAAAACAATGAAGCTTGCGCGTCGAGTGCAGATGCGCCCAACTTTTTTTCGCTTGGTGAATTGCAGATCCGTGCGGACCTTCTTGTTCATGGATTTGCGAATAAAGATACATGTGCTGTAAATGTATAATTTTTTGATATTCATCAGATTCGTCTCTCGGAAAAATTTTGAAGTTGACGTTCGGAAATTGTAGTTGAATAGCATTTTTATGATTTTATTTTGTAGGATTTGTAATTTGTTTAATCTAGTACTGGCAGTGCTTCCCCAGACCTCGATGAGATATAACAGGTGTGGTTTAAGTAGGACATTATATATTGTGAAACGTAGTTTCTGTGGTTCTATGTATCGAAAATTAATCCGAAGTAAGGCGTGAAGTGACCTTAATTTGGTTATTAAATATTTAATGTGAACTTTCCATGCTAAATATGTATCCAAATGAAGTCCAAGATATTTTTCATTAGTTTCTTCTTGCAATGGTGTATTGTTTATTTTAAGAGGTGAGAAATTAGGTATAGGTTTATTTTTTGCTTTAAATATTATATAGCTAGTTTTGGAAATATTGATAGTTAGTAAATTGTATTGTAACCAATCGCGAAGAATGTCAAGGTCCTGCTGGGCTTGAGAGACAAGATCATGAATTGAAGAACCACAGTAAAAAAGACAAGTGTCATCGGCGTAAAGTGTGATATTGCCGTTCAAGCCCAACTCATGCATATTGTAATGTAGACTAAAAATAGCAGAGGACCCAATATTGAACCTTGTGGAACTCCATAGGTTATGGGTTGTGGGGGACTTTGAGTGCTACTGTCTATTTTAACGACCTGGGATCTATTCGGGAGGTAAGAGGCCAGTAATACCAATGACTTCCAGTTTTTTTTAAGAGCAGTTTATGACATACGGTGTCAAACGCCTTTTTTAAATCGATGAATACTCCTAGTACGATGTTTTTCTTATCAATGTTTTGTTTGATTTTAGTTACCAGATCAATTGTAGCTGTGAGTGTATTACTTTTAGAACGAGATCCGTACTGTCTATCAAAAAAAGAAATCTATAGAATCTAAGTAGTTTTGTAGCCGTGTATGTAAGACTTTTTCGAGAATTTTTGATAATACTGGCAGTACGGAATTTGGTCGATAGTTGCCCGGTTCTGTTTTTGGTCCCGATTTGTAATTAGGTGTTACTTTGGCTATTTTAAGTGAGTCTGGAAATGATCCGTTTTGTAAAAGTTTGTTAAAGTTTTTCTTTAATGAATTTATTATTAAGTCCTTCACATGCTTGATAACTTTTGTACTAATACCATCTAGAAACCGACACTACTGTTTGAATCAAGTTTGTTAATAATATTAAGGATTTCTTCTTCAGTGCATGGGTCTAAACTATTCATTTGCAAATTTTGTAAAAGTGGTTTTGGTAGTACGTGAGTATAATTTACATGGAACTGAATAGGTATTTCATCAGCTAAATATGGCCCTATAGTAGCAAAAAAGTTACTAAATATATTGCATATCTCATGAGGATCAGTAATTTCTATTGAATTGACAATAAGTTTGGGAGGAGCGCATCTTTGTTTAAATTTATTATTTGTAAGGGTATTGAGTAAATTCCATAGCTTTTTGGGGTTTCCACTGTATTTGTCGAATTCCTTCTTATAATATGACTTCTTTGTTTCCCGTATCAACTTGATTATTTTATGTCTTTTGATGATAAACTTTTCTCTCAGGTCTTCTCTTTCTGGGTTGTTCTGTAGTTCTGTCCACATTAAGTTTCTTTCATTGATCTCTGTTATGATAATTTTGTTTATCCATTATTTTTGTGGTTCATTCATAATTTTGGTCTTTATTACTTTGCTTTCTTCCATACATTTTTGTATTAGTTTTTCCAGTCTTGTGAAGTCATCGTTGGATTCTTGTATTCCTGCTTTCTCCATTGATTTATGAAGTTCCTTATAATTTATTGCTTCGTATTGATAATATTTTCTTGGTTTTGTTTTCTTGATTTCCACGTAAAGCTGTCTATGATTTGAAACAGATGAGTTGACATATACCATATGAAAATTTTCTTCCTTTAAGTTGGTGCTTACATGATCTAGGATAGACTTTTTTGTATGTCCTTGTCTGGTGTAATATTTTTTTGTGATTTTTTTATGATCTTGTATCCATTCTGTTTTAGCAAATGACTGTATCTTTTGGTCTCTGAATTTTTTGTGAGTAAATCAACGTTAAAGCCACCAAAAACTATTGCTCTGCTTCTTTCTTGTAATTGTGATTCGTATACTTCGAGAAATTGCTTGAAATTAGTGTGTCCAGGATTATATACCACTCCTACTTCAAGTGCATATTTTTGTAGTTTTATCCACAGATAGTTATTGCCTCCTACATATTTTCACTCTGATAAACTGTGCTTCAGGTTATTATGGAATAAGCAGATACCCCTCCTCCACCAGCATCTGTTCTGTAGTTATAATAATGAAAGTAACTTGGTAGTTGAAGTTGTAATGCTTGTTCCACGTTGCGAATCCAAGTTTCAGTTATTAGTATGATGTGCACATTATTTGGTATTGCTTGTAATACACACTTAAGTTCATCGAGTTTTTCCACTTTACGTATACTTCGAGCGTTGAGGTAGAGAAAGGTAAAGCGTGATTGTAAAATTTTGGTAACTGTTTAATATTAAGTGTTGTTTTTGATAGAAATGTTTATTTCTGTGTTTACTGTGTGGAGTTTTTTGATGTTTTTATGATTTGATTTTTATGATTACTTGATTCGTAATCGATGATAGATGTAGATATCTATGGGGTACAGCAACCACTTATCATCAGGGGGACTCTCGTTTGTCACCCTATCCTATATCGTACTTCTACAAATGACTGTACTCAGCCGAGGTAAAATAATATATAAGAATTTCGATTATCCATCACGTTTGGAGTGAATAGATAAACACGCGTTTCCAAGTATTCATCCTAGTCCTAGGGTAGATGCCCAACGTCGGCTGGGTATTAAGTCCCCAAGACCGGATTTTGGTCAAGGCGGCCAGTCTTAAAACGAAGACTAGACATTTGCGCAGGACATGATTATAGTGCCCAAGTGTATACACAAGGATAGTTGAACTCTCTATTAGATCGGGTGCAAGACCAACAATTTAACACGCTCCCCAAGTCACGAGAGTGGAACATAGCTATCTTCCAGACTCCGGGTTGCACTGAAAATTTCCTAATAGAAAAACGTAATAATTTATTTTGGAACGACCCCCGGAATCTTATGATTAGCAGTCCCTATGTCGAAGTCAAACATTTTACGACGTATAGATAATAATACGGAATATTCAAACGACTAGAATGATTAAAATACAATGTTTTAAATAAATAAAAAAATGAAATAAATATCTGGTATACGTTTATAACTTCATTGAAAATTCTTTGCAAATTAGTGACAGAAAAATGGGAAGTAATTGCATTCGTGTACGCGGAAACTGATAATCCTATACCTTTAAACGAGCAATTCTTGATTATATATATTATATATATATATATATAATCGGAATCTCGGAAACGGTTCCAACGATTTTCATACAATTTTGTGTGCAGGGAGTTTCGGGGGGCAATAAATCGATCTAGCTAGGATTTATTTTTAAAAAAATGTATTTTTGTCCGCGTTTTTAGGCAGTGAAAAACTGGTACAATATCTTTAGAATAAGAAGGTAAATATCGACAATCTATTAATGATTACAAATAGCTTAATTGGTATATTGGGTGGTCACAAAATCGTAATACCATGGTTCGAGCCCAGATCGACCGACCGACTTTTTTAAATTTTTTTTTCAAGTTCCTTTCTTTTTTGAGAAAATCTATTTTGTCGTGTCCTTTTTTTAGTATTTTTTAAAAACACGAAAATTTAAATTAAACTAATTGCACTCATAATTTTTTATTCAAATAACCAGTTCAGTTTTTTCTATTATGTCGCTAAGATCAAAAAATATTATTCGTATTTCATCAGTATGTAATTTGAATCTAAATATAATTTCCAAAACACACGAATTAAAAAAAAAACCGAGCGAAAATACTGAGTAAAGCTCGGTCAACCGGGTACTATGATTTAATTGACCAATTACATCGCATGTATACATAATCAAATTAAATTTCAGTTCCTCTACTATTAGTTATTTTAATTTCATATTAAGATAAGATTCTAGAGTAATGTTATATTGTCGATGATTCTTTTTATTACTGAAGTAGTCTAAACTCAATCGCGGTAAGTACAAAGGTTTAATATTTTTTTAAATAATTAGGTGAAATTATTTTCTATTAGTTCGATATTATATTGTGACTGACTGCCTCATTAGTCCAATGGTCGTAAAAGCGATTGCTGATCATGAGGTCTTTGGTTCAAATCCGGGGTCAGGCCAATAATATCTATAATTGGGTTTCTCTGTCAAAACATCCTTAGTAGCATACCGGAATTACGAAGTGTCTTCCGAGGCATTGTGACCGAAAGTCGGTATGGAAGAGATCATTATTATTATTATGATCGAAAGTTTATTTACGTTATATAAATGTAACAAATTAAAAAAACATGAACGCAGCGATTGAACTTAAATATCATATCATAGACAAATCAATAAAAATATAATTTTATACGTGATAGAGCCACGCTGTAGCTATATTATGGTTGTAGCACGAATGGGTCAGTTTAACCGGGGAAGTACCACGCTCTCACAGAATACTAACATCAAATAGAAGCTTAATACTGCTTTGTTTCGTACGGTGAGTGTAGAGAACCGGAGACCCTTTTTTACTGGAAACGAGGCATCTTAGTCCTTAGAGAGGATAAATGCTTGTTTGTTCCGCTTATTCTAAAAAAATAGAAGGAGCGATACGTGAATTTATGTACGTGTTAGTAAAGTGATACAGATTCCGTGACCTATTACCTTTTTTTTTATAACGCGCAATCTTTTTCTAATAAACAGCTACATTATAGTCGTGAACATGTGCATCTAGAACCATATTGTTGGTTACAAATTATTTTAGATGTCTGACCGTGCAATGTCGGTGATAACGTAGATGAAAATGTAGATATGTTGTCAACCTCTGCGGGCTAAAAAGAAATACTTGGTTACTAGTTAAGAAGGGTCTCTACGTCACTACAATCACCATAAGAAACGCAGTAGCATTGAGCTGGTATTTCACATTAGCAATTAGTATGCCGACCACTTTGTGCTGCAGTCATGATGTAGCTACAGCGAAGCTCTAATACTTTAAAGTGTGATAATATTGAAGTAAATTTGGTAAGAATTACCTCGCCCGCATCCGCTCAATGAAATAACATAATGTGTTTTACCTAGTTTGAGAGGTTACGTAGTTCGAAGAGCCGTGGTAGCTCAGATAGTTAACGCTCGCTATAAATATAACAGAACGCGAGTAATCCGGGTTCGATCCCTGCCGGCACCAATGAAATTGTTAATTGCAATTTTAAGTGCTGATTTACCACGTGCTTGTCGGTGAAGAAAAACATCGTGGGGAAACCTGCATGTCTGAGGAATAAGAAAAAATTTTTTTCGAAGACATGTAAAGTTCGCCAACACGCATTGAGGCAGCACGGCGAACACTTCCTTGCCTTAAAACCCTCTTAGAAATGAGGGGTGACCTGTGACCAGCAGTGGGACGTATATAGGCTGTAACTTTACTTTTTTTAATTTACCTAGTTTTAAGAGCACCTACCGCCCTCCCTCAATTGTGTGCACTAATCCCGTCACCACTAATCCAGCACCTAGTGGTTGGTAGTAGTCTACCAACGCCACTACACTAGGAAAGACACACCATCGATGATAATACAAATCATTATTAGTATTATCATCGATGGTGTGTCTTTCCCAGTGTAGTGATGTTGGGACCAGCTTGAAAATAACAGCATAATGATATGTCACGAGAAACATATAACTTTTTTTAACTGGAAACCAGGTGTTCCGTGTTAGTCTTGAAGAGCGGAGGAGCTTAATTTCTATTCCTAATGGAAATATAGAAATAGATGTAGATACTCCATAAAAAAAACTATTACTTAATCGAAAATTTTATTGCATTGGTCCGCTAATACTTAGTTTAGAATCAATAATTTGTTATCATCATTTGATCTATTCCAGCAATATACATTGTAAAATAAAGTTCGAAAAACAAAATTTTATTTATGTAGGACGAGGATGATGCATGGTAATGGCAGTCCGCTGCAACGTGTTGGTTGGTTGGTTGGTTCAAAGTGGAAATAACACTAACCCGTACTGCCAAACACTTTATACGTGCAATCTACGGGTGAACTACACGCGTGGATCTATCAACGCTCTCCAAGTGCAATGTAATAATGGTATGGGAATGTTGTTGGGGCTTCCGAGATACTGCAGCCCGTCAGGGATGTTCGCGCTGGCACACACTGATATGTTTCACTCCTGCACAAAGGTGGGGGGGGGGGCAACACCATTCTTAGTGATCATTAAAAAGCCTGACTGCCCGACACTGCGGCACTGGGTGTGCATTCGCACACATGTTGCATACTAACATAGTTTTTAAGATCTCTTTTTTGTTACTAACAATATGGACAAACGTCTGAATTAAATGGATTTTATTTTATTTATTTAATTTAGTAAAGAATAAGGGTGTCAAGCGATTACACAGTTCACTATATGGAAAGTAGCTGCATTAGTCCATAGACATCTATATATGTCCTCGATTTAAGAATCAAAATGCTACTTTTCCAGTAAAGAGTCTTACATAATTAAATTAAATCAATAAAATTTATTGTATTAATTCATATCAAATAATTACATTTATTATATTATTTTAAGAATAATTTGTCACAATCCACGGAAACATTTACATGTTGTTACCTAAGCGTATGTTGATAATGCTTTTCATGTATTAATTAAATTTAGAGTTATTTACTGCACTAGAGATCGCATTGCGGATGACAAGTGGGAATGTGTTATATAATGGTACAATTAACGCATATCATAATATATTATATATTTTGGTTTTGCAGAATAGACGTTGAAAATAGCGTTATAAAAATTAAAAATATGCTATGTGGTGGTGGCATACATTGCATGAGCCATTTGGCCTGGTAGGTTTCGTAAAAGGAGACTATGATAAATGCTACAAAATTATATAACGGTTGGTGTGTACCACCTCGTTGACTGCCTCTTTGGTCTAGTAGTCGTAAATGCAACTGATTATCTTTAGGTCCAGGGTTCGAATCCTGGGTTGAATCAAATCAGTAATCGGATTTTTCTGATAATAGAAGGTCGGAGTCGGGAAGTTGGTAGTGTAACACGGCGGTGCTTTGGAAAGCAGAAAAAGTCGTTTGTCCTGTGCCTGATCTCTCTCAAGTGGCTTCACATCGGAATGTGAGAGTGAGGGAATAGAGAATGTCCCTGTGCTTGCGGATGTACTTAATCACTATAATCCTGTCCTGCACCGATGGCTAGTCTCCGTTTGGACTGGTTGCCGCGACCGAAATTTTGTATTGAGGTCTTAACATCCAGCCGACGTTAGGAAGATAAAGATAAATACCCTCTACATCGGGAGATGCCCATGTACAGGAAAATACTTTTATGGGCAGATTCTTTACGTGTAATCATGTTGAATATAGGTCACGAATGGGTCGGCTCAACTGGGAAAGGACCACGCTCTCACAGAATACCAGCGTAAAATAGCAGCTTAATACTGCTATGTTTCGTATGGTGATTGTAGTGAACCGGAGAACTTTTTTACTGGAAACGAGGCATTTCATCTTAGTCCTCACGGGTGATAACGTATCTGCATTTTAATTCGTAATCGGAATAGATGTAAATGTGTGTGGGCCACAGCAACCTCTTACCATCAGGAGTTCTGTGAGCTCTGTTGTCACCCTTTACCTATAAAAAATGATGGCGAAAAAAAAAACAAATGTTAAGCGAACGTTAAAATATATTATTTCATTCGGATTATGTGATACTATACTACTCATGAATATTATTAAAGTACGGGCCTACTTAATTCCTAAGAGAATGACGGAGCAGAAAGTCTGCTTCATTACGTGAAGTCACTCGTGCTTTTGTTTTGTGATTTGCTGTTCCGACTTGCAATCACTTACATCCAATATAGAACCAAGGTGCCTCAACAAGTGATCCAGTTCTGCTAAATTTGGCAAATAGTATGATGATGTTTTTTTGATATTAACGATGTTTTTAAATTGAAGCCCATGCTAGCGAAGCCGCGGATAAAAAGCTTCATATCCAAAAATATATATTATAATACATATAAATTCCTTAAAATTATATTAACCCTTTTATGTAAACTTAGTCCAATAGTTTTAAAACTTCGAGCATGTTAAATTTAGTATATTTTAACAACTACAGAATTGTGTAACTGTATTGAAATCCTTTATTAAAAGTCCGTCACAAATACCACATAAGTATAAGTTAAATATTAAATGTTTATTTTATTTCTCATATCAACACATAAAATTTAAATATCTTGGTAACAACTACGAGTATACGTAATAAAAATAGGCTAGTAAAGTAGAAGATTGGTTCTCAAATCAATCTGTACGCCTGTATTATAGGCAATTAATAAACCTATGATGAACAAAATTGATTCTGTTTATCTTTATGTATTTCACAGATTTGCATGATCAACTACATTTATTCTAATGTTTTGAATTTGTACAGGAATTATTAGTCGAAATTTTCCTTCATAAATTTTAAACATGTGCCGGGTTTTGAAATGGTGTAAATATAATTATATCTTAAGATACGTGCAATAAAATTAAATTATAGCCCATTTAACCGTATATTAAGATCGTAAATAGTGGTGACTTTAATATTGCGAAATTGATTCCCATCAGAATAATTTTCTTACTGTATCTCCTCACAAGTATTAAGTGCATTGTAAGCAATTCTTCATTTGTTTTTCGCTTGAATTAAGTCAAGATATATCTCCTACGTATATCAAGTGTTCTTTGGTGATGTTTTTCATTAAAGTCCAGTCACTAAGTCCATACTATACTAATTTTTTCTTTGTCCTACAATTGCGCACAACCACCCTCACTCTCCAAAACAAGGCGGGATTGCGTTCGGCAATGGAGTCATGGAACTATTACATTATTAATTGGTGTTTCAATTCTCTTAAGTTAGTTATACAGACCATTTCCCGCTGAATAAGTCGATTTTTATCTTTTTGTTACAAAATAAGCGCCATTAAAATGAATAGCCTTTTCCATCCTTATAAATTTCTTTTGGCAATTAATTCTGCACATAAATCTGAGCGGCGCACTTACAAAAAGAAAACGAAAGTTTAAGTCTGTTATTAATTTTTGCGAGAACAATAAACCTTAGAATCTCTTGTAATGGATGCCAGCTCGACCGTCATTCCTCTTTGTTTGCACCTGAACACCTCGTTCTTAAAACTTCTTCCTAACAGTGAGTTTAAGCGGGTTGTTGGGCAAATTAATTACTAGGGAAGTTTGAAGAGAGTAGCTTGTTTAAAGTGTCTTTAAAAGATATTGTTCAATGGTATTTGATTAATAGAACTAAGAAGTTTAAAAAAAGGTCTAAAATTGTTTAAATGAATAGATTAACAAGATTTTTTAATTTTATATATTTTTAAGTAGTTTTCCCGTTGGTATCTTTTGGTTTTTATCACATAATTAAGTGTGAGGTTATTTTTTATTTTGTAATGGACTTGTAACGTTGTATGTGTGTTGTGTTGTATGATATTGCATGTATCAGATATTTATTATTATGCGTGAATTCGAAACAGATTTTCCCATACAGGGAGTTACTTGAGGAATAGACGTTGTTGGGGATGCTCTTTTAGATGAAGAATGCGTTTAGGAGGCATTTTATTAGGTCTGTATTAAGAGGTTCGAAAACAGATTTTCCACAAGGTCACTTTTCCAAAAATGTCTATCTCGTAAAATTGTACTATTAGAGCATAAGCAGATTGAAAGTTATTAAAAGCCCAAGAAAATATTTTCCAGAATAGCCGTTGTGTGTCGTATGTGCTCACTACTAGGGTAGCATAAGCCGAAAGCAATATCAGGACAGTTGAAGAATATTCAGTTTCAAAAAGTGGCAGGCGCTTTAATTTGCGGCTAGATATTTCTCCGGTTATCAGATGTACCAGAGTCCATTAAGTTCAATGACTGTTTTGTGAAGAAACAATAGTTTGGCATAAATTGCACTAAAACTGTGTTATAACGCTGAACAAACAAAGATGAAAAACTGTACCTTCTAATTTTGCGCTTGTGAACGGAGATTGCAAATGTTGATAGTCCATGTACAAGGACGACACTCGTAGACTTTCTTGTAAAGGGTTTCTAAATAAGGGTAGATGTTCAAATGAAATAAAAGAACAATTGATAGAATCAGGCGTTACTTTGCGGAAATCCATTATAATAAAAAATAAAAATATAAATTTCTTTGCAACTTTCCGCTAAACATATAAAATGATGTGTCTTACCTGGATTGAAGCGCACCTCCCGCCCTCCCTCAATTGGTCTAAGTCCCTAAATTGGCTAAGTCACTTAGCGGTCAGCCACCGTAGAGTCTATATTACCTGAGGATGCCTCGTGTAGAGGCGAAACACGTGTCGTATTATCGTCGATGGTGTGTCTTGCCTGGAATAGTGGTGTTGAGAGTAGTGGTGCTTGGTCTAGTGGTGACGGAGTTAGTGTATGCAATTGAGAGAGGGCGGGAGGTGCGCTTCAATCCAGGTAAGACACATCATTTTATATGTTGAGCGGAAAGTTGCAAAGAAATTTATATTTTTATTTTTTATTGAAATAAAAGAAGTTGTGTGTGAGGAATTAACAAATTTCTCTTTTTTATTTGAAGGTCCATAAGTGCCATTAATTGTACGTTATAACATCGTTCAAATGCTTGCCTCACATTCTTATAGTGGCACAGATCCTGGTGGTCCAATTTTCAATGATTCTTCTGCATTGATCCGGCTGAATTTGAGCGATGGCCTGTGTTATGTTCACCTTTTACAGCACAGTGGTTTGTTTGCATAGACCAACGACTTCACCCCACAAGGAAAAGTGTAGCGGAGTCAAATAGCTTGATCTTGGTGGTCAATTCATATCACCCCTGCATAAGATAAAGTTACTCTCATAGAGAATGTCAATCTTTGCCTCCGCTGTGTGGCACGTAGCACTGTCCTGCTAGAACCACATGTCGTCTAGGTTCATATGGTTCAATTTGGGCCATAAGCATTTGGTTATTATCGTTCTGTAGCGCTTGCCATTGACAGTGACCGCCTCGTTAGCGTCGATTTCGAAAAATTACGAACCAATGATGCCGCCGGTCTAAAATCCACACCAAACGGTAATTTTTTGAGGACGCATTACGTAGGTCACTCAATGAGTTATGAGATTGTCGAAATTTAAAAATGGAACGCACCCGTGTTATATATTTCTAAAAAGCAAATTTATTTAAAAATAGAACTCCATAAGCCAATTGCTCAATGTTAAAAAAAACAAAGTTCTATCAATTTTGCTGCAACGCTTCCCGCGCTTTTCATTTAAAACAATGAATCTTAACCGTAAACATTTGCGCGCTATCTATCTATATCTATTATGGTTTAAAATTTGGTTTAATCGATCAATTAAGTTAACAACGGTTACAATAAGCGTTAGGGGGACTCATTTCCAAATTTTAGGTGGTTTGCTGAATTCAAAAGGGGTAAAATTAACTTTAAAGATGACTAAGAACCGGAGCCCAGCAAACGGCAGTAACAGCAGAAAATGTATGGACTACTGAAATGTTAATGCGAGAAGACCCACGAATCACATATCGAACGGACATCGAAAATATTGCAAGCATTAGTTCGGAGAGCATTCATACCATCCTACATCAACATCTTGGAGTGAGGAAGCTTTCTTGTCGATGGATCACTCGTTTGCTCTCCGAAAGCGAAAAAACAGATTCGTGTGGATCGGTGCCATGAAATGCGTCTACGTTTTGAAAACGGGGCATCTACGCGTGTTTCAGTAATCGCTACTGGTGACGCGACATGTATCTATCAATATGATCCGGGAAATAATAGGTAATCATCGGTATAGGTCTATTCAGAAGGACAGTTACCGAGAAAACTTTAAAGACCTCGCAATTTCGGCAAAAAAATTATGGCTTGTTTTTTATTTCACGGAGCGGACATTTTTCGATGTCATTGCTAGAAAATTGTAGGTCAGTCAACTCTGAATGACATCTACAGTTGCATTTCCCAAAGCTTTTCTAGCTGTGCGGGAGAGAAGACCAAAGATCGGACTTCGGGGAATCATGATGCATCACGATAACGTCTCTTCACATACCTACCTTAGAACAAAGGCATTTATTGAGGAATCTGCTATTGAAACTCTAAGTCACCCACCCTACAGCCCTGACTTAGCTCCTTGTGATTTTTTTTTCGTATCCAGGAGGCAAAAAAAAAGAAGACAAGTTTTTTTCAAGCGCCGAAAAATCCGTGACTGCCTACGAAGAAACGATTTCGGACCTGTCAGATCAAGTCTCGCAAAAGTGTTTTCAGAGTTGGTTTAGGCGAATGGAACTTTGTATAGAGCATGACGGAGAACATTTAGAAAAGATGTAAAATAAATATTAATAGTATTTAGAATACTTTTTGTATATCACAAAACTTATTGAGTGTCCTACTAATCACCTTGAGAACGTGACATGGGTTTTTGACGCCCCATTTAAGGCAATTCTCCTTTTTAAACCAGCTATTCATCGAAAAATGCGCCTTGTCGCTAAAGATGATTTTCGGGAGAAATTGGGGTTCTTTTCAAAACGATTCAAAGCCCAGTCAGTGAACAAACGACGTTTATCTATGGTCATGAAATTTAAACTACATGGTCAATTGAAAATTGTATAGATGTAGGCCAAATTCCCGACTCAAAAATCGCCAAGTTGAAGTCTGCAAAATGCCGAGTTCTTGTGCACGTCGAATAAACGACTGCCTAGAGTTCTGCTGTACACTTTCACGAACCACGACGGTGTTCTTGGCCGATCTTACGTTCATTGAACGTACGTGTATAGGCTGATTGTTTACTGAACCGGTCGTTTCAAGGTAAAGGTAAGGTAGATACTACAGCTAAAGGTTGAAGAGTCGACTGTGAAGGGCCACCACATCTACCGTAAAACGCAACGTTTGCACAAACGAACACCCATTTTGATAATAATATTTTATCATTTGATATGCAGTTCAATCGTATGACTTGCTATGGTGACTTGGCATAACTAATTGAATAATAAACAAAGATGTGATAGATGTTAGCAAAACAAAATGGCCGCCACGGTCCGTCAAAATCTACCCGAGCTTATTGAAAAACGGCTCAAACGATTTTACATAAAATTTAGTGTCCAGGGAGTTTCTAGTTCTAGCTAGGAATTATTTTTAGAAAATGTCCTTTTTTTCCGTGTTTTCAGGCAATAAAAAAACTGCTACAATATAAGAAGGTAAATTTTGACAGATTACCAACGATCGTAATAGCTTAGGTGGGATGTCGGTTGGGCGTGATATCGGAGTTCCGTGGTTCGCGGCCTGTCTCTGGTCCGGCTTTTTTCCTTTTTTTCAAGTTCCCTTCTTTTGTGAGAAAATCTATTATTTCAAGCCCGTTTTTTTAGTATTTTTTAAAAATACGAAAATTTTAACTAAGCTAATTGCACGCATGATTATTTATTCAAATAACAAGTTCAGTTTTTACTATTCTGTCAATTACATCAAAAAATATTATTTATGTTTCATCAGTATGTAATTTATAAATGTAATTTCAAAAAAAACACCGGGCAAAGGACGGTCATCCGGGTACTTTTGCTTTGATTTAGACTATTCTTTGGAAATATCCCACCCCTAAATAAAATAGGACATGAAGTTTTTAAAGTAGCTATTTAGATGTCATTTTAGTTGTTAATTGATCTTGTGATATTAATTAACCTATACTAAAAAATATCAAATTAGTCACAATTTTCACATGACTAACGTTGTCACATAATTAACTTCTTGAATTAGGACTTTAGTGGTAATTCTTCAATCTAATATATCTTAGCACCGAGTTCAAGATCTATTTTACTATTTTTAATGCTCTGAAGTAGGTTTTACTTTTTTTCAAATTTAAATTTTATTATGTCATCGTACCTCTACAATTTACGAATTGCCATGCACATTAACAAGGCAAATCAAAATAATTTTACAAAAACCTCAATCATCACACACGATAAACTTACCTTATATAAGCGATATTTAAATTGAGTAAATTTTTCTGGACATTTCTGGATATCGTATAGATTTATCTAAGCTTAGGATAAAATACACATTCATTCTGAGTAAGGTTAGACATGTTTAAGTACTTTTAAGCGGTTGGCTTTGTGAAAAGATATAGATATTAAAACAAAAGCTAAGATGTATTCAGTGAACGAGTAAAATAAAGCTTTTTAATTGCATCATGAGATAGAAGCTATAAAATAAGGACCAAAAAAATAGAGTATCGACTTGAATGTATGTTCTTTTTTATGTATGTAATATTATATCTTTGAGAATAGTAAATATATTTTTCAAGTTTATCTCGAAGAATGATGAATAAGATCAACTAAGCTCCTTCTTAGCTTTTACCATCGTTTTTGTTTAAATACAATTTGTATGTATAAAATAGTAAAGTTTTCAATCGGTAACTAGTTTAGTTTTTGATATAGGCATTGTAACTATAACGATCTTAACTCCAAGCTGAAAATTTTGACGGCAAAGGAAACTGTTTCATCTACATTTCAAAAAACATAAATTATTTAAAATTTACTGTTATCAATTGCAATGCGTTTGGCTAGGGCAAAACTTGAGGCAAAGCAGTTGTCAAAATATTTTTTTAATTTTTTTCTGCATCTTTTTCATGAAGATGTTGGGAGAAAAGTATGAGATTGTGGACGACGGCGATAAGTCAAAAACTGGAGATAAATTATCAGCATCCGTGATGCCGTATAGTATACCATGTAGTTTAAATTTCATGACCATAGACAAACGTCGTTTGTTCACTGACTGGGCTTTGAATCGTTTTGAAAAGAACTCCAATTGCTCCCGAAAATCATCTTTAGCGAAAAGGCGCATTTTTGTATGAATAGCTGGTTTAAAAAGGAGAATTGCCTTAAATGGGACGTCAAAACCCCATGTCACGTTCTCAAGGTGATTTGTAGGACTCTCAATAAGTTATGAGATATACAAAAAGTATTCTAAATACTATTAATATTTATTTTACATCTTTTCTAAATGTTCTCCGTCATGCTCTATACAAAGTTTCATTCGCCTAAACCAACTCTGAAAACACTTTTGCCAGTCTTGATCTGACAGGTCCGAAATCGCTTCTTCGTAGAGCAGCCATGGCTTCTTCGGCGCTTGAAAAAAAACTTGCCTTCTTTTTTTTGACTACAATACTTTACTTCGTAATTTGTCACAATCCACGGAATCAGTCGCATGTTGTTACCAAAGCGTATGTTGATAATGCTTTTCATGTATTAATTAAATTTAGAGTCATTAACTGCACTAGAGATCGAATTGCGAGTGACAAGTAGGTATGTGTTATATAATGGTACTATTAACGATTATCATAATATATTATGTAGTTTGGTTTTGCAGAATAGACGTTGAAAATAGCGTTATAAAAATTAAAAATATGCTATGTGGTGGTGGCATACATTGCATGAGCCATTTGGCCTGGTAGGTTTCGTAAAAGGAGACTATGATAAATGCTACAAAATTATATAACGGTTGGTGTGTACCACCTCGTTGACTGCCTCTTTGGTCTAGTAGTCGTAAATGCAACTGATTATCTTTAGGTCCCGGGTTTGAATCCTGGGTTGGATCAAATCAGTAATTGAGTTTTTCTGACAATAGAAGCTCGGAGTCGGGAAGTTGGTAGTGTAACACGGCCGTGCTTTGGAAAGGAGAAAAAGTCGTTTGTCCTGTGCCTGATCTCTCTCAAGTGGCTTCACATCGGAATGTGAGAGTGAGGGAATAGATAATGTTCCTGTGCTTGCGGATGTACTTAATCACTATAATCCTGTCCTGCGCCGATGGCTAGGCTCCGTTTGGACTGGTAGCCGCGACCGAAATTTTGTTTTGAGGTCTTAACATCCTGCCGACGTCAGGAAGATAAAGATAAATTCCCTCTACATCGGGAGATGCCCATGTACAGGAAAATACTTTTATGGGCAGATTCTTTACGTGGTAGAATCATGTTGCAGATATATCATAGCTGTATCACGAATGGGTCAGCTCAACTGGGAAAGGACCACGCTCTCACAGAATACCAGCGTAAAATAGCAGCTTAATACTGCTATGTTTCGTTGGTGATTGTAGTGAACCGGAGAACTTTTTACTGGAAACGAGGCATTTCATCTTAGTCCTCACGGGTGATAACGTATCTGCATTTTAATTCGTAATCGGAATAGATGTAGATGTGTGTGGGCCACAGCAACCTCTTACCATCAGGTGTTCTGTGAGCTCGTTTGTCACCCTTTACCTATAAAAAATGATGGCGAAAAAAAAAACAAATGTTAAGCGAACGTTAAAATATATTATTTCATTCGGATTATGTGATACTATACTACTCATGAATATTATTAAAGTACAGGCCTACTTAATTCCTAAGAGAATAACGGAGCAGAAAGTCTGCTTCATTACGTGAAGTCACTCGTGCTTTTGTTTTGTGATTTGCTGTTCCGACTTGCAATCACTTACATCCAATATAGAACCAAGGTGCCTCAACAAGTGATCCAGTTTTGCTAAATTTGGCAAATAGTATGATGATGTTTTTTTGATATAACGATGTTTCTAAATTGAAGCCCATGCTAGCGAAGCCGCGGATAAAAAGCTTCATATCCATAAATATATATCATAATACATATTAAATTCCTTAAAATTATATTAACCCTTTTATGTAAACTTAGTCCAATAGTTTTAAAACTTCGAGCATGTTAAATTTAGTATATTTTAACAACTACAGCATTGTGCAACTGTATTGAAATCCTTTATTAAAAGTCCGTCACAAATACCACATAAGTATAAGTTAAATATTAAATGTTTATTTTATTTCTCATATCAACACATAAAATTTAAATATATTGGTAACAACTACGAGTATACGTAATAAAAATAGGCTAGTAAAGTAGAAGATTGGTTCTCAAATCAATCTGTACGCCTGTATTATAGGCAATTAATAAACCTATGATGAACAAAATTGATTCTGTTTATCTTTATGTATTTCACAGATTTGCATGATCAACTACATTTATTCTAATGTTTTGAATTTGTACAGGAATTATTAGTCGAAATTTTCCTTCATAAATTTTAAACATGTGCCGGGTTTTGAAATGGTGTAAATATAATTATATCTTAAGATACGTGCAATAAAATTAAATTATAGCCCATTTAACCGTATATTAAGATCGTAAATAGTGGTGACTTTAATATTGCGAAATTGATTCCCATCAGAATAATTTTCTTACTGTATCTCCTTACAAGTATTAAGTGCAGTGTAAGCAATTCTTCATTTGTTTTTCGCTTGAATTAAATCAAGATATATCTCTTACTATACTAATTTTTTCTTTGTCCTACTATTGCGCACAACCACCCTCACTCTCCAAAACAAGGCGGGATTGCGTTCGGCAATGGAGTTACATTATTAATTGGTGTTTCAATTCTCTTAAGTTAGTTATACAGACCATTTCCCTCTGAATAAGTCGATTTTTATCTTTTTGTTACAAAATAAGCGCCATTAAAATGAATAGCCTTTTTCCATCCTTATAAATTTCTTTTCGCAATTAATTCTGCACATAAATCTGAGCGGCGCACTTTATAAAAGAAAACGAAAGTTTAAGTCTGTTATTAATTTTTGCGAGAACAATAAACCTTAGAATCTCTTGTAATGGATGTCAGCTCGACGTCATTCCTCTTTGTTTGCACCTGAACACCTCGTTCTTAAAACTTCTTCCTAACAGTGAGTTTAAGCGGGTTGTTGGGCAAATTAATTACTTGGGAAGTTTGAAGAGAGTAGCTTGTTTAAAGTGTCTTTAAAAGTATATTGTTCAATGGTATTTGATTAATAAAACTAAGAAGTTTAAAAAAGGTCTAAAATTGTTTAAATGAATAGATTAACAAGATTATTTAATTTTATATATTTTTAATTAGTTTTCCCGTTGGTATCTTTTGGTTTTTATCACATAATTAAGTGTGAGGTTATTTTTTATTTTGTAATGGACTTATAACGTTGTATGTGTATTGTGTTGTATGATATTGCATGTATCAGATATTTATTATTATGCGAAAATTCGAAACGGATTTTTCCCATACAGGGAGTTACTTGAGGAATAGACGTTGTTGGGGATGCTCTTTTAGATGAAGAATGCGTTTATGTATACGCTTTTACAACAAAAATCCCAGAAAATATACAAAATTTGTCATACACAAAGTTCAAAAATGTTATTAAACTAAGTTTGTATAAAAAGGGTTATTATAATATTAAGGAATTTATAGATGATAATAACCCCTGGGAAGGGTGATCGCTACCAAGCTATTTCTAATTTGTCTTGTGTTGTTGATTGTAAACATGATTGTAAGCTATTATTGGAAAAAAAATAGTCCCGCTGGGTTTCTTGCTGGTTCTTCCCAGGACAGAGGTTTTTTTTTGCGAACCAGTGGTAAATTAAAAAAGTGACCTTCAATAAGTATTTTTATAATCTACATTGAATAAAAAAAGTTTCTATTTCTATTTCTATTTCTATTTAGGAGGCATGTTATTAGGTCTGTATTAAGAGGTTCGAAAACAGATTTTCCACAAGATCACCTTTCCAAAAATGTGTATCTCGTAAAATTGTACTATTAGAGCATAAGCAGATTGAAAGTTATTAAAAGCCCAAGAAAATATTTTCCAGAATAGCTATTGTGTGTCGTATGTGCTCACTACCAGGGTAGCATAAGCCGAAAGCAATATCTGGACAGTTGAAGAATATTCAGTTTCAAAAAGTGGCAGGCGCTTTAATTTGCGGCTAGATTTTTCTCCGGCTATCAGATGTACCAGGGTCCATTAAGTTCAATGACTGTTTTGTGAAGAAACAATAGTTTGGCATAAATTGCACTAAAACTGTGTTATAACGCTGAGCAAACAAAGATGAAAAACTGTACCTTCTAATTTTGCGCTTGTGAACGGAGATTGCAAATGTTGATAGTCCATGTACAAGGACGACACTCGTAGACTTTGTTGTAAAGGGTTTCTCAATAAGGGTAGATGTTCAAATGAAATAAAAGAAGTTGTGAGTGGGGAATTAAAAAAAATTCTCTTTTTATTTGAAGATTTATATGTGCCACTAATTGTAGGTTATAACATCGTTCAAATGCCTGCCTCACATTCTTATAGTGGCACAGATCCTCGTGGTCCAATTTTCAATGATTCTTCTGCATAGATCCGGCTGAATTTGAGCGATGGCCTGTATTATGTTCACCTTTACAGCATAGTGGTTTGTTTGCATAGACCAACGACTTCACCCCACAAGAAAAAGTGTAGCGGGGTCAAATTGCTCGATCGTGGTGGTCAATTCATATCACCCCTGCATAAGATAAAGTTACTCTCATAGAGAATGTCAATCGTTGTCTCCGCTGTGTGGCACGTAGCACTGTCCTGCTAGAACCACATGTCGTCTAGGTTCATATGGTTCAATTTGGGCCATAAGCATTTGGTTATTATCGTTCTGTAGCGCTTGCCATTGACGGTGACCGCCTCGCTAGCGTCGATTTCAAAAAATTATGAACCAATGATGCCGCCGGTCTAAAATCCACACCAAACGGTAACTTTCTGAGGACGCATTACGTAGGTCACTTAATAAGTTTTGAGATGCTCGAAATTTAAAAATAGAATCCACCCGTGGTATATGTTTCTAAAAAGAAAATTTATTTAAAAATAGAACTCCATAAGCCAACTGCTCAATATTTAAGAAAACAAAAAACAAAATTCTATCAATTTTCCTGCAACGCTTCCCGCGCTTTTCATTTAGAACAACGAATCTTAACCGTGAACATTTGCGCGCTATGATCTATTTAAAATTTGCTTTAATCGATCAATTAAGTTAACAACGGTTACAATAAGCGTTAGGGGACTCATTTCCAAATTTTAGGTGGTTTGCTGAATTCAAAAGGAGTAAAATTAACTTTAAAGATGACTAAGAACCGGGGCCCAGCAAACGGCAGTAACAGCAGAAAATGTATGGACTACTGAAATGTTAATGCGAGAAGACCCACGAATCACATATCGAACGGACATCGAAAATATTGCAGGCATTAGTTCGGAGAGCATTCATACCATCCTACATCGACACCTTGGAGTGAGGAAGCTTTGTTGTCGATGGATCACTCGTTTGCTCTCCGAAAGCGAAGAACAGATTCGTGTGGATCGGTGCCATGAAACGCGTCTACGTTTTGAAAACGGGGCATCTGTGCGTGTTTCAGTAATCGCTACTGATAACGCGATATGTATCTATCAATATAATCCGGAAAATAATAGGTAATCATCGGTATGGGTCTATTCAGAAGGACAGTTACCGAGAAAACTTCAAAGACCTCGCAATGTCGACAAAAAATTGTGGCTAGTTTTTTTTTTCACGGAGCGGACATTTGTCGATGTCATTGCTAGAAAATTGTAGGTTGACTGCCAGAATGGCATCTATAGTTGCATTTTCCAAAGCTTTTCAAGCTGTGCGGGAGAGAAGACCAAAGATCGGACTTTGGGGAATCATGCTGCATCACGATAACGTTTCTTCACATACCTCCCTTAGAACAAAGGCATTTATTGAGGAATCTGCTATTGAAACTCTAAGTCACCCACCCTACAGCTCTGACTTAGCTCCTTGTGACTTTTTTTTCGTATCCAGGAGGCAAAAAAAGAAGGCAAGTTTTTTTCAAGCGCCGAAAAATCCGTGACTGCCTACGAAGAAACGATTTCGGACCTGTCAGATCAAGTCTCGCAAAAGTGTTTTCAGAGTTGGTTTAGGCGAATGGAACTTTGTATAGAGCATGACGGAGAACATTTAGAAAAGATGTAAAATAAATATTAATAGTATTTAGAATACTTTTTGTATATCTCAAAACTTATCGAGTGTCCTACGTAACACCTTGTGAATGTCACATGGGTTTTTATCGTCCAATTTACGGCAATTCTCCTTTTTAAACCAGCTATTCATCCAAAAATGCGTCTTGTCGCTAAAGACGATTTTCGGGAGAAATTGGGGTTCTTTTCCAAACGATTCAAAGCCCACTCAGCGAACAAACGACATTTGTCTATGGTCATGAAATTTAAACTCCATGGTCAATTGAACAATTGAAGACTCAAAAATCCCCAAGTTGAAGTCTGCAAAATGCCGAGTTCTTATGCGCGTCGAATAAACGACTGCCTAGAGTTCTGCTGTACACTTTCATGAACCGCAACGATGTTCTTGGGCGATCTTACGTTCATTGAACATACGTGTATAGGCTGATTGTTAACTGAACCGGTCGTTTCAAGTAGGGCCACTAAAGGTTGAAGAGTCGACTGTGAAGGGCCACCACATATACCGTAAAACGGAACGTTTGCACAAACGAGCACCCATTTTGACAATAATATTTTATCATTTGATATGCCGTTCAATCGTGTGACTTGCCATGGTGACTTGGCATAACTAATTGAATAATAAACAAAAGATTTGATAGATGTCAGCAAAACAAAATGGCGGCCACGGTCCGTCAAAATCTACCCGCGCCAATTGAAAAAATATTTATAAGTAAGTTTCTCAGTTTTATATACTCCTATTTTATTTTAAACTAAAAGATTTTAATCATGCGGGGATTTACAGACAACTACTCGTAGACGAGGTCAGAAGGGAAAAGGTTTGTCATAATCATTCACTAATTGTGTGATGATCTCGGGATAAGGATCAATTTAAAGTAATTTAGAGAGTGGAGTACTTGGATTTGTCAAAGTGCCTACGCAAGGGTAGAAGGTTATGTTGGTCGAACGGCGTCTAAGGTATATTTAGTCATAGCTGTCACGCTTTTTTAGCGGGTTGGCAAATTCCATTTTAATATTTTACTTGTAATCAGAAGACGCTGCCGCCCATCATGATGCCATTTCCCTCTGTCGGCGACACCCATGGGATAATATGGGTAAGTGGATTTTCTTAAGCCGCCACTATACGGCATCACGGATGCTGATAATTTATCTCCAGTTTTTGACTTATCGCCGTCGTCCACAAACACTAACATCTTCATGAAAAAGATGCAGAAAAAAATTAAAAAATATTTTGATAACTGCTTTGCCTCACGTTTGGCCCTAGCCAAACGTATTGCAATTGATAACTGTAAATTTTAAATAATTTATGTTTTTTGAAATGTAGATGAAACAGTTTCCTTTGCCGTCAAAATTTTCAGCATAGAGTTAAGATCGTTTTAGTTACGATGTCTATATCAAAAACTAAACCAGTCACCGATTGAAAACTTTACTATGTTATATATACACACTGTATTTTAACAAAAACGATGGTAAAAACTAAGATGGAGCTTAGTTGATGTTCTTCATCATTCTTCGAGATAAACTTGAAAATTAATAAATATCACAAGATCAATTAACAACTAAAATGACGTCTAAATAGCTACTTTAAAAACTTCATGTCCTATTTTATTTAGGGGTGGGATATTTCCAAAGAATAGTCTAAATTAAAGCAAAAGTACCCGGATGACCGGATTTTTTTTGAAATTACATTTATAAATTACATACTGATGAAACATAAATAATATTTTTGATCTTATTGACAGAATAGAAAAAACTGAACTGGTTACTTGAATAAAAAATCTTGAGTGCAATTAGTTTAATTAAAATTTTCGTATTTTTAAAAAATACTAAAAAAGAGGCTTGAAATAATAGATTTTCTCACAAAAGTAGGGAAATTGAAGAAAAAGGAAATAAAGCCGGACCAGAGACAGGACGCGAACCACGGAACTCCGATATCACGCCCGACCGACATCCCACCTGACCTATTACGATCGTTGGTAATCTATCAAAATTTATCTTCTTATATTGTAGCAGTTTTTATATTGCCTGAAAACACGGACAAAAGGACATTTTCTGGAAATAAATCCTAGCTAGATCGATTTATTGCCCCCGAAACTCCTTGGACACTAAATTTTATGAAAATCGTTGGAGCCTTTTCCGAGATTTCGATTATATATATATACAAGAATTGCTCGTTTAAAGGTATTATAGGATAATCATTAAAATTGTCAAAGATGAAAATCTCGTGACATCACTGACCTCTATATATAGACTGGTTGAACAACGCGATATAAGGAGGCGATTTGATTTTCGCCTTTTTGGCACTAACAGTAGATGTGAACGTCCAGTCCAGTATCATAAAATATATCGTCAAAATTTCTATACCTAGGCTTACCTTTAACGCCCATTCCATTACGTATTATTATTGTAATATTTTTATTTATTATAAATTGTATTTTTATTTCTTGTTATTGTATTGTTATTATTATGTATCGTATTAATACAATGTCATACGACAAATACATGTATCGGTTTACACCTAGGCCTTAGAAGTAAACTTTATACCTCATATAAAACCAAGATCAATGCTGCGTTTGTAGCATGATGAAGGGTATAGCCAGTCCAGCGTACTGTCACCCAGAGGGGTAGGCAGAGACGGACTTCCATTTGGCACGATCCTGACATACCTCTTTCGCCTCCTTTACATCCATATATGTACGCATACATGCTCGTCGGTTAAGGGTACTTCTAACGTGGCCCATTTTCAAACTATCGCCAATTTGGTCGATAAACTTTTTTCTATGGCGTCCCTTCCCGACTCAGCCGTTCACATCTGCCATATAAATTTGCTTTGTCACTCTTTCCTTATTCATTCTTTCTACATGACCAAACCACCGAAACATTCCTTTCTTAATCCTGGTCACAACATCATCTTGCATACCACATTTATCTCTTATCACGCAATTTCTCATCCTTTCATTCAAATTCAACCCTAGTATATTCCTTAAAGACCGCATTTCTACCTCTACTTTCGTGCTTTTTCTGCCACACCCAGCTTTCACTACCATACATTAAAGTAGGGACTAACACAGCATGAAACTACGTGCCTTTTTTGTCACATTCTGGTTCTTCACAATAGAGTGTAGTGCCCCATTCACCCTATTCCCTGCATTTACTCGTCGTTCTATATCCCTATCATATCTACCATCCCTGCTAAATACACATCCCAAATACACAAACTCATCCACTTGCTCAATTAACTCTCCTTCTATTCTTATTTCACATACCGTTTTGCTTTCTTCTCTTTCAAAAACCATCACTTTCGTCTTACTTGCGTTCACTTTCATTCCCATTTCTTTTAATTCCCAGTTCATTAATGTAACCATCATTTGCAACTCAGCCGCCGATGACGCAAATATGACTTGATCATCGGCATACAGAAGGCATTTGACGGTTAACTCGCCCATTCTTAACCCACATTCTTCATCTTTCAAAGTTTGCAAACACCTGTCCATAAATAGGTTGAACAGCCAAGGGGAAGCTACACAGCCCTGTCTGACACCTTTTTGGATGCCAAACCAGTCCGAGTAGACCCCACTGATCCTGTGTCAGGATCTCCTATAGTACTATATATATACTATAGGAGACAGAGAGAAGTAAACAGGAGATGGGCATCAGCATCTTCCGGATAAATATAAAAAAAACTGCGTATTTCAGCCCGCCCACCGCCTAGCGTGGTAATTTTGCCTTTGTTCAGATATGGACTTTTGAAAGGCTGTAATGAATGAAAGATTTCTTTTAAATAAGCCGGCAACAAGGAACTTTTGCTTGGTCGGAATTCAGTTACGGTTGAGTACATAAAGTACGTGCACCTCCACCTGAATTGTTGTTCGAGCTTTGGAAGAAATTTGAGCGCCTACTGTCCTTGACTTGGGGACCATGTCGCATTTACATAGATTTTTTATAAGATAGAGTAACAAACGATCACGCAGTCCACCTGATGGTAAGTGGTTACTGTGGCCCGTAGATATGTACATCTATCCTCGGTTACAAAACCGCGCTTTGTCACCCGTGAGGACTAAAATGGTATGCAAGTAAAAAGGGTCTCCTGTTCTCTACACTCACCATACGAAAGACAGCAGCAATAAGCTACTATTTTACGCTGGTATTCTGTAAAAGCGTGGTCCTTCCCCGGTTGAGTCGACCCATTCGTGCTGCAACTTTACTAGTAATATAACTGCAGCATGGCTCTACCACATATCATAAATAGTAAAAAATATTATTCAAATTATATTATTATAAGCCGTTGTTCAGGGGCTAAATTCTCGTTGTAAATTTCATAGCTCAGGTTCGATCTCCGCTTGGTGCTGAACAATGAAATTGTCAATAGGAATTTTAAGTGCTGATTTACCACTTGCTGGGTCTGAGCCTGAATGTCTAAGAAATAAGAAAATAAAAATTACACGTAACACGTGAAGTTCACCAGCACACACCAGGGTGATCAGAGTATCATTATATATACCAGTACAGACTGGTAATTGCAAATAAAATTTGCGATTGGAATATCTCAAGACCAAGGGTGCAAGATATCTAAAATCCTTAAATTTTTTGAAGAAATGTCATATTTCTGATTCCTACTTGTGTCAAAATACCAACCAAAAAGGACATTCGAGGAAACGCTAAGATCTTTAACAAGGCAAGTAAAAGGTTTTTATGAATGGCTATCTAATAAAAACGCCTCGATTTACGTGACAAAGTACAAATCCATGGACACATCATCCAGTAAATTAAAAACTGTTTTAACGAAATGTGTTTCATTATAATATTTACAACGAAACCATAAGTATACGTCTATTTAATAAATATAAGAAAGGCAAAAAAAAAAAAGTATACGAAAACTCCAAAAATTAACAGTCAAAATAAATGTCGAACATCTGTCTCAACGTTGGATCGGAACGCAACCGTTGACCACAAACACGGATCATAGATTTAACACGGTCTATAATATGTCAAAACAAACTCTGGATGAGGCAACAATTAGAGAATTATCGAAAGGAATGAATTTCGCACTAACACTGCGAAGATTACCGTACAAAGAAATTGTCTGTAGTGTCGACTACTCTTTATTTAACAACAATAAGTGGAAAGAAGGTTTAGAGGCGATACGTCAAGACATTTTGTCTATGTTAGGTCGAAGTTCAGTGTCAAAACCCAACCTCTCCATAGACGAATTTATAGCGTTGAATAACTAAAGCAATAACAGAATTCAGCATGAATACCTCGTTACTCATGGATACATCAGATTATAATTCTAAAATACCGGAATTTTAGTCGGATGAAATGTTAAAAACAGCACAATAAATAATATACCTAAAACAACTAGTGACCTCATGAAGAAACACTCCGTAAATTTGATCTGGACGTTAAATCAATAATCCACTTTGGTGGTTTGGCACACGTGTAATGGATTACCATAAACACAGACATAATATGAACTTTCAAACAAGAAGTAAGTTTATATTTTTATAGGTAATATATACTAAGTATCTTGAGCCAGTTTTTATCATACTTGAATAAATGACTGTACACAGCCGAGAGAGAAAATCGAAAGTAAAAAAATATACAAGAATTTCGATTCCATCACGTCTGGAGTGGATAGATAAACACGAGTTCCCAAGTATCTACCCTAGTGTGGATTCTTTAGGGTGGATAAACGGAATAATCCGTCAGACGTTAGTGCCCGACGTCATTTGGGTATTAAGTCCTCAAGACCGGATTTTGGTCAAGGCGGCCAGTCTTAAAACATAAGGAAAAGATTATAGTGCCCAAATGTATACGCAACGATAGTTAAACTCTCTATTCTCTTACTTTCATAGTCTGATGCGATGGCAATCTTACATTATTAGATCGGGTGCAGGACCAACGATTTAACACGCTCCCTAAGTCACGAGAGTGGAAAACCGCCATCTTCCTGACTCCGGGTTGCACTGAGAATTTCCTAATAGAAAAACGTAATAATTTATTTTGGCCCGACCCCCGAAATCTTATGATCAGTAGTCCCTATATCGAAGTCAAACATTTTACGACATATAGATAACAATACGGAATATTCAAACGACTAGAATGATAAAATACAATGTTTTACATAAATAAAAAAATGAAATAAATACCTGGTATACGTTTATAACTTCATTGAAAACTCTTTGTAAATTAGTGACAGAAAAATGGGAAGTAATTGCATTCGTGTACTCGGGAACTGGTAATATGATTTAATCGAGATTCTTCTAGAAATAAATTGCATTGTAGTTCGTGCTTTATACTAGTAATCAAATTAAATTTCAGTTCCTCTACTATTAGTTATTTTAATTTCATATTAAGTTAAGATTCTAGAGTAATGTTATATTGTGGATCATTTTTATTACTGAAGCAATTTAAACTCAATCGCGGTAAGTACAAAGGCTTTATTTTTTTAAATAAGTAGGTGAAGTTATTTATTATTAGTTCGATATTATATTGTGACTGACTGCCTCGTTAGTCCAGTGGTCGTAAAAGCGATTGCTGATCATCAGTCTTGGGTTCGAATCCGGGGTCAGGCCAATATCTATATTTGGGTTTCTCTGTCAAAACATTCTTAGAAACAGTCACCCCTGTGCCTCGGAAAATACGTAAAGCCGGTGGCCTTGCGCCTGATCTGGTCGTGTCTAGCTACCGTTCTATCGTACAATGAGAGTGAGGGAGTATATAATGCATTTGTGCTTGCGCGTACACTTTGGCGCTATATACATATCATGCGCAGACGTCTAGTTTCCGTTTTCAGACTTGCTACTGTGACTGAAAGTCGGTCTGGAAGACATCATTATTATTATTGTGATTGAAAAGTTTATTTACGTTATATAAATGTAACAGATTTAAAAAAAAAAACCTGAACGCAGCGATTCAACTCAAATAACATATCATAAACATACCAATAAAAATAGAATTTTTATACGAGGTAGAGCCACGCTGTAGCTATATTATGGTTGTAGCACGAATGGGTCAGCTCGACCGGGGAGGACCACGCTCTCACAGAATACTAGCGTAAAATAGTAATACGCATATACGCATCTGCGTTTTGATTCTTCATCGAGGATAAATGTAGATATCTATGGACAACAGCATCCACTTACAATCAGATGAACTGTATGCTTGTTGGTCACGCTTATTCTAAAAGAAAAATAGAAGGAGCAATACGTGCATTTATGTACTTGTTAGTAAAGTGATACTAATTGAGTGATCGATTACCTTTGTCTCTCACGCACAATCTTTATTTAACAAACAGCAATATTATGCTCGTGAACATTTGCATCTAGAACCATATTGACGGTTACAAATTATTTTAAATTTCTAACCGTGCAGTGGCGGTGTAAGCAAACGCAATACCTACTCAATATCATCAGTGGGTGTCCTAAAAGACGACAGACGGAAACTGAAACAGGGGATGGGCAGCAGGAACTTCCTGATAATAACTCAAAATTATAGGAAATCTTTGAGGATGGTCTATGTACAGCAGTGGACTTTTATATGCCATAATTGATAGATGGATATTATGTGTGCGTGAATGCCTGTTCTTATAATAAATTAGCATGATTTTGGCTTCGTTTTGGCGGCACTAGAAATGTACACAGCACTTCGTCTGTTTTTCTTTGTTGGTGTGGGACATTTATACCTAATAAATAAAAATTAATATAAGTTCGTTTATTTATTTGTCTTCTATGTGTTGTCTTATACCATTAATCCGATTACGATGATACTTTAATGAATTGTAGTGCATGTTTCCGTCGAAGTTTCGGATATGAAAGACATACTGTAGCACAAGCTTGCTTTGATAGTTTAATGTACAAATTACATGAGCTTATAATGTTGGTATTGTTTTATATTTTAGGTTGCAAGTTTTTAACTAAAAATGAGTCTAGGTAGAAACATCTGCCGTATGCTAAACGACCAATGAGCCTAAGTAACAACGCAATGGGTCCTAATAAAAAACAAACAGGTGGAGATGGCGGGATGAACTAAACTCTTTCATTAAGGACTGGTCTGTGGTGTCTCTAGAGAGAGTGTGAGAGTGAAGTGTGACCATTGCAGGGCAAAGGCGTCCATACGATTTTTAGAGTATGGGGGGCTAGTAATAAATATAAAAAAGATTTCAACAGTTTATATTCGTCATACTAATGTTAAGCCAGATTGACTTTAACAATTGTGACACCAATATAACCAAACACGAATACTGCTGGCTCATGGAATACTCGTATTGTCACCAGTCTCTGCAACTAACATTTGTAAGTCACTTAATATCTTTTTTTACTGCAATTTTGTAGAGAGAATTAAAAATTATTATAATTATTATTATCAATTGTAAAATTCTGACGGTTGTATTAAAGTTACTGGTGGATATAGAAACACCCATATATTTTTATATACTCTACCCAAAAAATTACTACACCATTAGGCTCCATTGTTGTCAGGTAAGATGATTCGTTCTTTCATTTATTTATTTTATTTTTTTAAATTTACTATATGTGTATATAATTTATGTATATAGTATACGTGGAGTAATAATATCGGTTGAAATTCATTGTTTTTGAAGCAGAAAAAGGGTGACAAATAAGTAAACAGTTCGCCTAATCTTCGTGGATGCTGTGGCTCATACACATCTACATCTATCCTCAATCAAAAATCTAAATAATGATATTTTGTTAACTCCTGAGGGCTAAGAAGAAATACTAGGTTACTTTATAACAATATTGAAGTAAAAACGCGAGTAACTCGGGTTCGATCCCCGCTGGCACCAATAAAATTGCTCATTGCAATTTTAAATTGCTGATTTACCACTTGCTCGTCAGTGAAGGAAAACATCTTGAGGAAACCTGCATGTCTAAGGAATAAGAAAAAAATATTTCGAAGACACGTAAAATTCGCCAACACGCATGGGGGCAGCGCGGCGGACACTTTCTTGCCTTAAAACCCTCTCAGAAATGAGGGTAGGCCCGTGCCAAGCAGTGGGACGTATATAGGCTGTAATTTTACTTTTTTTTACTTTACCTAGTTTGAAGAACACCTACCCCTCCCTCAATTGTGTGGGAATTGTCGGATTAGTGCAATCCCGTCACCACTAATCCAGCACCACTACTACCAACGCCACTACACTAAGAAAGACACACCATCGATGACAATACAAATCATTATTAGTAGCCAGTGATGTTGGGACCAGCGTCAAAATAACAGCATAATAATATGTCACGAGAAACATATAATTTTTTTAACTGGAAACCAGATGTTCCGCGTTAGTCTTCAAGAGCGGTGGAGCTTAATTTCTATTCCTAATGGAAATATATAAATAGATGTAGATACTCCATAAAAAAAACTATTACTTAAACGAAAATTTTATTGCATTGGTCCACTAATTCTTAGTTTAGAATCAATAATTTATTATCATCATTTGATCTATTCCAGCAATATACATTGTAAAATAAAGTTCGAAAAACAAAATTTTATTTATGTAGGACGAGGACGATGCATGGTGATGGTAGTCCGCTGCAACGTGTTGGTTGGTTGGTTGGTTCAAAGTGAAAATAACACTAAGCCGTACTGCCAAACACTTTATACGTGCTATCTATAGGTGAACTACACGCGTGGATCTATCAACGCTCTCCAAGTAGAATGTAATAATGGTATGGGAATGTTGTTGGGGCTTCCGAGATACTGCAGCCCGTCAGGGATGTTCGCGCTGGCACACACTGATATGTTTCACTCCTGCACAAAGGTGGGTGGGGGGGGAGGGAACACCATTCTTAGTGATCATTAAAAAGCCTGACTGCCCGACACTGCGGCACTGGGTGTGCACTCGCACACATGTTGCATACTAACATAGTTTTTAAGATCTCTTTTTTGTTACAGACAATATGGACAAACGTCTGAAATAAATAGATTTTATTTTATTTATTTAATTTAGTAAAGAATAAGGGTGTCAAGCGATTACACAGTTGCACACTACACTACAGCACTAGATGGAAAGTAGCTGCAGTAGTCCATAGATGTCCATATATATCCTCGATTAAGAATCAAAAGGAGGACCTTAGCACTATGCTCAATGACCTCAATGGTGTTTCCCAACGGATAGGTCTTAAGATGAACATGGACAAAACAAAGATTATGTTCAATGTCCATGTCACACCTATGCCGGTAGTTGTGGGGAGCACTATGCTCGAAGTTGTTGACGAGTACGTTTACCTGGGACAAATAGTCCGACTATGTAAGTTCAACTTCGACCGAGAGGTCAATCGACGGATTCAACTCGGCTGGGCAGCGTTCGGGAAATTACGACACATCTTCTCGTCAGGTATACCTCAATCTCTGAAAACTAAAGTGTACAACCAGTGCGTGTTGCCAGTGATGACTTACGGATCAGAGACGTGGTCCTTCACTGCTGGCCGTATAAGGACGCTCAAGGTCGCTCAGCGAGCTATGGAGAGGGCTATGCTCGGAGTTTCTCTGCGTGATAGACTCAGAAATGAGGATATCCGCAGTAAAACCAGAGTGACCGACATAGCCCAAGCCCAACGGATTAGTAAGCTGAAGTGGCAATGGGCCGGCCATATAGCTCGAAGAACCGATAACCGATGGGGAAGAAAGGTTCAAGAGTGGCAGCCTCGTACCGGTAGGCGTAGTGTAGGGCGACCCCCACTAGATGGAGTGACGACCTGGTAAGACATGCAGGAAGTTGATGGATGCAGGTGGCTCAGGACCGTGCTTTGTGGCATTACTTGGGGGAGGCCTATGTTCAGCAGTGGACTTGTGAAGGGCTGTAATGATGATGAAGAATCAAAATGCTACTTTTCCAGTAAAGAGTCTTACATAATTAAATTAAATTAATAAAATTTATTGCATGAATTCATATCAAATAATTACATTTATTATATTATTTTAAGAATGATTTGTCACAATCCACGGAAACAGTTGCATGTTGTTACCAAAGCGTATATTGATAATGCTTTTCATGTATTAATTAAATTTAGAGTCATTTACTGCACTAGAGATCGCATTGCGGCTAACAAGTGGGAATGTGTTATATAATGGTACAATTACGCATATCATAATATATTATGTATATTGGTTTTGCAGAATAGACGTTGAATATAGCGTTATAAAAATTAAAATATGCTATGTGGTGGTGGCATACATTGCATGAGCCATTTAGCCTGGTAGGTTTCGTAAAAGGAGACTATGATAAATGCTACAAAATTATATAACGGTTTGTGTGTACCACCTCGTTGACTGCCTGTTTGGTCTAATAGTCGTAAAAGCAACTGATTATCTTTAGGTCCCGGGTTCGAATCCTGGGTTGGATCAAATCAGTAATTGGGTTTTTCTGACAATAGAAGCTTGGAGTCGGGAAGTTGGTAGTGTAACACGACCGTGCTTTGGAAAGCAGAAAAAGTCGTTTGCCCTGTGCCTGATCTCTCTCCAGTGGCGTCACATCGGAATGTGAGAGTGAGGGAATAGAGAATGTCACTATGCTTGCGGATGTACTTAATCACTATAATCCTGTCCTGCGCCCATGGCTAGTCTCCGTTTGGACTGGTTGCCGGGAACGAAATTTTGTATTGAGGTCTATCCAGCCAAACTCAGGAAGACAAAGATAAATAATACCTCTACATCGGGAGATGCCCATGTCCAGGAAAATACTTTTATGGGCAGATTCTTCACGTGGTAGAGTCATGTTGCAGATATATCATAGCTGTAGCACGAATGGGTCGGCTCAACCGGGAAAGGACCACGCTCTCACAGAATACCAGCGTAAAATAGCAGCTTAATACTGCTGTGTTTCGTACGGTGAGCGTAGAGAACCGGAGAACTTTACTGGAAACGAGGCATTTTATCTTACCTCACTTCTCACGGGTGATAACGCATCTGCATTTTGATTCGTAATCGAGAATAGATGTAAATATCTGTGGGCCACAGCAACCACGTACCATCAGGTGGACTGTGTGCTCGTTTGTCCCCCTTATCCTATAAAAAATATGGCGAAAGAATAAAAAAAACAAATATTAAGCAAAGGTTAAAATATACTATATCATTCGGATTGTGTGCTTGTATACTACTCATATATATTATTAAAGTACAGGCCTACTTAATTCCTAAGAGAATAACGGAGCAGAAAGTCTGCTTCACGACGTGAAGTCACTTGTGCTTTTATTTTGTGATTTGCTTCTCCGACTTGCAAGTTTTCATATGACGTTATCCTTCACTACCGAATTCAAATTCGAATTCAAATTCAAATTTATTTGTAAATATAGGTAATGAGAAAGAATAGATCTTATATGTATATGTTATATAAATATGTTCGCTGCATTCAACAATTAGGTATACAAATATTACTATATTTAAATTGTATGAATTTTATTTTTACGTCGATTGTTCGTTATTAGGTAATTATTAAACATTTCAGGATTCGTTTTTACAAATGTTACAACTTCATAAATATACATTGCGGAAAATGTCAATAACTTAATACAGCTTGCTTTACTCGATATACTTGCAGTAGCACGCACACACTTTTTTTGTGCTTTAAATATATCTTCGCGCCTTGTAGCATTGCCCCAAAAAATTATACCGTAGCGCACAGTAGAAGATACAAAACCGTAATATACCGTCCGTAAAGCATCTTCATTAACTACTTTGGATAATACATGTAAAGCGTATGAAAATTGGTTTAACTTTTTGCAAATATATTCTGTATGAGTCTCCCACTTTAAGTTGTCAATATAAAGACCTAAGAATTTTGCTGCTTTGGTTTCACTAGGCCATTTTCGCTGATAAAAAATCATTATTTGAGTCTTTTTAAGTTTATTATTAAATTATATGACTTAAGCCAACTAATTATACTCTTTAGGCTGTTATTAATTCCATTTTCATAATTATTTATGTCTGTACATGTAAACACCACAGAGCTATCATCTGCAAATAGAGTCATAGGAAAGCTTACACTATTAGGTAAATCATTAATATATACTAAAAACAATAAAGGACTAAGTACACTTCCTTGAGGAACACCAAAATTTAAGGGATCGAGGATAGGACCAATCAATGTATTCATTTTTAGTCTTTGGACAAATACGTGATACTTGAGTAACTTGAATCCTGTTTGTTAAGTAGGATTTTATAAGATCAAGTGTCTTGCCTCTTACACCGTATTTATTTAATTTTATACTACTCTGTGTAAAAAGTATCGGGAATATATCAATAAAATGACCCGCGTAAAAGAGGAGGTCGTTCTAATTTTTTTTTACTGCATGTTGGTAGCACTGTACTGATTTAGCGCGCAAAGTTTGAGCGGGATCTGTCATTTAATTTGTTTTAAACTACACTTTTTGTTGGTCGTAGTTTTGAGTTCTCGGCGATTTTTACAATGGAAAGTATTGTTGAACAAAGATTGTGCCCTAAATTTTGTGTTTCGAATGATATTTCGTGTGGTGAATCACTAAAAATGTTGCGAAATACCTACGGCGAATCGTGTCATATCGAAAACAAGGGCTTATGAATGGTATAAGGCTTTTAAAGAAGGCCGAGAAGTAGTAGTGGACTTGCCTCGTTCTGGTAGACCTTCAACCGCTACGACCAAAGAAAACATCGACAAAAACAAGAAGCTAGTGCTCGAAAATCGACGTTTGAGTCTGAGAGAGTTGGCTAGTGAGGTGAACATATCTTTTAAGTCCGTCCACAACATTCTCATTGATATTTTAGGCATGAAACGCGTCGCCGCTCGACTAGTTCCAAAAGAGCTCAATTTTATTTATTTATTTATTTATATTTCCTACTAACATCTACCATTAACACCTAAATCAAATAATAAAACCTAAATCGATAAATGTAGCATCTCAATTCAAAAAGTAACAATTCAAATGGTATAAGATTACTAATTACAACACAATAATTAATTTAAATAACAATACATAATAATTATGCTTAAATATTATGCTTAATTTTCTCAATCTTAACATTAGCATCTGGACCACATACTCCTTTGACAAGTGATGTTAATTTATCACTTGTGGTTTCTTTACTCAAACGTGAAACGTGAAGGTGCCGCTTTTTTTCAGTAGCCTGTATATCTAATAAAACCGTATTATTTCCTTTCTTCACATTTTTTGATTGGTAACTCCCCCCTTTTCTTACGAACTGTAGTCCACTCACAATCTTTATTAATTTTTTCTTCTTCCTCACTAATATTAATATTTAACTCTTTCCTTGGAGTCACACACTGTGGCTGATTAATTGGTTGAGTTTGGACAACGGACCCTCTCCCGGTTGCTATTTTCATGGCCGCAGGCGTTTTTATTACGCAGGGAGTAACGTTTGTTTTGTTTACATTATTTAGGCTTATACGAGCCACATCAGCGAATGTAGATGGGACATCGATTTGCTTAGACATTTCGAGGCCTGTATTCAAACTTTCCGTTATACTATCCATATTTTCAAACTGTTAATTTTGAGTTGATAACAGATCCGTTGGGAACAATTTATTTTGAAATACTTTCATTTTAATCTTTAGTTCTTCTAATTCCGTTTTTGTAGAAAAACATATTTCTTGAAGATGTTTAATAATGTTAGTTTGCACGTCTAATCGGCTTAAGACTTCATATTTTAGCTGTCTAAACTCAGACAGCAATTTATCATTACTATTATTATCACACTCGACAATTGATTCATCCATCAATTGCATGCGGCTTCCCCGTTGAGTATTGACATTAGCACTGGGCGTGAATGTTTTCAGATCCGGGGTGTCCGTGATAGGTGTATTCGGGTCATACCGTTTAGGTTTAGAACAAGCGCACTCCGGACAGACCCATTGCTTCGTGCGCTTATCCGAGAAGGAACTGAATTTATTTTCTGTCAGTCCTAGGCATTTTAAATCATAAACTTTCTCGCACTGTTTTTTGGAGCACTTTATGTAACAACCATCAGGTACTTGGACACCACAAGCCCAACAATCTACAGACATTATAACTGTTTTTAAAGTAAATAATTACAAGTAAATAATAATACACAAGCGCAACAAACACGTCCGTTCTGTTTTATCCTATCTTTTTATCTTGTTGATTTTGAGAAGAATCATGTCCGTCCTTAATGGTAGTGCAGGGGAAGGAAATATAAATTAATAAATATATATTAAGAAATATATAACAAAATAGTTATTTTAAATAAAATATTTCGCCAAAATACAGTTGTCACCTGTCACCTTTATTTTTTGTTCAAAGAGAGCAGCGAAAGCATGTCGCTGAAGACATGGTTTCCCGAGCTTCTACGGATCCGACCTTTATGAAACGTATAATAACTGGCGACGAGACAGGGGTTTATGAGTACGACATGCAAACAAGCCAACAGTCTTCAGAATGGCGTCTCGAAAACGAGCCGAAACCCAAAAAACCGCGGCAAAGTCGCTCCAAAATCAAGGTGATGCTGACAGTTTTTTTTTTGACTACCGTGGTGTGGTTCACTCCGAATTCCTTCCAAAGGGAGAAACAGTGAATAAAGAATATTATTTAGGCGTCATGAAGCGTTTGCGTGAGAGTATCCGCCGAAAACGTCCAGATTTGTGGCAACACAACTCATAGATGCTGCACCATGATAATGCACCATCACACACAGCTATTATAGTGAAAGAGTTTTTAGCGAAAAATTCAACAAAAGTTCTCGACCAAGCACCGTATTCACCTGATATGGCTCCATCTGACTTTTTTTTATTTCCCAAGTTAAAATTACCACTTCGAGGAAAACGTTTTGAGTCGATAGAAGCCATAACAAAAAAATCGCTGAATGAGCTAAAGGCCATACCGCAAATAGCCTATGAAAAATGTATGGAAGACTGGGTGAAGCGTTGGAGATGTTGTATTGCAAGCGATGGGGCCTACTTTGAAGGCGATAAAATAAATTTAGATGAATAATTTGTATTTTTTGTTTTATTTACAAATTCCCCAGATTACACAGAAGGTAATTAACAAGTCATGCCTGACAAAATCGAAAGCCTTCGATGTCCATATATAGGGCTGTCACTGGTAGTTTTCTGTCAACATTTATAAATACTTGGTATAAAAATTCATAAATTGGTACATTAATAGATTTGTTTCTACGAAAGCCTTTTTTGTTCTTTTTCAAAAATATTGAATTTTTCAAAGTAATTATATAAATTCTTATAAATTACTTTTTCTATAAGTTTTGAAAATATAGAAGTCATAGAAATCGGACGGTAACAGGATAAGTCCTCCCTGTCATCTTTTTTAAATAATGGTTTAATAATGGACGTTTTAAAACCTCAGGAAATATACCATCTTTAACACATAGGTTTATAATATGACTCATTACTGGGGCAATTGTGTTTCCTACCTATTTTATTACTTTCGTTGAAATCATTAAATGCCTGCGCAATGTCTTTTGGATTCGTTATAAATTTATTATTTATTTTAATTTGTGTTATAAAATTTCTACTAAACTCTTTATTATAATTTTTTCTGTAGCTATTAACAATTTCCAAGTTGTTTTTGTCTTATGAAGTGATACTCGTAAATTAACAATGTGATTGTTTTGAGCTTTTTTGTGTTAATTTAATTTTTTTTTAACCTATTTGAATCCTAAGCATATCTTTATTAGTTGATTAGGATCTCTTCTATATTGCCACAAAAGGTGACGCTTGCGTTTACAACAAAATTTTATGTCTTTTGTATATATTTTTGTTTTTTGTTTCGTATTTGTTGAAGTTCGTGCTCGAATAACAGGAAAACAAAGATTATAAAGTAATTTAAGTTCATTATAAAACTTATTAAAAGCCTCACTAGATGAGGTACTGGTATAAACATCTGTAAATCTAATTTTATCTATGTAATACTTGAATTTGTTTAAGTTTTCTGTTGAATAATCTCGTCGTTTTGTATAGCAATATTTTAATATGCATGTTATTTTCACTGAAAACTTAAATACCTGAGCAGTATGATCAGAAAGTCTTAAATCTAAAATATCACTTCTCCCTTTCCCAACATTGTGTATTATATTATCTATGCAAGTGCCGCTACAGATTCTTGTCGGTTTGTCAATTTCCAATTTTAAATTATAACTATTCAATAACTGTGTAAACTGTAAAGAATATTTATTTGTTTTTATTATGTCAATATTAAAGTCGCCACAAATTATTCCCTTTTTATTTCGTTTGAAACAAATTTTTTTCAGTACTGTATCCATTTTAGTAAAGAATATTTCATAGAATTGACTGTTCGGTTGACGGCTTCTGTAAATGTACATAATAATAGTTTGATGGGCAGTAAGCTCAATAACACAGCATTCAAAGATATTATATATAGATAGGTTATTTATGTTATTATACAATGTTACTATACAGGGGAATGTATGTAATTATTCCTAATCAGTATACAACATCCATCATTCCTATTATCTCTTGCATAAAATGAATCTAATTTATATGACGGAACATTTAAGAATTCTGAATCAGTATACTTCATGTTGTGTTCCGTTATACATAAAACATCTATAGATATTATAATATTTTGTAATAAATCATTTAGGGTAACAGTTAATAAGTCAGCTTTACTTATGAGTCCATTTATGTTTTGATGAAGCAAAGTTATATTATTGTACAAGAAAAAACTGATTATTATTATTATTTACAATATCGGAAGATGTATTTATGTTCAAAGAATCTAAGTTGTTATTTTTATAAATAATACATTCTTCGATTTGCGTAGATTTATGAATAATTTGTTAGAATTAATACAATTAATGAAACTACATGATTGTTTGTTATTATGTATGCGTTAATTTTTATTTGATATTCGTTGCGTAATATCCCTTTTAGCAACGAGCGGCAAACAAAAGTAGAACAAAATGACTTAAATGATATAAAACGATCAATACCCATCTCTACAAATATACAATTTTTATGACGATTACAAATATATCTCAGTTCATAATTTAATTTTTTTTTCATTTAAAAGTTTGTTATATGGAATTTCGGATATAATTAAATTTGTATTTGATAAACAATTCAAATAAACTTCTATATTACACTTAAATTCAAATTGATTTTTGTCATTAATTCCCCCCCATAATTATGACGTAATATTTACTTGTGAGTGACAAAAATTCCTGTTTAAATGAGCATAATAGATCATAAATTTTCGCACTCGGTTTCCATAGACAAGTGACTAAAAATTTATCTCCGATAAGGTTTTGAAGGCAGTGACAAACTCCTCGACCCATTTGATCTGCGATGATAAATATTTTATTTTAGTGCTGTATGTTGGATTCATGAGGCTTATTCCATTCTTTACTATTATTTTTGTTTGAAATTGCGAAGGCGTCAGGTCTGTAGTGCACGTGGAATGATTCTCGGTGTACTCTTTGGCTTCTTTTTTTGATGCGGAGCATATAACATTACCATGTAATTTTTTTATATTTTGGTTTAATTTTTCTATTTGTCTGTTAGCTTCTTCCAATTCTTGTTCAAGTTTCTTAATTTTGTTTAAGATTAATTACTTGTGTAATACTTTTCTTATGGGATATGGAATTAGTTTTCGTAGTAGTTTTATCCATAGATATAAAGTTTAAAATTTTTTTATGACCGGAGAAGACATTAATGAATTTTCAGAAATACCAATTTTTTTCATTAAATTTAGAGTATTTTCTCTTTGGGCTAGAGTTTTTTTAGGTGTACGTTTTCTAGGGATAATCGCTCCACTTCTTCGTTAGCAGATTCCAGTAATAATTTTTGTTCATTAATTTGACGTTGTAAGTTTTTTGTGTAGTCATTTCCCGTGATGGAAGTGTTTGGTAAACTTAGCGTAGATGTGTCAAAAGGATTCGAATAATTTATATTGCATTCATCGATAATTATTGAAAGATCTGTAACTGATTTCGATTTTTGTTTTCGTAAAATGATGTTTGTTTTTTCCATTATTATTGTCTTTTTAAAAGCATTAAAATTACAAATCACTATAATTAACAAAATCATTTCAGATCAGTAGTGACATCTGTTGTAGGTCATTCTAGTGTTTTATTACCTATCAATGTATGCAGTTCAGTAGTACCATTAAATTTTGAAAGGTGGCGCTACATCCAAGTTTTTAAAAATAAAAAACGGTCTGTATTTAATGTTAAATTTGTTGAAATCGTGGTTGATCCGATTATTCCACACTTCACTATATATCGTTTTGTATCAGAGCACTGTGAGTCTGGATACACATTCACAATCACTTGAGATATCTTAAATTTATCTGGATTAGTCACTGTTACAATTATTTTTATTTAGCAGTATTTTTGTTTTTTATACACTACGAATACCTTGAATAACACTGGTGCCGTTAATTAGTGTGTTTATGGTTACTTTATTACACTAATCACTGTTTAAAAGTTATAAAGACTGTTAAAATAAATTAAAATAATAAGAGCTCGTACAGAACACTGTTTATTCAACTACCGCCTCGAGCCGAGGACGTTAATTAGTGCTAAAAGTATCGAACTCGGGAATATCTTGTCACAGGTTGTTCTTATCCTTTAATTTTGTGTTTACATACATTTCCTGAAGAAGAAAACATCCGTGACAGAACAGTATACTCATTTACATTGGCATATTGGTGTATGCATTTGTAACTGTTTTGGCTTCCTACATTAAGGAATAAATAAAAAGTAATAATAGCGGTTGATAAAACTTTTTGACTTTGATTAAGAGCGCATATTCAAATATGTCCAAGTCGAAATCTACGCGATCGCTTTGGATCGGCGTAATATTGACGCACACTACAATGTTATCTCTGTGTGCGTGTCAGGGCGAGCGTGTGGCTATAATAGTTGCCTAATGACGACTACGAATCACTTTGATCTTTAATTATATACCTGTCTTTGATACTATTGGAACTAAAATAATAAAAAAATAATTTCCATATAATGGCTTATATAGTGTATAGAAATCGGAGGCTAATATGTGGAAATTGTTTTATTCTTTTAGTAAATTGAAGTCGGCTTTACATTTTCACCCTATTGAGTATATTATAATATGTATATGTTCTAATTGAAAAATATGTATTGTATAAAATATATATCATTTGATAAACTTTTATTCTGTTTCATAATGTAAACATAATTCATCACAAACTAACAATTTCATTAGTGTCGACGGGGAGTAGTGTTGCCAGGTCTAGCAAGTAAAATTTCGGGACGGAAGGTAAAAATAATCGGGGATTTGGTTTTCATATCCGGACAACTACAATGACTACAAAATATAGGTTTCTTTGTAGCCTTTTTGTGCTTTATTGAGAGCCGTGGTAGCTCAGATGGTCAACGCTAACTGTAAAGTGTAAATATCACATGCGAGTAATGCGAGAAATTGTGACTGTAACTTTACTTTATTTTTGTGCTTTATAATTATTATTCGGGTCTGATCTCATAAACGAATAACTTTTCATCCAAACATCGTAAAAACTGATTTTGTTTTTCATTTTAAGCAAATTAAAACATTTTTTGAACTATTTGTTTTTTTTTTGCAGTCCTTGAATTTTTCGAATCACTCATTTTAATATAATTCTGTTTAAAACTTTTGTGGTTTTTTTCGACCAGTGAGACAATGTCGTAGTAAAAATATTTTAATATGGTAGTAGCTAACAGATACAATCAGTTTTGCTGTCTAAATTATGGATTAAAGTATAGAATAAGAATGTTAGTGAAAATGGGGACATTTGGCATCCCGATCAAGGGTGAATCGGGACGTGTCACTAGACCCTTGAAAATCGGGACGTCCCGCGCAAATCGGGACACCTGGCAACACTAGCGGCGATCGAGCCCGGATTGTTCGCGTTTACGGCGAGCACTACGCCCTTGAGCTACTCGACTCAAGCACGGCTCATATGTTTTATGTCTGGGGGCACGGTAGTGCCCTCGCCAAGTCGAGCAAAACAGCGGCACGGCCGTATCATCATTGCGAGACTTGGTTATTTTACAAGTTATGTTAGGCATGTCTTTGTTTAATAACGTTATCTCCGCACTAGGAATTTTTCCTAAGTACATCGTTGGGGCAGTTTAAATACATTAATTTCACAAGGACAAACATCCAGACCTGGAACAATTATTTGTAGGTAATACAAATTTTTGCTCAATGTGGGATTCGAACCTGCGGCGCTCAGCGCTACAACTCATTACCAAGTCACTCCGCCACGGAGCCAAAGGTTGAAAGCCAACGATTTTGTATTTTTACTTGATCCGAATTGCTTACGTTCATTACTCATTTCTTAAAAAAATATGTATGAAATGAAAATTTGTCACCATTACATCATTTAATATTACAATCATAAACATATTTCAAAATTACTTACTACCAAAAATATCGCTTATAAAAGTCTCGATCGTTTAAAATGCTCGATGGTGCTATAGGTATCTAGTTATAGTATAGTGTAGTATAGCCCTATCGGTGTATCAACGAGATCGCGCGGTGTCGGTGAGAAAAAGTGATACGTCCTGTCGTTGGGATTACCCGGAGCGTACTGAATCGAACGGTGCCTGCGCATGATGTTTTATAGTATTTTTAAAATAATTATATAAAATAATTGACAAAATAAAACGAGCTAAATTTTTTTTTGGATATTTAACATTACATGTATTTTGATAAAATAATTAAAATAGATATGTTTATAAGCAAATACATGAAAAAAATTACATTAAAGTAGACGTTTTGGTGATTTTATAATATTATTTTATAATATTAAATCGAAATATTTTCGTAATTTAGGTTTTGCTATACACTAAAAGACTATATATTTCATTATAATAACGCTTAAAATAAAGTATTTTAGCTTATAATAATGGTTGTATTCAACCTGAAAGATAACTCTGATGCATATTTTCGTAAAACACTGTGAAGGGATTGTCTTCGCCCTAAAAAACTGTCATTAAAAACTATGATTTTGCATTGCTATGTACTAAATTAAAACTTCATATTTCTAAAGCCCTAATTTTCAGCAAACGATCTCCTCACGTCGTTACGATATCGCCTTTGGAAAAACCATAAAAGATGTAGTTTTCGACGCGAAACGCATATGCCCTCTACTTATTTCAAGAATTATCTTTAGTTTGATACCTTAACTAATATATTAAAAAAATCAATATTCCTAATATAAATTATTATAAGTTGAAATAATACTAGTTTTTACGAAATTTATCGCGTATATTTAACTTTTTAAATACCCGACGTTTCGAACGCTTTACAGCACTCATGGTCACGGGCGGGACTGAGATGTTCAACGTCCATATGTCATAGTTAACCGCGGTTACCATAGATTAAAATTTAACTTTTGTTCCGATCTATGCAGTATAAACTTATGGTATCTTGAAGTCTTGCAGTTGTATGCTTGGGTTGGGATTTAATTTTATTTATTATAGGATCCCAAGCAGATGGTAGCACCCAGCCATCTTCTCTATTGAAATTAGGATGTTTTTTGATTTCAATAGCCTCGCGAATCATCCTTGGAAGGAATCGGTGTTCTTTAGCGAGGATTTACGGTCTATCAAATCTGACGTAGTGACGGGGGCGATCCTGTACATGTTCACAGACTGCAGACTTCCCGGAGCGTCGATTCTTCACATCAGCTATATGTTCTTTAACGCGGGTTTTTATTGATCTTTTAGTTTGTCCTATGTAGGAGACCACATTCACAATCAAGCTTGTACACTCCTGCATCTTGCAGAGGGACATTACACTTGACTGATGGTAAAAACTGACCAATCTTCTTCAGCGGCTTGAAGTATGTTTTGATGGAAGCGTGCTTAATAGGGTTATTTTACTTTAGTACTTGCAATACTGAATCCATTTGTCAAGCATCAAAACAGTCAAAGTTCCCTATATAAAAAAGCACTCTGTGAGTCAAAGTGTCAATGTCAGACTTGATCTGATTCACGTTTAACGACTTACGTGCCGTTTCTGAGTATATGTACGCTTTTTCTTCGTAATTGTGTTTTATGGTATTGTTGCACGCCTAAGTTGACGTAGGCAGGTACCTGACGGGCACTAGTGCCATCTGGTGTCGGGGACCAGACAACGGCAAGTCAACTTTTTTGGGTATGTAGTGTCGGTAGAAGGTATCCACAAGGACCCGGAGAAAATCGTCGCTGTCAAGGATTGGCCGGTTCCAAAAGACAAGACGCGAATTAGCTGTGGTAAAGTCTTTGCAGCATTTTAGCAAAAGTTGTAGACAATCGACAACGAGTTTGGGACAAGCACATAGTTTTTGTTGTCATATCGAAGCGCTGATCACGAAAGTACATCAATGACACCAGCTTTCGCAAACTTTGGAAGAGAATTACGGCTGCCTGCAGACCTGATCACCGGGATACCACCTGATGCCCCACGCAGTATAACAGATTATGCAAATGACTTGCGGAACAAAATGAATGACATTTATGAGCACGTCAGACAATCGGGCCAGCAAATGTCCGAAAAGATGAAAACCCGGTATGACCGCAAAATTAACAACAAAGGGTTCGACGAAAGTTAACTAGTGTGGTTGCATAAGCCAGTCCACAAAGGGAAATCTCCTAAGCCTCAAGCTAAATAGGACAGCCCGTACCGGATTGTGACCAGGATCAACGATGTAACCTACCGGATCCAGAAAGGCGCAAGAGGGACTCCTAAGATCGTCCATGGGGATCGCCCGGCGCGTTATTATGGGGCGATAATGCTCGGAACGAGCATGTCTTAGGAGGGGGCAGTGTTGCGCGCCTAACCTGACGTCAGGTAACTGGCACTAGCGCTATCTAGTATCTAAGGAGGGGGCAGTGTTGCGCACCTAAGTTGACGTCAGGTAACTGGCACTAGCGCCATCTAGTGTCGGGGACCAGAGCGAGGAGAGCTTCCTAGAAAATGTCAATCTTGAATTTCGACCAACAGAGCCGTCTAGTATCGAATAGAAGAATTAAGCTTTCTAGAAGCCCCACACTCGAACTTTCTGCCTCCGGTCGGTCGACGCCCGTATTTACTGGAATATTCTGGATGTTTCGATGTAAAAGGTGTATTTAAAGCCGCTGCAAGCCGCGATCGGAGCAGTATTGAATTTGGCGAAACAAGCGAAGCTTTGGAGCGAAATAAAGTGAATCAGTGTGATTAATTATTAGTGTCTTTTAATTTTTAATTGGTGTTCGGTAATAAAAGTATAAATTTTAGTAATTCAATCGGCAGCTTTAATTGTCACGAACCTCATGCTCGTAACAGTATTTTACTTTTATTTAATAAGTGCCGTAGCCCCCCGCAAGTGCTCCACTTATTAATTATAAACCGTATAATACATACAGTTTAATTAATTTTTGTCTAATATACTTCGATCAATAATAGTATTAATATAATTATGTTACAAAAACTAGTTACAAATAATAATTTCAAAGAATAAAAAAACTGCTGTGCTTGTTTTTTTTAGTTAAATCAGTTAGGATACATCCTAATCACACATATACATTAACTACGTAACACTCATGAATTGTAACTTTATTATTATATATATTGTGTAATAATGATAAAAAGCGACTGCCAAAATCAACTTTTTTAAATCTTCATAACTTTTGTCCACTACTGCGTAGCTACATGCATTTTTCTAATTCTATATATAGAAGATCTGTACTTTCAAATGATAGATTTCATGTCTGTACAGTCTGGGGTACAGGTTCATACAATTTTAGGCCATCTCCTTTAGAATAAAAATCATAAAAATATTTTATATTAAATAAAATTGCTTCGAAAAAGCGCCGTCTACATCATTCTACAAGTAAAGTAATTTTATCTAACAAAAATTGATTGACTCTCAAAGTGATACGAAAAATAGACGTTAGGTGGCCAAAACACGACTAATTGAAGTATTATATCCTATTATGTCCTAGGCTAAATCCTATAGATGTATGCGCTTGTCTCTTTTTATTGTAGCTTTTTTTGTTGCATCAAGTTTCAAATCACAACGATTCCAAAGAAATTTTTGCTCAAAAATCTTTAATTAACTTATAAAATTGACAGAAATTTTGAATGTCACTAGGGCAATAATTGATTTTGCAATAAAAATTCAAAGAAAAGTATTCTGAACGTATATTATAAATTTATTAAGAAATTAATTGAAATCACAAAGCAAAAGCAGAAGTCGTTTATCAGGTGTATAACAATTGCTGTCCAATGCGGTGCGCGGTGCAATTAATACTACAATATTAAAGTGACTTAGTAAATTTATGACTTTAATATACGATTTAGTGTTATTACTAAATTGTAGGTAGCTTCGCGGGTGCGTAATTTAGCGGTCAGCATACCTGCGTACTGAATTATGGGCTTCAGGTTAATAATTCATAACAAGTTTACCTTAATAAGTATATATTTTAGCGTTTAATCTTCACTATAACAATATGCTGCATTATTTTCTTTCAACATAACAGGTTAAAGATGACAAATATTTGCACTTACACTACATATGAAAATCACAAAAATGTATTAAATATTCATCATCATCATTATCATTACAACCCTTCATAAGTTCACTGCTGATCATAGCCCCCTCCCCCAAATAAATGCAACAAAGCACGGTCCTAAACCACCCGTATTCATCGCCTTCCTGCATGTCTTACCCGCTTTTGTCTCCATCTAGTGATAGGATGTCCTATACTTAGCCTACCGGTATGAGGCCACCACTCAAGAACTTATCTTCCTCATCGGCTGTCAGATTTTGGAGTTATATGGCTGGCCCATTGCTACTTCAGCTTACTAAACCGTTTGGCTATGTAGTTTACTCTGGTTCTACTGCGGATATCCTCATTTTTAAGTCTATCACTCAGAAACACCCTGAGAGTAGAACTCTCCGAAGCTTGCTGAGCAACCTTGAGCTTCCTCGTACGGCCAGCAAAGAAGGACCATCTCTCAGATCCATTAGTCATCACTGGAAACACGCACTAGTTATCAAATTTTGTTTTATTGGCTTGAGATATGTCTGGCGAGAAGATGTCGCGTAATCTCCAGAACGTTGCCTACCTAAGTTGAATCCGTCGATGTACTTCTCGGTTGAAGTTGGACTTGCCTAGTTGGACTGCTGCTCCTAACAATTACCGGCATAGATATGACATGGACGTTACACATGACCTTTTTTTGTAAATATTCATCTTAAGAACTATCGGTTGGGAGACACTATTGAGGTAATTGAGCATAATGCTTAGGTTCTCCAGTAATAATTTTAATGTAATGATTTATTACTCATCACAAATTGATTTAGTTAAAAGGAAATTAACTATCGTTAATATGTTTATTTTGTGTAGTTTATTATATTTATTTAAAATTTGTGTTTTTACATAAGGACTATATAGTTGGTAAACTGAAGTTGAGTGGTGTACTCGTCATTGATGTTAATACTGTATCCTTTTCAGTCCTGTAGCTCGAAAACTTCTTCCAATAAAGGGTTATTTTTTTGTATTTTATTCTTATATATTTTCTTCCGGTAAAGGGTTATTTTTTATTTATGTTGATTATTTAAATATCGGTTATTCCATTATAAACAAATTGAGTACAAAATGTTATTCAACTAGTTTTAAACTGCAAACTTGACCGCAAATAACTTAAACAAAAATTCTGCAAATTTATGATAGTGGTATGTGTTAGAGTAGTTCAATTATCGAAATATCACTTTAAATTCAGTTTTTTATTTAAATCTCATAAAGCATATGAGATAGTCATCAAGAACCATTTATTTTATTGATTTTATATTAGTTCTGCATATTTTTTGAATAAAATACATGTTTGAGAAATTTTATCACAATCTGTGAAGCCACTGCGAAGATTAGCTCTGACAGACGACAGATAAATTTTTTGACAATGGCTATACATGTTTTAAGGCATGCAAATTAACCCTTGAGTCTAAGATAAGCTAGTTATTTCAATATTATAGACAGATGTTTTTATGATTATTTATATGTATATATTACAATTAAGTCATGGGTCATGACAATCCTTACTAATTCAATAATTGTGCAGATAAAATGCATGACAAATTTTAAATCAAAATTTTCATTAATGAGAAGAGGGTATGTAAATAACGTCCACAACATTATTAATATTATTGGAAATGAGGGTAAAAAATAAAAAGAAATACGAACAAATGATATGAACTATAATCGTCTACTCGTTTTAGCGGTATAAATTATCGCGCAGGTGAATAAGAGTGATCAGCCTTAGATTTATCAATCAGAGATTCTACGACTCTCACTGTCGTTACTATGCCCGTTGGGCTGTACAACTAGTGTTGGCAAGGAAGATTTCACGTGATAGAGCTATGCTGCAGATATACTAATTGTATAGTTGTAGCACGAATGGGACGGCTCAATCGGGAAGGACCACACTCTTACAGAATAGCAGCGGAAAATAGCAGCTTAATGCTACTGTGTTTCATATGGTGAGTGAAGAGAACCGGAGACCCTGTTTACTGGAAAAGAGGCATTCCATCTTATATGATAAATATAGATGTCTATGGGCATAGCAACCACTTACCATCAGGTGGAATGTGTGCTCACTTGTCACTCTTATGCCATAAAAAAGATCATATTGCTGAGAGGCTGGTCTGTGGTACATTTATAGTGTTGCTGTTTGTTTGCACACTTAGGTGTTATCATGTAATTATGTCCTCCACGTTACACTAGTGTGTGATTGTGGCGGGTACAAACTACTGTTGGTCGAACTGTATTTGCTCTGTACTGAATCTGTAGTGCAGTACGCTGTCTTATTCCTGATAATGATTAATTGCGTAAGCAAGAGAGCAAGTGGAACTTCCACTCTCACACATTTATTAGCTTTAACAATAAACTTTCAAATGATTTTTATTACGAGTAATGTTCCTTTATTTTAAATGATTTTGAGATTAATTTATAACAATATAATATGAGATATTATATCAATATAACTATATAAAGTACACCGTGGCAGCTCAGATGATAAGTGTGTTGATGTGGTGATAATAACTCCTGGGTGGTCGCTTCCAATCTGTTTCTAAAATAAATTATGTAAATAGTTTATTAAAACTCCCATATCGTATAATTTTATCGTATTAAAAAAAGTCCCGCTGGGTTTATTGCTGGTTTTTTTTATAGAATAGGGGGTAAACGAGCATGCGGCTCACCTGATGTCAAGTGACTACCGCCGCCCATGATCATCAGCAACACCAGGGGAATTTTAGGTGCATTGCCGGCTATTTAGAAAGGAGTAAGCTCTTTTCTTGAAGGTCCCTAGATCGTATCGGTCCGGAAAAATCGCCGGTGGTAAACTATTCCACAGAGAGGTCGTACGCGGAAGAAAACTCCTTGTGAAACGAACAGTGATAGACCGCCAAGCATCCAGTTGGTGTGGATGGTATCGGGACGTTTGCCGTGTAGTGCGTTCACGAAATTTAGCGCCTGGGATTAATCCGAACAATTCCTCAGAGCACTCCTCGTGGTATATGTGAAAGAAAATGCAAAGAGATGCAACATCTCTTCGTAGCGCCAGTGAATCGAGCCGATCGGAAAGCACTCGTCGGTCGTCGACGATTCGAGCCACTTTGCGCTCGATGCGTTCAAGTGGAAGGAGCTGGCACTGGGGAGCCCCAGCCCAGAGATGGGAACAGAATTCCGTGTGTGGCTGAACCTGCGCCTTGTAAAGTTGCAGGCGGTGTGCCGGCATGAAATATTGTCCCGGTCTGCTAAGCACGCCAAGCTTTTTAGAGGCCAATTTGGCCTTCTCTTCCAAGTGACCACGAAACTGCACGTCACTCGATATGTCTACGTCAAGGATTCCGATACACTGTCTGAGGCAACAAGGGGAGGGCCTTGACGACAGTGGGATTCTTTTTAGCGGTTAACGCGCAAACTTGTGTCTTGTGAGGATTAAACTGGACTAGATTTAGTCGCACCCAGTCCAAGTCTTTGTTCAGCAAAGACTAGAATTCAGACACTAGTTTGTCCCGGTACGGTGTTTCTTCCCAGGACAGAGGTTTTTTTCCGAACTAGTCGGTAAGTAAAAAATTATTTTCATAAGAATTATATGTTATCTATATTGAATTGAAACCTATTTGTTCTATTCTATACAAGGGCTAAGCACTCGCTGTAAATTTCACAATACGTGAGAAACCCGGGTTCGACCCCCGTCGGTACCAATGAAATTGTTAATTGCAATTTTAAGTGCTTATTTACCACTTGTTTTGCGGTGAAGGCAAACATCGTGAGGAGACCTGTATTTCTGAGAAATAAGAAAAAATACATTTCGGGACATGCATAGTTCGCCATCATGCATTGGGACAGCGTGGCGAAAATTTCCCTGCCCTAAAATCCTTTCAGAAATGAGAGGAGGCCTGTTCCTAACGAACTTATATACCCCCAAAAAAAAAAGGCTGTAACTTATATTTATAAAAAATCTGATATGTTAAGAGTTCTGAGCCCCATGTCAGTAGTAGACTATTAGAGGCTGATGAAGATAAAGAAAGGTGACACACAAACACATAATCCACCGGGCGGTAAGTGAATGCTGTCTCCAGGACAACATTCTTTATTCCATCTTCGATTAAAAATTAAAATTAGTATCCGTTGTCATCTCTGTTTGCGTAAGAGAGCTTCGTTACAAGTAAAAAAATTCTCCGGGGCACATCGTTTGCCATACCAAATTCGCTGCATTATTATGATACTTTATATTGTTATGCCAACATGGTATTCGTCCGGTCGAGCCGACCCATTCACGCTACAGCCGTAAGTTGCTTATATAAGTATAAGTATGGCTTTACTATTTAAATAATGTAATATAAATTTGAGTTAAAACTTGCCTTCAATATAGTAAAAACGCAACTAAGTACTAAGAACGATCCGCTTTTAAGCAAAACTGCTAACAGCGTGTCGACAGAGCAAACGCAGTATTGAATAAAATGTGAATCTCTGAGGGTGCTTGCAGTTTATTGAATTTGGTCAGTACTTGGCGCTTTGACGCTTCCTTCGCAGATGGTATTGTGACAGAATTTTAAGCTAATATTCAGAAAATTTGAAGTTGAAATAAGTTATTTTACAACCTTATGAAGACGCAATAAAACTTATAAAGAAAATCTTTCAAAGAATTTTTTTAAAGTTAAGTAGTTGGGTAGGTAGGTATTCTTACACACTTACGGCAGTCCTACTGCACTTACAATTTAAGATTATTTACAAGCAAAATACGAATGACCCAATTTTAGATAGTCTTCCACATATTTTATAATCTAAATTGAAATAGGCAATGAGGATATTTCATGTTTTATTGAAAGTGGATCAGCAACATTTCCACGCGTTGATTGTTTACGATTTCAAATGTTACCTAAATGTCGATGATACATTTAAGTACTTGAAATTATATTAAGCTTTGCGAGTCATTTGAAAACAAACACTCACTGCTGGAGTAATAAATTTCAGCACGGTCAATTAACTTTGAGAGGTGAAGTAAGAAGTGGTCACCCTTTGACGACTATTAAGGTAGAAAATGTGCTAACAGTGAAAAAAAATCAAGAGAATAGGCAAATTATATTTAAATAGTTTAAGTTGTAGCTGGTTGCCGCACAACCTCATGATGCTCTGAAGCTGACCCACGTGGAAAGATAACGTGACATAATTATTAAATTTGGAACAGACTCGTTGAAGAATTTGGGAGCATAGATTTTCATTTATCTATTTTTTATTTTGCCGAGTTACTGGTGTAATCATTCCCTTATTAAATCTAAGTGGTATCAATGCCGAATAGTATAATAATAACTGCTTGCTTAAGATGTATTTACTACAGTGAGCATAAAACAACCAAACATGGAGCCCCGAGAGTTACTTACTCAAAACTCAAAAGCTAAAAACGAGGAACCATATTGCACACTAGTTAAGGCTTTACGGTGAGATTTTGTTGAACAAAGTTTCGAATTGAGAAGGACTAAATCTAGTGCAGTTTAACCCTCAGAACATACAAGTTTGCGCGTTAACCACTCAAGGCACTCTCCTTGTTGCCTCAGCCAGTATCGGAATCCTCAGCGTCGACATATCAAATGATGTGCAGTTTGGTTGTCTTGGAAGAGAAGGCCAAATTGGCCTCTATAAGCTTGGTGTGCTCAGCCTAGCCGGACAGTATTTCATCCCGGCACACAATCTGCGACTCTACAAGGCGCAGATTCAGCCTTACTTGGAATACTATTCTCATCTCGGGGCCGAGCATCTCCCATTGCAAGCTCCGTCCATTTGATCGCATCCAGCGTGGAGCGTTTGAAATCTTTAGCGTCCGAGCTCTTTCTGATCGGCTTAACACACTGGTACTGCAAAGAGATATTGCATCATTCACGGGGAATGCTCAAAGAAATTGTTGGGACTATGAAAATAACCTCCTTACAACACTGATTTAAAACCTGGGACTTCTTTTTTTAACCAAAATAAAAAAGAAAGTCTAGTTGTTAGGAAGAGTGTTTTGAAAGTTATTTGAGATACACAAAAATTCGTAATACGAAAGTGAAGAATTCCTTAAAAGCATTTAATAATAAAAATTTTAATTTAGATTTTTTAGTTTTTAATAATTTTCTGAGTGACTGACGGTTCTGTGGGATGGCGACTGTAGGTTCAAATGTTCTTTAACCATTTAGAAATATTTTATTTAATAAAGTTTTATTTAAGATACAATAAATACTTTAACGAACGAAACGATTATAATAGAATAAAGGTGACTAACTCACCCTTATCCAACTAAACAAAAAAGCCAAATCAGCCGGCCTTCTGGGCACCCTAAGAATGGAGGGCGAAAACCAAATGCGTTAAATAGTTTACTCAAAACAGGAAAAGAAATGTTAAGGTCCATCAAGTCGTTTTGACTACAAAATGTGCCAAAGAAATATAAATGCGTATATACATAATTATATTCATACACTCTACAAATTACCTCCTTCTGGAACTGGCACAAACTACCTGAGCATGAACAAAATCATGTATTATGGAATTTAAATTTTCGAGAGGTTATTGAAAAAAAAATTTTCAATAACCTCTCGAGCGCCCAGCCACTGTTTTACGGTGGACTGTTTTACCCCCGATAAGCGCCCATCGACCATTATACGGTGGCCACGTAGTTGGCCTAAATAATATTTCAATGAAACGCCAATCGTCTTTTTCTAATGTATACCATATTGAAGCTAATGAAACGTTTAACAGATCTAATACACAAGCACGTATAGTTTCGAAGACTTTTAAAACAAAAAGTCAGCTAAACTTATCAGTAGATGATGTCATATAGCTTTGAACGTTTACTAAACTTTGAGGTGTGAATTTATTATGTTGTGATTTAAGTATAGCGAGAAAAAAGTTTTTGTTAAGTAGCTAGTGTTGTTCGTAATATATGGTTATATTATTTTCATTATAGTTTTGCTACTACGAACTCGTTTTCACAACATTTAAATTAGTCCATGTGCCTAGCCAAACAAAACTGTTGCAAAAATCGTTGTAGATTTTTAAAAATAAGAATTATTTCTGCTGAAATTTTTCTTTTGCTGGGAGAAACTATCGTAAACTATTGTTATATGATAAAATAAGATATAGACTGTGCTCTAAATAAATCTAAATAACAAAATTTTAAGACGATGTCTAGTTTAACCGTGGTACGGTGGCAGTACGCCCTGAATTCTGAATTCATTATGGCGGCGAAATATAAATTTACAACTGAACATAGAACCGTTGAGACGCCTAAAATATTTATAGACTAATAAATTCTTATTTAAATAAAAAAAATATTGCAGCTTTAATAAAGCTAATTGCTTGTTTATTAATTAAGGTATGGTTACAAATTAGATGTAATAGGTATTAATTGGGAAAACGTATCTACTGTAAGGATACCTATTTTATGTACCTATGTTATTTTATTTTTACCCAAAGATTAAATACTTAATTTTTAAAATTATTTTCCGATTTATTTATATAGCAGGATAAAAAATATAGTGTGATATTATTTCAATGTGTCGTAAGTATTTCACTCTGATATTTTAAGAGAGAGATTGCGCAGGGTTTGCATTGTACCTATTCTGTAAACACGCGTTTATTGCCCTGGTTGCAACGTGACTCTGTTTTACTTGCTTTGCGCAACATCACGCCACTAAATAATAATTTTAAGCTTTTAGACCGACTTCTAAAAAAAGGAGAAGGTTGATGTTTTTGTATTTTGTTTTATACTTTTTACAATTTTTTTTATTATTATACAATTACTTTGTCTTTGTTTCATTTTCTACAAGTCAACCCACAGAAACCGTTTTAAGAAATTAAAAAGAATATTTTGCCTAGACTTTGACCACCTAATCCTGGGCCCACCCTACACGTGTCCCCCGGGTGGTGCTAAATGAGCGAAAAGCGGATAGCACAGACTCGGCTCCTCGCCATGGTAGCGGCTTTAAATATACCACCCCATTCGCACCATGAGGAATCAAATTAAAGAAATGGCCCCGAGTTCCCGGCGCCCTTTAATGGGGCAGGGGCGCGAAGAATCTCCGGGAGGAAAACCGGCGACGAGGCTCGCCACCCGTCACGTTCTGTCTCCCGGAGGGGCGAAAAGTGGATTGCAGAGGCCCGTCTGGCTACGTTGAATGTATGTGGAGCAATGAATGATAAAATGGATGAAGTATGCGAGGTGATGTATGATAGAGGAATAGATTTGTTATGTGTAAATGAGACGAAACGGAAGGGGAAGGATGTCACTACACATGGCATGTATACCGCATACTGGTCTGGTGTAGACGAGCTCGAGCGGGCATGCCAGGGAGTAGGTATCATCCTATCAGAAAGAATGGTGCAATGTGTGAAAGAGTATGAATGTGTAAGCCCAAGACTGCTATGGATACGATTGAAAGTGGGCTTAAAGAAGTTGTTTGTGCTAGGGGTCTACGCCCCAGACATGTCTAAGCCCACTCATATCCGAGAGCAGTTTTGGGAAATGGTAAGGATGGTATTAATGAAATGTAAGGGAAATGAAAATGTTGTTATGCTAGGAGATTTTAATGGAAGAGTTGGGGTGAGGAGGCTTGGTTATGAAAGGATATTGGGAACGTTTGGTGATGAAAGTATAAATGAGAATGGTGAAAGCCTCCTCACTGTATGTATGGAAAATAATCTTTTTGTGACGAACACTTTCTTTCGCCACAAGAGGATTCATATGTACACTTGGGAAAGAGGTGATGATAGAAGCATGATAGATTTCATAATTGTGGATGAAAGATTGAGGGGCGCAGTTGTGGATACAAGGGTTTACCGGGGGTCAAACGTAGGAACGGATCATTTTTTGGTTTTATGCCGAATTAATGGTCTATTCAGGCGGTGGCGCCATCGGTCATCTGTGTCTACCACTGCGTTACAGCGTATTAGAACAGAAAGATTACAAGATGAAGGTGAGAAAAACAAGTTTAAATGTAGACTGAAAGAAAACGTAAGTGGTTTGGATGAATTATGTATGAATGAGTTAGACTTGGAGAATGTATGGCAAAATGTTAAGAAAGGTTTAGTAGATGCAGCTACCGAAGTATGTGGTGTTAGTAAAAGAAAGAATGAAAGGAAAAATAATACGTTATGGTGGGATGATGAGACACGTACGGAAGTTGAAGCAAAGAAGAGAGCATGGCTAGATTTACTAGCAACTAAGGCTGGTAATTCTAGCGGTACGAATGATGATTTTGAAAGAAAAAAGGCAGTCTTTAGACATCTAAATAAAAGAGTAAAAGAAGTAGTTGAAAGGAAAAAGCAAGAAAGAACGGACAAGAATGATAGAAGAATATCGGATAACTTCCAGGCAAATATTAAAATGTTCTGGAAACTCGTAAGAACTGCCAGGGGATGTTCAAAACAGCCTATAATGAATGCTATAAGAGATGAGAATGGCTATATTCTGAATGATGAAGTTTTGAGTTTAAAGAGATGAAAGGAATATTTCGAAAGCATGTTTATGAGTGAGGAGACAACGTATGAACTGAATGAAATAGGAACTCCGAAAGAAGAGGAAGGAGGTAGCGAGATAAGTATAGATGAAATAATGAAAGCAATGAAAAGCATGAAAGCAGGTAAGGCTGCCGGATATGATAGAGTTTCACTCGAAATGCTAAGGGCTGGAGAGGAAGTGGTGGCAGGCCTTGCTGCACACCTTGTTTAATTTATGCTGGGAACTGAAGCGGGTACCGGTAGACTGGTGCAAAGCCGTGATAGTCCCAGTACATAAGGGAAAAGGGTCGCAGCAGGACTGTAAAAACTACCGCGGTGTCAGCCTTCTTAGCATCGTGGGAAAACTGTATGCCAAGGTACTAATTGAAAGGGTCATGAAAGAAACCGATGGAAAAATTTGGGATGTGCAAGCGGGGTTCAGAAAGGGAATGGGATGTACAGATCTAGTCTTCTCCATGCGCATGATCGCGGAGAAGTTTTTGGCCAAAAACCAAAAGGTTTTTTGTGCGTTCATGGACTTGGAGAAGGCCTATGACAGAGTGGATAGGAATGTGCTATGGCAAACACTGAACTCATTTGGGTTGAGCGCTGGCTTGATACAGGCATTGGAATCTCTTTATAGGGACTCTAGTGCTTGTGTTAGGATCAACGGGGTCTACTCGGACTGGTTTGGCATCCATAAAGGTGTCAGACAGGGCTGTGTGGCTTCCCCGTGGTTGTTCAACCTATTTATGGACAGTTGTTTGCAAAATTTGAAAGTTGAAGAATGCGGATTAAGAAATTTTTAACCATCAAATGCCTTTTGTACGCCGATGATCAAGTTATTCTTGCGTCGTCGGCGGCTGAGTTGCAAATGATGGTTACATTAATGAACAGATCATTAAAAGAAAGGGGTATGAAAGTGAACGCAAGTAAGACAAAAATTATGGTTTTTAAAAGAGATGAAAGTAAAACGATATGTGAAATAAGAGTAGAAGGGGAGTTGATCGAGCAAGTAGATGAGTTTGTATATTTGGGTTGCGTATTTAGCAGGGATGGGAGATATGATAAGGATATAGAACGACGAGTGAACGCAGGAAACAGAGTAAATGGAGCCCTGCACTCTATTGTGAAGAGTCAAAATGTGTCAAAAAGGCACGTATGGCAATTCACAATGCTGTGTTGGTCCCTACCTTAACGTATGGTAGTGAAAGTTGGGTATGGCAGAAGAAGCACGAGAGTAGAATAAATGCAATAGAAATGCGGTCGTTAAGGAGTATGTTAGGGCTGAATCTGAATGACAGGGTGAAAAATTGTGTGATAAGAGAAGAGTGTGGTTTGCAAGATGATGTTGTGACCAGGATTAAGAAAGGAATGCTTCGGTGGTTTGGTCATGTGAAAGAAATGGATGAGGAAAGAGTGACAAAGAAAATTTATGTTGCAGAAGTGTATGGCAGAGTCGGAAAGGGACGTCCTACGCGAAAATTTATCGACCAAATTGGCGATTTATTGAAAACGGGCCAAATTAGGAGTACCCTTAACCGACGAGCATGCATGCGTAGGTGTAAGGATGTGAAGGAGGCGAGAGAGGTGTGTCAGGATCGTGCCAAATGGAAGTCTGTAGTCTCTGCCTACCCCTCTGGGTGACAGGCGTGAGTGTTTATCTATGTTTATGTAAACATAAATTAAAAACTACGATGAATTTAATATAATATATACCTTTACAAATTAAATATATATATATATATAATATAAAACTTATGCACTAGGAAAAAACATAATTCAATATCAGTTACAAGACTCCACAGAATTAGTAATTCATTTTTGTGGTAAAGTATACGCTTTTACAACAAAATCCCAGAAAACGTACAAAATTTGTCATTAACCCATATATGCCCAGAACTATGTTTTTATTTGGTTCCTTATTTGCCTCGTGATTCGAAAACGAATCAAAAATTAAGTTTTAGTAAAAGTTCATTATCTTCAGCGTTTCGTTCGGAAAGTGCATTCTACCGCCATCTATGGCAAGGTGAAGGTATTATCTTGTAATGGTAATTGAATGTGTAAACTAAACAAACGTGATTTTACCGTAATGAGTCAGTGCAAGTTGTGACCAGTTTACAGCGTGCAGAAATCATGGCGACTTTCACAAAAAAGTAAGTAATTATCCCAATTATCTCTAATTTAGAGGTTTTTTGTAATTTATGTTAAAGTTACGTAGTTTGAATATATTTTTGTGTAATTGTATAAACTATATGGTTGTATTCAAATACCTAAAAGCTGTTTTTAAAATCAGTGTTTCGAAAACGATACACTGGGCAAATATACGTATGTAATATACAAATAAACATTTTTTTATTTCAGATGGAGCAGACCGTTATCGACCAATGAAATAGTTGATATTGTCCATAATTTGGATTTGGACGATAAAGCGACGGGTATAGATATTTATATTGATCCCCCCGGAGATGGATTAGTTTCCGACTCCGATTCGGGTGACGAAACAAATGTAAGTTTTGACAATTTATTACGTAGACAACTTCTGGCTCCTGCTGAGCTGGTGCTTCATGGAAATAAAGACAATGATAACAGCGACTCAGAAGAAGATCTTCCGCTTTCAGCCTTAGCTAGTCGAAACACAGCATCAGACTTGCCTTTACCGAGTCAAACAGGACAGCCACAAGCCCGTTAGTGGGTAAAACGAGATTTATGTAGGATGGATAACGAGTGGATTTTCATGATCAGTGATGACCGTATCAGATGCGTCGGACCCAGTTGATATTTTTGAATTATATTTTAGTCACGAAGTAATCATTCATATTGTTCGTCATACAGTTATGAATGCTGTAGAAAAAGGAAATATGGCGTTTACCTTATCTGATAATGAAATATATTGCTTCGTCGGCATTCTTATATTGACAGGTTACTGTCCACTGCCGCGACGACGTATGTATTGGGAGAGTAATGAGGATACACACAGTTTGTTGGTAGCTAAATCTATGCGACGGAACCGGTTTGAAGAAATTTTGCGATACTTCCATGTGGCTGATAACTCAAATTTAGCGCCAGGTGACAAAATGGCCAAAGTGCGTCCCTTGTTTGATATGCTCAATAAAAAATTTTTACAATATGCCGTAATTGAAAAAAATATTAGCATAGATGAATCTATGATGCCCTATTACGGCAGGCATTGGTGTAAACAGCACATAAGAGGAAAACCAATCAGGTTCGGTTTTAAAACTTGGGTAGCAGCTTTGCGACTGGGATATTGCTTGCATGCTAATCCTTACCAGGGTAAATCTGAAAGAGTCAGAACCGGCTTAGGCCAATATGTCGTAAGTAAACTTATGACGGAGATCAAAGCTGCCTACGACGATACAAATTTCTCTGTGTATATCGACATTTTTTACAGGGTTACCGCTAATTACTGAAATGAAAGAACAAAATGTTCTAGTGACGGGTACTGTAAGAAATAACAGAATAGAAAAGTGTCCTTTGAAAGATGTCAATTTATGTAAGAAAGAACCGAGAGGTTATCACGATAGTCAGCTGGATCAAAAAAGTGGTATTTATGCTATTCGCTGGCATAACAATAATGTCGTGACATTTTTATCGAGTGAATACGGCGTAGAACCTCTGAGAACAGCAAGTAGGTATTCAGCCGCGCAAAAGGCAAGAGTGAATGTGCCACAACCCGATCTTGTATATCAATACAATTGCTACATGGGTGGAGTGGATCGTTTAAATGATAATGTAGGCACTTACAGGATTGCAATTAGAGGCAAAAAGTGGTATATCCCCATAATTTTCTGGCTTATTGATGTGGCTGTAAACAATGCAACACTTCTCACACGACAAATGCGCAATGATGTAGACACACTAGAATTTCGGCGTAGTATTGCTCGAACCTTGCTCCAAAAGTACGGCATTGATAAGCGGCGGCCGGGTCCTTCTAGAAAGATATCTACGACTGTACCTCCCTCAGTCGAAAATGTAATGCTGAGCATATGATCGGCAGAGCACCAAGCCGCCTGCGTTGTGCTTATTGCAAAAGCTTGACGGTAACTTCATGCCAAAAGTGTCAGGTTAACTTCATGCCAAATGTTTTATAGCGTTTCATTTCTAAATTGAGTTCCTAAATACGTTCCTACTAAATTTTGCTTAAATCTTTTGTTTGATAGTATTTTATATTTATATGAATATGTCATTTATGACACACAGAAAAATGTTGATGTTTCTTTACTCATAATAATTGTATGGAAATTGCCCAATGTTTCGTTTTCGAACAATTAAAAAAAGTTACATAATGAATTTCTACCTTCATGATACTAATTATAACGTTATTAGAAACTTATTACCACTAACATATCCAAAATTTAGTGAAATCGGAAGTCCAAAATATTTCTGGGCATATAGAGGGTATTGATCGTTTTCGAATCAGTGGGCAAATATGGGTTAAACGAGTTTAAATGTTTTAATTAAGAAATTTTGTGAAAAAGGGTTATTATAATATGAAAAATACATAAATGAAAATAACCGTCACCGTGCTGATTTTATAAAAAAATATTTTAAGTTTTTACAAAAAAATATTGTAAAGAGCAATACGTACATAAAAAGGTTCCACTGGGTTTCCTACTTGTTCTTCCCGCGACAGAGATATTTTCCGAACCAGTGGTAATAAAAAAGTACTTCCAATAAGTATTATAAATTAATTTATATTGAATAAAAATATCATTCAGTGCATTTTTTTTCTACTGAAACAATTTGTTTATGTTTGGGTAAAAATAATAATTGATAGCGTTTAATGTGTGCTGTAACGATGTTGTTCCAAAAATTTAAAGCCCATTATTTTACAGTCGCCATCGCCTAGATACCTCCTTTGGCACCAATGAAATTTTCTGCAAAATCGTCACCATTTTCATCAATTTTACACTCTTTAATTATTTTGGAGTTGTATTTTGCTGTCATAATATAAACGATAATATTTTCTTGTCTATTATATAAACATCTTTGTCTTAGTAATCAGTCAAAATTCTAAAATCTGTGGATAAGACTATTCCAGCTGATGGGAATACCTTGGATATTTTGCCGTGACTGTTTCGTGCGATTCCTGTCATGTGCTGGATCTAGCAGCAAAGCGAGCGCATATTGTTTGGAATTGCAATCCTCAATCAGTCAAAGAATACGTCTTTGACTGATTGACGAACCAACTGAAATATAATATTTCATGCATTGTATATACGCCTGGTGATGATATTGATATTAATATATTTGTATCGCTCAGTATCTCTGCTTTTTTTCTATAATGTTTATTAATATTCATCCAATAATACAGTTCAAGTAATAAATTTGACTTAGAATATTTGTTGTTTTAAATTTAATTTCTATCTTATTTCACTTTCTCACCTCCAACCTTTTCTTCTTGTAGAGCAAGTAGGTACAACGATGACTAAAATTGACTCTCCTTTTTTATAGGATAGGGTGACAAATGAGCACACAGTCCACCTGACGATAAGTAGTTACTGTGACCCATAGACTTCTACATCTATCCTCGATTACGAATCAAATGCAGATGCGTTGTCACCCGTGAGGACTAAGATGGAATGCCTCGTTTCCAGTAAAAAGGGTCTCCAATTCTCTACACTCACCATACGAAACACAGTAGCATTAAGCTACTATTTGAGAGTGGTCCTTCCCCGGTCGAGCCGACCCATTCGTGCGACAACTATACTACAAATATAATTGCAGCATGGCTCTACCACGTAAGAAAAAAAATCGGTACTTTAAACTCTGTTTTTAATTTTTGAGTATCAACTCAGAAAAAATCCTCTCACAAATAAACTTATTTTTATCGTCTTGTCATCTTTATTGTATGTTTAGTTGGATCAAAAAACCTAACAAACTATTAAAAAAATGCTCAGAGCATAATTACAATAAAATATAATAATATATACTTATATGATTTTTATGATAGTAACGCGAATAAAACAACAGGTAAACCTACAACGCTGATAACCAATTATTTCGTTTTAAATCCTTATATTAAATGGTTTTCAAATAATATATTTAACAAAAAAATGCTATTGAAGTTATTTACGAAATAAAAGTAGTTACATCCTTACATACTATTAAATAACATTAAAGAAAGTAATAATAATTATTAATTATAATATATATTTTGTAGTAAATATAAGGTAATAAAATAACTGCACCCCATCGTAAAAAGTTATTTTTCCTATTGTAACCCGCATATTTGAGTACTTTAGCTGCTTCATTACCATTGAAGTTTTGTTTCTTACTATATTAAGGATAGTTTGACTGAAACCATATATTTGAATTTCTATATTATGATTGAGATATTTGAGCAAGATCGATGATCACAAGATTTTACCAGCTTTGGATGGTCCAAGATTAATCATTATTTTGGATATTTCAAAATATTTGACCTTCCTTTTGATGCTGATTGTCGCTGTCTTCAGGCTATCAAACTTCATTGTTAAGTAAAATCAACGGGAACGCCTCCGCTTTGTCCTGCCCACCAAGTCATTTTGGGTGGGCATAGCATATCTTTCTCTTTTATATAATACCTAGAACAATTAAACTTAATTTGAAAATTGAGGTTGGGAAGATGTGAGCATACAGTCAGTCTTGTGCTTACTATTTCGCCCACTCTGCATGCTGGTAAGCAAGTGTTCCAAACTTAATGATAAGACCCACATTTTTAAGTCTGTATTCAAAAATCTTTTTTTAATTACTTGAAGTGACAAAAGAACTATCCGTCTACCTAATGGTTAATGGCTTAAGTAGCCCATAAATATTTGACGCCGAAGATCAAGATATAATGTATCATAGCCTGTAATTATACAGGTTTTCTACACCCTTCAGATTGGAATATAACATTACAGGCATTATTGTTTGACGGCAGAAATAGGTGAAAGTGCTTACCCAAATGGAGTCTTAGACAGAAAAGAAGTTGTGACATCTAGTAAAAGTTAAATAAACCTATTTTAGACGAATAAATAAATGAGATGGTCAAAATATGCCCCAAGCTATATAAAAATAAGACTAATTCTATTAAAATAAAAAAAGAAATTTGAGTAACTATTAACATTTCATAGCAGCTGTTGAAAAATAATCAAGTTTAAAAGTATTTGAAGTGATTTCTTCTCTTTGAAGTCACTCTACAGCACATTTAATGTGGCCATATAATACTTAAAAAATATTAGAGTAGGGAAAAACAATAGCTAAACTTATAAAAATAATTTATGATATTTTATCTTTTATATACAAACCTTCAATTATTGAACTAATACATAAAAATAATCAAAATACATTAAAGGAAAGAATTTTATTTATTTGTTTAAATCAACAGCTTAAACATGTAGCGTTACATTATAAGGTAGGGTTCTTTTACTTTAGTACTTGCAACACTGAATCCGTCCGTCAAGCATCACAACAGTCAAAGTGTCAAAGTCAGACTCGATATGATTCACGTCTACCGACTTACGCGCCGTTTTTTGTTCACAGAATACTTTTTGTATACCTGATTTTTGGTATAAGATATATGTACGCTTTTCTTTCGTATTTGTGTTTTATCGTATTTTAATTTTATTTAATAAATGCCGTAGCCAAACGCGAGTGCTCCACTAATTATAAACGGTGTAATACGTAAGTTTAATTATTTTCTGTGTAATATAATAACTTCGATCAATAATAGTTATTTTACAAAAACTAGTTACAAATAATAATTTCAAAGACTGAAAAAACTCTTGTCCTTGTTTTTATAGCTATACCGGTTAGGATACATCCTCATCATCATGCATATACATTAACTTACATAACACTCATGAATTGGAACTTTATTAATATCTACATTGTGTAATAATGATAAAAATCGACTGCCAAAATCTATTTTTTTAAATCTTCATAACTTTTGTCCACTACTGCGTAGCTACATGTACTTTTCTAATTCTTTATATGGAAGATCTGTACTTTCAAATGACATAGATTTCATCTTTGTACAGTCTGGGGCACAGGTTCATACAATTTTTGACCATCTCCTTTCTTTTATAGGTTTAATGTAACAAACGCGTACACAGTCCACCTGATGGTAAGTGAATGCTGTGGCCAATTAAGATGAGTTGCGTAGCGTGCAGATGCGTTTTTACTCCTGAGGACTAAGACGGTATGCTTCGTTTCCATTAAAAAAGGCCTCCAGATATAAGAAACACACAGCATTGAGCTTCTACTTTACGTTGGTATTGGATGAGAGCATCGTCCTTCACCAGTTGATCCGACCCATTCGTGCAAAATAATATAGCTTCAGCATGACTCTACTACTTAAATATAATAGATTAAAGTAATAGGTTAAAAAAGTTAAAGTTAAATCCTAATCCATCTCCCTTATAGAACCCCTCGAGTGTGCGAACTTAACATCTATACGAAATATTTTTTTTTCTTATTTCTCATGTTTCCTCGTACGTGGTAAATTATCACTTAAAATTATAATTAACAATTTCGTTGGTGCCGGCGGGGATTGAACCCGGGGGGAATTGAACCCGGGTTGCACGTGTGTTGTGAAATTTCAGAAATAACCATCAGAGTTAATATATTATTAAAATAACCTATTACTTAAGTGACAATGGATATTATAGCTAGCGATCGACCCCAGTTCCGCATGGGTAATTAACACCACCTACTGACTCCAATCGTGAATCCAAATAATTTAGGAATCCATTCAAACACATACAAAAAGGATATTATGGCCATGTTTTATACATATAAGAGCTATAGTTTGAAAATGTAATTTAACTCCCCGCAAGCATCCTTGCGCATGAAATGGCGTAAAATACGTTTTTGCGAAAGGAATATACCTACAAAATTTCAAGTCTCTAGGTCTTATGGTTCCAGAGTTATCGTGATGAGTCATTACATAGGTGGAAATCTCTTATACAAATATATATATATACATTAAAAAAAAAATAATATATATATATATATATATATATATAAATTTAATAAATATCAAAACATATAAGAGATAATAATAAGAGATAAATAAATAAGTACTATCACTTATTATCAATTTAGAATTCGGAAACTCAAAAATAATTTACGCTCGGTGGAAACCGAAATAATGAAGCTTTTTAATAAAATTGATTGCGTTCGTAATTTTCTCGTGAATATTTAATAGGGATTGAGTATTTAATTTTACCTAATAGGGAAAAACTGGCACCATAATAACATAGCACCGCTCATTAAAGTGAAGTTATGAATTATGATTAGCGGTAAATAAAATTCATGTATTATTTTGTTCATAAAGTAAAGAAATAAGAGGTTTTGCTTATTTTTTATTATGTAAAACATTTATCTATCCGACTTTCTTGCGTGGAAACGATTGCAATACAACTCCCCCTCCCCTTTTGGGGGGGCATATGTTCGGCTGTAGACTCTTTATATAACACAAACATTTGAAGTGTCAGAATAAGTAATTTTTGATTTAAATTGAGATTTAACATTATCATATTAAAAGTAATTAAGTATCAATATAAACCTGCCTAGATTAATTCTTATAATATCTCTATATATAAAACCAATTGCGGTCTGTTAGTCTCGCTGAAATCCAAAAACTAATTAAAATATTTGATAATTTTTTGTGTGTGTTGGGATGGGTCCCTAGAGATAGGTTAGATTTAAATTTGGATCGACATCACATTTTCGAGATTCTGTGTTACCTCAATCACCAGTGCGAAGCCAGGGCGGATCGTTCGTTAAAAATATTAATTAATAAATAATATAAAATATAAATATAAAATACGAAATTTAAATCATAATGCCATTTTTCATTAAATCAAATATATATCTAATTTCTCTGAGATTTTTAGTTAAAGTAATCTTTTAAGAAATAAAAACATCTTTCAGCTAATAATTCTAATATTTCTTTTTATTTTCAACTCTTGATTTTTCAGGTCAAATGATTATATATTTTTGGTTCCAATGCATAAACACTTTTGAGAAAAAGTACTAAATGTTTGAAACGGATAATAATAATTTTATACATCGTTTTACTAGAAGAATTAAGATTATTTTATTTTACACCAATAAGTAAGAGAAAAATACGAATAAAAAAACAAAGGTACAATTTGCAGCCTTTTCATTTACAATTGATCTCAACCAGGCAACCACATAGCAGAGGATATAATGACTTGTGAAAAAAGGGTAAGGTTGGTACGCAAGTTATTTGAAAATACACATAATATACTTATTATTATATAATCAACAGATACACACATAATATAATAAATAAATATTTTAGTTATAAAATGTAAACGTAAAGCATAGAAGAGTAAATAAGATAAAAACTGTAACGAAAGAAAATGTAGCAATTTTAATAAGCGACGTAAGTTCATGAAGAAATAACCTATTTCTACTTAGGGCCGAAACAAGTGCGCATTTTTTTTAAATTTTCAATTGATTGCGCACTCCTAATGTGCAGTGATAAGAAACTTTCAGAGCCGAAGAGCTTCAATAGAAAAGGATTTAGAGTAAAAGGAAGTAATATCGGACGGAATTTTTAAGGTGAGGTTTTGCTTAGAGCCAAGAGAGCAACGGTGAGTGTCACCAAGAAACTCAAACATCTCTTTAAGATAAGCAGGAGAAGTGTGATTGAATTATATACAGTATATATATATATATTATATGAGTAATACGTGGTAGAGCCATGCTATTAGTAGTATAGTTGTAGCACGAATGGGTCGGCTCGACCGGGGAAGGACCACGCTCTCACAGAATACCAGCGTGAAATAGTAGCTTAATGCTGCTGTATTTCGTATGGTGAGTGTAGAGAACCGGAGACCCTTTTTACTGGAAATGAGGCATTCCATCTCAGTCCTCACGGGTGACAACGCATCTGCATTTTGATTTGTAATGGAAGATAGATGTAGATGTCTATGGGCCGCAGCAACCACTTACCATCAGGTGGACTGTGTGCTCGTTTGTCATCCTATCCTATAAAAAAAAAAAAAAAAAAAAAAAAAAAAAAAGTATAAAAGAGAAAAATATGAGTACTCGTATTCCTGCGAAGACGGATCTGAAGCAACTTGAGTTTTTTTTGCGAAATTCGGATTCATATTTTCGGAGTTCAAATATGAATTGGGTGCTTTGCAATGTGCGAGGTAAAATAATGTAAATCACTTTTGACAGATAAGAACGCTTAGTATATGTACATTCATTTTCTATAAATATACTAGCTTACCAGGCAGACGTTGTTCTGCCCTTTTCGACGACCTCATGTCATGTCCTATTAAAAATCCCTAAATTCGCAAAAAAAAAAAAATTGTGGGTCACTCATGGGCAAAACGGCTTTCCTATCTCTTAAGTTGGGCCAAACTGCACACGGTGTGCAAATTTGATTAAAATCGGTTAAGTAGTTTAGGAGTCCATCGCGGACAAACAGCTTGACACGTAATTGATATATATATATATATATATATATATATATATAATATATATATATATATATATATATATACATATTAAGATTTCTATTCCTTGTACATGCAGAAAGCTACACTTACTCCAATTTAATATCACCTGTGCAGTTGGATGACATGCAGTCGTATAGAAACTAGTTTGCATGTAAAAATGAGCTAGAAGTATAAATTCTCGTTTTTAAATTGACCTTTATCCTTCCAAGGGTTAGGGTTGCCGTTCTACAGATTTTAAAGTCCCTAGACTAACAGAAAAAATCCGTCCGAAACAGGATTTTTCTTTTTCGTAAAATCCGCTAGATGTCCCTAGGTATATTTTCGTGGTACCATTGGTCTAACTGAAAAATCTTGCCTAATGGTATACAATGAATACCGAAAATCTAAATCTATAAATTCATAAAACCTTAAAAAGAGCGGACTCTATTTAATATAAATTAATTATATATAGTGTAGATAGGACTTGACAACCAAAACAAAAATTATTCATGTACAAAATAAAAAAATATTGTAAAAAGAATAAATCTTTAATCTTTAATCCACGTTTAAACATTAGTCATCTTATTAAAAATAAAACAATTAGCTCAGTACGTTCTTGTAACTAAATTTCAAAATTAATAGCGAAGTATGGATCCAGATCTTCAAAAAGAACTTCAGCGGAAGTTGAAGCTTCGCCAATGTCTCCAGTTCCCATCTTTGGTTTACCTTTACCGACTTGGTTGACAGCATCTTCGGGAATAACATACGTTGCGCAATTCCTTTTTAATCCTTAACTGATTTCTAATTAGAGGAATGGAATTTAAAGGTTTTTCTGATTGCTTGTTTCACGGTTTGCTTTTAACTACATTCATAGCACCAAATACGTGTTCAAATTCTGCATTCGAGTGCGGTAGTGATAACATTACTATTGCAAAATTACATAAATCTTCGAATATGTTTACTTCTGCTGCATTTTTGTACGTCGAAACTTTAGAACATGGTCTCTGGTCGAAACAGAGAAAGTGAATTAACGACATTGAATTGTTAGTTTATGTTCGGGAATTCCCGTGAAATTATATTATATATAGAGTGCTACCAACGGTAGATTACAAAATTGGACATAATATGATAAATTACTTATTTGAAATGAATTACTTCATAAAAAAAGTCGCCATCTTAGAAGTCCAAATGACGCTAGAAGTCTCTAAATAATTATTTCTCTTTAAAACGATTTTTTTATCCGCTAAACATTGTTAAAATCCGCTAGATCTAGCGAGAAAGTCGCTAAAACGGCAACACTGCCAAGGGTGTTGTAAGAAGCGACTACGAAAATTGTTAGAAAAATCTGTGTGGTTTTGTTTGGCGGTATTCGGTCTCGTAAGTCCAGACTGACAGCGGTCTTCAATGTCAAAGGTGCAAGACATCTGGTATTCCTATCAAGAATCCGTCTGTCTAGCGTGATGATCAAAGCTATAACGGCCGAGGTTAATTTTCAGTTGTTGACTTTAGCACTATATTATGTTTAGTTGTTAATGTATTAATGTTAAATTACAAATTAAATATTTCTGCAAACATATTACGGTACCAAAGTACAAACTGATTATAATAATTAGTGCAATAAATGGTATTGTGGTATTTGTTTATTGGAAACTTCATTAATATTTGTAGCAACTGAATAAATGCAATTTAAAACCGATAACTAGTTAAGGCCAAACTAGATTACACTCATGCATCCTTAATTTCAATTACATGGACAAATGAGTTTTCATTTAATGTATTTGTGCCACATTACAGTTGTAATTTAAATGAATCACGAATGGGTCGGTTTAACTGAGACAGCGCCACGATCTCCCAGAATACCAGCGTTTAAATAGCAGCATAATACTAATTCTTCCATATGGCCAATGTAGGAGATTTTTTCTTTCTTTTTCAAGTACTTTGATATTCTATTATTTTTCTGGGGTGACCTTACACATTTGGTATGGTATCAGCTTTTTTGAATATAGGTGGCAAACGAGCACGTAGTCCACTCGATGGTAAGTAGACGCTGTGGCCTACTTAGATGTCTATGTATATCTCTCCTCGATTAAGAATCAAATTTCGGATCTTTTGTCACTCCTGAGAACTAACATAGAATGCCTCGTTTCCAGTAAAAAGGGTCTCCTCTTCTCTACACTTACCATACGAAACGCAGCAGCTTTAAGCTGCTATTTTACGCTCGTATTTTAAGAAAATGTTGTCCTTTCACGGTAGAGTGGACTACAACCATAACATAGCTGTAACAAGTCTTTGCCACATATAAATCTTTGTTTACGCTCAAAATCTTTGTCTTCTGAGGTGATAATTTTGTTTTTTAACAAAATAACATAATACAAGGTTACATAATTAATTAAAAATTAAAACATGTGCTCGTCTTATTTGCATTAAAATATTTACTTTTATTTTTTCTATTAAAAATAGTTTTTTGTTTTACTGCAGAATCGTATGTACAGTAAAGGAGTTTTACATACATAAATGACATCCGGACTTTGCATGATTATTTGTATGAGATAATTACTTAACACCAAAGACATTTAAGTATATTTAAATCTTTTTGCATAACAAGTAACAAATATGCTACATAGTCTTTAAAAAATTTATATGTACCAAAACAAAATTTATCGCATACTCGATTCACACATGCGTGAAATCGCCATTTTTGAATTCAAGTAAACGTCTAAAGTTGATGTTTGCGGAATCCACTAATATCATTTTTTTATTAACGTCTCGACAGCGCTCTGACCAAGTGTTGGGTGTTCAAAACCCGCAGCGTAAAACTATTATTAAAGTCTACAATAATAATTCCGAGTATATTTTTGCATGTGATGCAGTTTGTGTGTTGCCTTAAAAATGCATGAGTAATTCCTATTTTTCTTTTATGGAGGGATATCCTTCATAAAAAGAAATAAAAATCGAGTAGAAGGTAATAAAAAACACCAAGAAAACAACTGTAAAGCCCATGTTGTGAAAATATGAACAATAAAATTAATATAGACTTTGTTTGTTATTATAAAAACATAACATTAGTCAAAAGTATATTTTTAATATATTAAATTCCCCAATATATAAACTCTTTCGACATAGATAAATTCAATTTCTAAAAGTCAATAACGTGTCAGTTATCAATCGAAGTGAATTATATTCAAAACAAGCCATCCGCCACGGCATCGCACGGGTAATTTCTAGATCTCGACAACAGCTCCAACTCGTTCCAATTATGAACCTAAGCCGTCCAGGAACCCACTTAAAAACAGTCAAAAAAATCATAAGTATCGATCCAGCCAGTTTCGAGTTTTAGCGAGAATGGAAAGCAATTGATTTTAATATATAGAGATAAGCAACGATATATTGAATAAAAATAATATTTTATTAAATCAAACTACCATGGAGGTCGTATACGTCGAAGCGCATAATAAACTATCTGTGGGAGTTTGGCGATAGCGCTACCTGGCACGTTACAAATGCGTCGAAAATCAAAGTCAGTGTTTTCCCATCGCTCAGACAGACATGTCTGCGAAACAGAATGACAAATCTAAATGGCGGAGAAGGAAATGTTCAAAATCACCAGTAGTGGAAGACAACGATTGTGCGAGCCTTGCATGGCTTTTAAATTTTAGGTTGGACGAAATTGTGAACGTTAAAGTCCCGGACGATGACGTTGATGTAGTCGGGGAGCCGAAGATGAAGGTACCAGATACACCTCCGGCAGCGAAGAAACCACCGTATACCTACCCAGAACTGATCGAAAGAGCTCTAAGAGAAAAAGGAGAGTTAACGGTTTCGGCAATTTACCAGTGGATCTCGTAAGTATTTTTTTATTTAAATTTAATATACATAAATATCCATATTATGTGTAAATAGTGTGCATATATAGCAGCAATGAAAATATAATTAAAAATTATATATTTAAGACCGAGCGCTGCGTAAATTTAATATTTTTGCGTCATTTTATTTTGCAAGCCAAAATCATGCTCAATATACTATAGTAAAAACAAATTCATTGTAGTAAGGACACGTACACACGTACACGTATGCATCTAAAACCATTTGCAATCGACAACATGGTTTTAGGTGTACGTCTGCGTCCAGCAGTAGTGATAAGTGCGTAGCGCCCCTCCTATCCTTCTTTCTTGGTCTACGATTTTTAAATTGCATTACTGTCAGCGGATCAATTGCTATACAAACCTGTCGGAAATGAGAAGGTGTCTATGCCCAGCAGTGAGCTTACTCACGCCACGACTTTGACCTTTTTACGGTTTACAAATTAGTTTAATCATGTCATGTCTGTCAACCTGATAGATGAGTCGTCGCCAATTCGGATCCGAAGTTCAAGCATTTTTTATTGACTTTCTTTTTAAGAAAAGTCTAGACTGCAACATTCATTAAATTAGACGTTAAAAATATATGAAAGATTAATCAATTTTTTTCATATTATCTTTTTAATTTATATATACTTCCTTCTTTTGACGCAAAGTTTAAATATTTATATTCATCCATTACAGCATATAAATGTCTCTCCCATAGATTGCCTCATCGGAATGATTTTAGCATTTTCTCCCCATTTGGAGAGCGGTTTGGCAATTATAGTTTTCATTATTTTGAGTTGTTATCACGAATATGCTACCGCCCGTCTACTCTTTCATTCTCTCTCTATCACCTCTTTCAACACCCTCGGGACGATATAGGGTAAGGGATATTCTTACACCGCCAGTACACGGTCAAAGTTTAAATACTCAATTAATTATAATTCACTATCTGTCAACATTTGAATGGGATTACACGCACTGTTCATGATAAAGTCACACTGTATTATGGTTACAGCACGAAAGGGTCGGCTTGACCGTAAGTATGGACTTTACTTTTACAGGATACAAGTTTAAAAAACAGCAAAGTTAGACTGCCCCAGTTTACTAAGTAAAATTAATTTTCGAGTACCACGCAGATATGCACGTACTGCTATTACTCCAGTCATGCACCAGGACGGTCTTTGGCGTCCAACTCCACAATCCCTCGTTTATGTAAAATATATAATAATTTCAGTCGTTTAATTAACATCAACATTAATTCACCTACCTACCTCTCTTAATTAATTATCAGCAGCCTAGTCAGCCAGTCATCCTGAGTGTGATTTTTTTCTCATATTAATTATTACGTATATTTTTTCTTTTAAAAAACATACATAAACATAAACACTCACGCCTGTCACCCAGAGGGGTAGGCAGAGACTACAGACTTCCATTTAGCACGATCCTGATATACCTCTCTCGGCTCTTCCACATCCAAATACCTACGCATACATGCTCGTCGGTTAAGGGTACTCTTAATTTGGCCCATTTTTAGTATATCGCCAATTTGGTCGACAAACTTCCGCCTAGGACGTCCCTTTCCGACTCTTCCATTCACTTCTGCAACATATATTTGCTTTGTCAGTCTTTCCGCATTCATTCTTTCTACATGACCAAACCACCGAAGCATTCCTTTCTTAATCCTGGTCACTGCATCATCTTGCAAACCACACTCTTCTTTTATCACACAGTTCCTCACCCTGTCACTCAGATTCAGCCCTAACATACTCCTTAGCGACCGCATTTCTACTGCATTTATTCTACTCTCGTGCTTCTTCTGCTACACCCAACTTTCACTACCATATGTGCAAGCGGGATTTAGAAAGGGAATGGGGTGTACAGATCAAGTCTTTTCCATGCGCATGATTGCGGAGAAGTTTTTGGCGAAAAACCAAAAAGTTTTTTGTGCGTTCATGGACTTGGAAAAGGCTTATGACAAAGTGGACAGGGATGTGTTATGGCAAACGCTGAACGCATTTGAGCGCTGGTTTAATACAGGCATTAAAGTCTGTGTATAGGGACTCGAGTGCTTGTGTTAGAATCAACGGGGTCTACTCGGACTGGTTTGGTATCCATAAAGGTGTCAGACAGAGCTGTGTAGATTCCCCGTGGCTGTTCAACCTATTTATGGACAGTTGTTTGAAAAATTTGAAAGTTGAAGAATGCGGGTTAAGAATGGGTGAGTTAACCATCAAATGCCTTTTGTACGCCGATGATCAAGTCATACTTGCGTCGTCGGCGGCCGAGTTGCAAATGATGGTTACATTAATGAACAGGTCATTAAAAGAAAGGGGAATGAAAGTGAACGCAAGTAAGACGAAAGTGATTGTTTTTGAAAGAGAAGAAAGCAAAACGGTATGTGAAATAAGAATAGAAGGAGAGTTAATTGAGCAAGTAGATGAGTTCGTATATTTGGGATGTTTATTCAGCAGGGATGGGAGATATGATAAGGATATTGAACGACCAGTGAATGCAGGAAATAAAGTAAATGGGGCTCTATACTCTATTGTGAAAAGTCAGAATGTGTCAAAAAGGCACGTATAGCAATTCACAACGCTGTATTAGTCCCTACTTTAACATATGGTAGTGAAAGTTGGCTGTATATATTTAGTTGGGCTAGATTATGATAGTTGTTAAATTAAGTTGTAATTTTAATTGAAAGACTAATTATTAGTTTTATTAAATCTCTTTTGTTGTTTAAATTGAAAAGGTTTTTTTACAGGCTTTTTCCAAAATTACTATTGTGTTTTTTTTGTTTCTGATTTTGTTTTCTTTTTCTTTTGTTAACTTATTTCAAATTTATACACTAATACTAGCAAAAATAACATGTATGTTTACCTTTAAATGATTTTACATACTCTGTGCAAATAATATAGTAATTATACTTTAAGAAATTTATGTAACGTATGTATTGTAAAATCGCTGGTAGACCTAATAAATAAATAAATAAATAAATAATGTTACTGATTACGGGAACCGAACTTTTTAGTGGTTATTAGGCTAACATCTTACTTCTCAGGGTTTTATACTAGACATAGGCCTTTCCCATTGTAGGGGTGACTAAAAATTAATTTAAAAGTATATAGCACAATATATTTTATTTGTTTGTTCTAACAAAATCGGCCGAATTATTACATCGCTAAATCAAGTTGGTTTGAAAATCAGTGTAGCCACAAACCACATGCTTAGTGAAATCCGTTGGCCGTGATCTAGTATCGCAATATAAAATAAATTACATTTAACGCCTCTATACAGTTATCATTATACTTTTATTGCTTGGTTCGTTCAAACACTGTTTTATATCATATTTTCAAAAGAAATTCTAAGTAACGTAAGTCATGCTAATTACGATAAAATGCTCTGATTCTATCTAGCCTTTAGTAATTTTGTTCTGTATTTGTTGATTATTGTCACCTCATAAAATGTTCAACGATTACTTTTCTATTCAAAATAATTAATTAATAGTAAAGAGTACCTTTAAGTTTTTTTTATAGATTAAGGATGATAAACGAGCATACAGCTCACCTGATGCGTAAGTGGATGCTGTCCATAGACATACAAATTTTTCATTAGGAATCAAGATGCAGATGCGCTGTCACCCCTGAGGACTAAGATGAAATGCCACGTTTCTAGTACAAAAGGTCTCAAGTCCACACTCACTATACGAAACACAGCTTCATTAATACGATATTTTACGCTGGTATTCAGTGAGAATGTGGTCCTACCTGGTCGAGCCGGCCCATTCGTGTTACAACCATGAAGTCAGCTTCCATGCATCCATACACTACAGCCTATAAAAGCCCACTGCTGAACACCGTCCTCTCCCATAGATTGCCTTATCGGGACGATTTTGCTATAGTTGCCACGCTTGGCAGGCAGTTTAGCTACTGCAGGTTTTTAGTATTTTAATTTGTTATCATCAGAAACATGTTTTAATTTCCCTCTGTTGCCTCTGTCGCCTCTGTCGTCGTCTGTCTTACGACACCCACAGGACTTAACGAGATAGAGGACATTCTCACTACACGGTTATTAAAACGGGTTAAATAATGTAGTATAAGTAAGCTGCATTTATGATCTATTAAGAATATTTTTTGTATTCTTGAATAAGTGACTGAATGATAACTACTTCATTACATACCAATAAACAAAAGAAAAATAGAACAAGAAACTTTTCTTCTGAAGAGTACTCAAGGAAAGAGGACGAGGATCACTGTAATCTCTTTCATCAATTCCCTATATATTTACTTTTCTCTCATAAATTCACTATATGTTCTCACAAATGCAATATATATTTATGAGAGTCTCAGAAAGAGTAGACTCTCATACATTTTGATGACATATATTTAGTAAGAAATAAGAAGTCTCTTACGGCACCACAGTCTGCGCAAATTTTGACAATTGCTGTCAAACTTCATATTTAACAATTTAATTCACATATTTCTGCGGAAAATATTTCGTGAAAAAGATTCAAATTGAAATAGAGACCACATTTTGTAAGGCCGATAATAAATTTTAGACTGTCAAGGACAAAATAAAATAAGCCTTTTTCATTGTTTTTTAAGAACAAAGGCATAATTTGAATTTTGCCAGAGTTTTGTGTATAATACACGCAAAGAATAAGCAGAATCAGCGCAAACATCAAATTAAGCTAACAAAGGGAATCGAAATCACGTAGTCTCATTCGAAGGTCGGTTGCGTTGTTTGTATTTGGTGTGTTCGTATGTTGTTTATTGTTTAGATATTTTGCGGTATCATCAAATTAAATTACGTAAGTTTTTGTTTTATTCTTTCAATGATGATTTATTATTGAAACCTTGGATTTATTAAAAGGAACAAGAACATTTTTTATTTAGAATTTAGCTACGAATATCCGAAATTTTACTAAACTTTCTTGCACCTAAACGCAGTACTGTTAAAGCGTTACTATTATCTGGTGTGAATAATACTTCTTCTCTAATACGTATTCCTAAAAGCTGAAGGTGGCTCTATTCGGCTATCATCAGGTTAAAATATAAAATAAGGACGTCTAACTCCTAAGCCCTTGTTACTGTGGAAGAAAGAAAGAGGGAATCATTACTTTCTTCCACAGTAGGGCATTATACTTTTAATGAAAAATATAAAATTACTTCAGAAACCTAAAATGTATAAAATAATATCCGCATAATAGCATCTAAAGTCTGTGCTAAGATAAAAAAGTGTAAAGAATTAAAGCCTCGACGTCTTTTAAATTTCTTTCTCCATATTGATAAGAGATTATATTATAACTGGTTCATAACTTACAAAGACACTGCATAATGCATTTTAAAAATAATAGGAAAAATATACATTCGAATTTAATACATCTTTTTTTTTGAAGTGGAGTAACATTAGTTTTATTCCACAACTAAATAATTTTACCAATACTTCACGTAGTGTATATATTCTTTGCCAATATATACTAAGAAAAAAGGAGCTCGGCTAAATTGTTGAAAATCATAGCAATATAAAAACATAATCAAAAATCATTTGTATTTGAGAGAGCAGAAAAAATGTTAAGCGAAATATTTCGTTGAAATAAATAATTATAAAAAAGATCAATGAAATATACAAAACAGATCTTTTTTTTTTAATACAATATCATATTTTTAAATGCTATTTCCCACATTATTCATACAGGTGTAATCAGTTGTAATCAGTAGCCCCGGCTGTCATACTTAAACACTTGGATTTAGATATTTATCGGTGAGTAAACAGGGGAGCAGCAATGTTATTAAAGTATTATCGGTCTTCGTTAACGCTTATTACCATGTAAAGTGATTCATTTACGCTTTTATCTTTTTACAAATTGATAAAATATAAACAGTATATAAAGTTTTAGGCGTTTCAACTAAAGTATGTATGTAAGCAATATTTGTGATATGTGTCCAGGGTTTAAAGTATAATTATTTAAAACTTATGTTCAAGTGGTACGAAGGCGTGGTGCTGCTAATTTTTTCACATATGTGCCACACCGGTGTTGTGATGTGTTATAAAATACAGCGGTGGTGAATATACCGCTTAGATCTTAAATGTGTTTGAGAAACATAAAAAAACATTTTGAGACATGTTCAGACCGCCAGCACGGTTTGGGGCAGGGCAGTTAAATTTTCCTTACTCTAAAAACCGTTATATATTCCCGTCAATTTCACTTTTTATGCGTGATGACATAAACAAAACACATAAATAAATTCAATGTATTTATTGCACGGATATCACGTCAGCCCCTTCTCGCGTTGTCATCAATTCAACTCGACTATGACGCGAGCCCCGTCTCCACCTGGTACGAATCGATTGCAGTCAAGCGCGGCAGTGTAATGCAGAGGGCGGCACGGACTACCCTAATTTTTAACCATCAAAACATCCGGTACATAATCTAAATAAGTACCGTTGAATAAGTAGCACCTTATTTTATTAAATTGCAGTTACAGCTCAGTGAATGACTGCCTTAATACTTAGTACTCGGACAAATAGAGTTCGAAATTCACCGGTACCATTTAATATGTTGATTGTTTTTTTTATAGGATAGGGTGACAAACGAGCACACAGTCCACCTGATGGTTAGTGGTTGCTGTGGCCCGCAGACATCTACATCTATCTTCGATTACGAATCAAAATGCAGATGCGTTGTCACCCGTGAGGACTTAGATGGAATGCCTCGTTTCCAGTAAAAAGGGTCTCCGGTTCTCTACAATTACCGTACGAAACACAGCAGCATTAAGCTACCTTTTGATGCCGGTATTCTGTGAGAGCGTGGTCCTTCTCCGGTCGAGCCGACCCATTCGTGCTGCAACTATACTACTGATTGTAATTTAATTGGTGAATTGCTAATTTGCTATATGGTCAGCGATGAATAAAAATATCTTAGGAAATTTGTATTTATGTGGATTACCATATTTCGACTAAATATGATGTCCATTAACACGTAGCGGAGCAGCGTGGCGTGTTGATTTATTCATAAACCTAGAATAAAACTAATATTAGGATTTTATCGCGTTCAATTTTAAAGCACCCATGATCACAATCCCTTCACGTGACCATGTTCGCTGTAAGTGCAGAAATGTCGAAATTTAAAAAAAAAATTAAACGCGTCAAAATCCGTACAATTATGGTTATTCCATGTATAGTATTCGCTTAAATTTAAGAAATCTTTATGTACCCGTACCCTTTTAGAAATGGGAGTAGTGGGACGTATATAGCGTATAATATCCTAGTTTTTTTTTTAAGTTAATTTTGCAGCCCTAATAAAGGCAGGTAGTGTGATATCTTTCGTACAGTTTCATCTAATATTTCAAGTGTATAGTAACTTTACTGTAATATCGATATGAAATAGTACTAAGCTGTTGTGTTTTATTTGATAAGTGAAGGCGAACGAAAAAAATAATTGTAAAATAAATGGTCTTTAAACTAAAATCTAACGCCATTTTAAATCTAACGTCACATTAATAGATCCAGGCGAAGCTAGTAATTAATAACTGAAACTAAACCAATCCTATAAGGATAAAATATAAAATACATCCTATGATATTTTAACTATGAGTTAGTGGAAATTTGAATGAATATAAAAAATATTTGATTATGATTGTCTTCAATCTAAATACGCTTACGTGGTGGAGTGATGCTGCAGTTATATTAGTAGTATAGTCGTAGCAAGAATAGGTCGGCTAAAAGGGGGAAGTACCACGCTCTCACAGAATACCAGCGTAAAATAGCGGCTCCACGCTGTGTTTCGTGTGGTGTGTATAGAGAACTGGAGACCCGTTTTACTGGAATCGAGGCATTCCATCTTAGTCCTCACGGGTGACAATGCATCTGCATTTTGATTCGTAGGCGAGAATAGTTGTAAATGTCTACGGGTCTCAGTATTCACTTACCATCAGGTGGAGTGTGTGCTCGTCTGTCATACTCATTCTATAAAGGGTACGATCGCCGCTGGTGATAATTGAGAAATACGATCATTTAAGTGCTAATTTACCATGTTCTCGGTAATGAAGTACTTAAAAAATCGTGAGGTGGCCTGTTGCCTTATTGCTCTATAAACTCTTTCAGAAATGAGAAGAGGAAGCTTTTTCTCAGCATTAGGCTTATTTAAGCTGTAACTTTACTATTTTATATAAACGGTAATAAATTTAAAATAAGAAAACACATGTATTTGTTTATTAAAATTTTTATTTTTAGACTAAGGTAAAATAGTGTTTGAGTAACAGTCACTGAACTTTTAGTTATCATACGATTGCAGTTAACACAAGTCAATCAAAGTTTTTAAGAACGTATTTTACGTATAAACTATAGTTTTCGATTTACCCAAATATTATTCTTTATAAATATGGAGTCCAATTATTATTTTACTGTTATAGAAATAGTTTATAACTACTTTTGTTTCCAAAGCGAACACAATAATAATTTCTGTATTTATTTTCAGTGATCGTTTTCCTTTCTACAAAGCAAACGATGAGCGTTGGAAAAATTCAGTGCGGCACAATCTTTCCATTAATCCGCATTTTCGAAAGGGAGCTCGAGCTACTCAAGGCGCCGGACATCTTTGGTCGCTGGCAGCGAATGCCATTGACTTATTACCTTTAAGAAATAATGATTTAGAGAAAAAGACTGAAATGGTACACGCAACAGAATTTCATGTAATCGAATGCCCAAAGGTAAGCTAATGGTTTGTTGATTAATGATTCCTTTTTTATACTTTAACCATGGAGTAGCGGTGTAAGAAAATCCACTGGCTGGAGGCTGTCGTAGGAGGCGATAAAAGGAACAAACCAGGAGATGAGTAGCAGCGTCTTTTTAATAACGACTTAAAATAAAAAAATAAAAAAACTTTGGTTCTCAATCCGCTTGCTTTGGGATTATAGTGCCCAAACGTATGCGCAAGGACAGGTGCACTCTCTATTCCCTCACTCTCATAATCCGATGGGACGGTAAACCGACGCGACCGGAGAGAGATCAGGCGCAGGACCAACGGCATTACGTGTTTTCCGAGGCACGGGGGGTGAGACACCGCCAACTTCCTGACTTCGAGCAGCTACTGAGAATTTCTTGACGGAAAAACTCAATAATTAATTTTACGCCCGACCTGGGGGTCGAACCCAGGACCTCATGATCAGCAGTCGCACTAATACAACCACTAGACCAACGAGGCAGTCAAACCAACATAATATATCATCAGTATAAGTCTATTTTGGTCGATAAATATAGAATTATTCTGACTAGATAGCGCCACCTATCGGATTCTAACGAAGCTCTGATTCATTGTTACTAAAAGATTGCTTTAAAGGGAGAATCCCTTGGAATTCTGGGGAACCCTATGGGAGAGGCCTACTTAGTGGACTTTTTATAGTCTAAGAGTAACGGTACGTATACAAACGTACATTTAATATTAAAAAATACGATCTTTATATCGCGTTAGATTTTCTTATATAACCATGATTTTGAGTGTCACGAGTGACCGCGGATAATTGAGTTGTTTTATTTTGATGTCAAGGTTCACCTGGGCGAACTACTGCTATAAATTGTTAATTTTAACATATTTAAATATTTCAATTTGCAGTATGTAATCATGTTTTGAATTGCCCGTCATTACGTAAAATTTCATTCATGTATTCATTAATTACAGTATATCAAAAGCCTACAGCTGGACATAGGTTTCCCATAGATTGCGTAATAAGGATTTTTTTAATATAAAAGCAAAGGTTTATATTTTCATTCATTTCAGTTTATCAATTGTTCGGTTCAGATTTTCATTCAGTTTTTATAGGGAATATGACATTAAACGCCATTTAATTTCATTTCGTCTTAAGGCTAATTCTGGCGAAGTAAAAATGATTAAGTAAAAGGTGGTCAATTTGGGTCAACAGTGATATCAAATTGTTTAAAATATCAATACCTCTAAAAGAGTGAAAAGCGGCAAGGTGCTCAAAACGTTTGGAGTATAAGAAATCAGGAAAACAAAACGCGATAAAAACCGTTTAAAATTAATTTAGTTTAGTATTTTTATAGATATTTTTCTTATCCGGTTGGGTTGCATAAATATATAAATGAAATAGCTAAATATACATAAATATATATTAATATAGTAAAATGCATAAATAATAAATAAAAAAATATGAACCTAACCAGATGGAAGTCCTCGGCAAGGGAGATCAAACGGCCGAATGTTAGAGGAAAGGAAAAAGAAATCGGCGGTATTTTTATTACTATATTTATTGAGCTTTTAAACGTGGTAGAGCCATGCTGATGCTAATTATGGTTGAAGCACGAATGGGTCGGCTCGACCGAGAAAGGAACATGCTCTCACAGAACACCAACGTAAAATAACAGCTTAATACTGCTGTGTTTCGTATGGTGACTGTAGAGATCCGGAGAACCTTTTTCACTGGAAACGAGGCATTCCATCTTAGCCTTCAGGGGTGACAACGCATCTACGTTTTGATTTTAATCGAAGATAAATATATATGGCTCTGGGCCTCAGCATCTACTTACCATCTAGTGGAATGTGGGCTCGTTTGTCACCCTTATTCTATAGAAAAAGCCCACTCAATGCAAGTTTAAATATTCGATTACATTTATGGAATATTCATTTTATGTAAGCGCATTTGATATTCAGTTTTAGGTTAAGAAAATACTTAACATTAGGTCATAGCACAACATGATTTAAAAAAATTAGGCTATAAAGTTTGTATTCTTACACTTTTACAGGTTATAGTTCTTGATGAGGCAGCGATTGCAGCAGCTAGTATCGTACCGGACCATGATTTATTTAACGGTAGTACAAGTAAGTTGTTAATTGTTTCATAATAAAACATTTCGCACTTTATCAACAAGAGAAAAGTCTAATAAAAAGAAGAAATAATAGAAATATAAGCCGTGTAGCGGCGGCGAAATTTTCATTTCATTCCTACTCCGTCCCTGGGATGATGTAAAAGGCGTGTATGGGCAAATAAAAAGTGCAATTGTTATTCTTGCATTTCTGAGAGGGTTTTAGGCCAAGTAAAATGTGATGGCGACCCACGAAATTTCCTTTCATTCTCAACATCAGATTTCCTCACAATGTTGTCGTCCACCACCGAGGTAAATCAGCACTAATAATTTCAATAAAAAATTTCATTTCGTCGGCGATAGATAACAGGTTGCTTGTGTACTGCGTTATTTACACCACTCAGCACTCTAGAGATATACTATGTGTAAAAAAACATTGTTTTACTATCGGAAACGTCAAAAGTATTACGGCTTCCGATAGTTGGATGTTTATCCATCTCGTGTAATGCTAGACGTAAAATATCAAGACTACTGATGGGCAGTAGTGTCAAAGGGGTTTTTCTCTACCAGAGAACAAAAACAAAACGCCTACTGTAGGCTTTTCTCTATTATTTAAGGAGTTGGAACTAAGTGCATACAATTATTTGCCCCATTCCTTACATGATGAGTAAGCTAGTATTGCTATATGCATCGCCATTGGTCATCAATAGCTTTTTATATAATCGATTTGAACTTAATTGACTATTTTATGAATTTCAGTGTTCCTGAATCCCGTATCAGCCGAGCAAGTCATTAGAGAGTGTGGCCTCATCACAGTAGATTAATTAGGATATAGTATTTGTTAATACATACCAACCGTGTGATTAAGGAATGGGATTGAAAATGGCGTCGTCTCTATTCACCTCTCGTTCGCACACTGTTGCTATCTATACTCACACCCAACGGACTGCAAAAAAAAATACGTTATGATATGCGTTTTTTGTAACGTTAAATTACTTCAGTCCAACTTGTCATTGGAATCAATGATACCAAAAAAAAAATAGTTCAGTTTTGGTAATTTGTGATCTACTACGCTTCATAATTATTGTTGATTTTATTTGTTAATATTTTTGTATAAAAATATTTACATGCCATTGAGACATGAGTTACCATTTCAAAAGTTTTCGTTTGCTTGTCTGTTCAAGCTCATCTTCAGTATAGCTGAACTGATTGTAATAAAAATTCACGAACAAATAGAAACAAATAGAAAAATTTTGAGATGTCATAAAAATATTAATATTGTTAAGATAAAATAAAAGGTTTTTAATGATTGTCTTAAGTATAAATAACGCCACATTTAAATGATCCCAACCAGGCGAAGCCAGAGCGGGTCGATAGTAATAAATGTTATTTTAAAATTAATGTACCTACTTGGTTATACAATTATTTTAAATATTTACCCATTAACAGAAAATTTCCAATTAACGAAACAATATAACGCTGTAACCGTATACCGTTGTTAGCAGGTTTTCACTATTCGTATTGTGCATGTTAACGGTACGAGCTTGATGAGCCGCCATTTCGGATCCCATTCTACATTCGTATGGGCTATAATGGCATTTACTTAAAACCATGACGTAATCAAGTAATATTTTAGATATTCCATTAACCTTCTTTGGTTTAGATATTTTCAGAAGTATTCAGAATATATGATACAATGCGAATTAGAGAAAAGTAAAATAAAAGCATAATAAGTATTGACAAAAAAAATTAAGTAGGAAAAAGTAAATTTTATTAAAAAAATTATGTGCATTTTAATAATACTCCAAAAGCCAATTTACGTCAACGAATGAAGTATCAATTTTATCTTAATTTTAAGATGTTACGTAATTGTCATTTAAATAATAAATACATATGTAATATTTATAATAAAGTTTAAAATATATATCATGTTTTTTTCTTGAACATAAATCTCTTAGAATTTGTAGAAAATTAATTTCTCTCAATGCTTTGCAATTGCTTTTTTCTTTGGTTTCTTTACGTGATTAAAGTTGTTTAAGGAACGAGAGAAACTCATAAAGTCCAACGAATCAGTATGCTGTAGTATTACAATATTAAATATTTTAGGCATTGGCCGACCATATAACGCTATTATTTAAGGAAATCAACAACTCTGGTAGATTTTACACATTTCTTGTATCTTCCTAACGCTGCCCAGCAGAATTGAATCAGTCCACGTTGAAGTCATTTTCAAGTTATTAGACTGGAAAGCATACGGTATTAAGAGAATTGTGAAGTGCTGACACGCGGCGCGAGTAGGTAAGTATTATCAAAAATGTAAAAACAGGCAATTTCCTACGTTTCCTTTATAAAGTAATGTTTCGGTTGATAACATTTTCACCCCTCTAAACTTTCTATCTTATGAAAGTATGTACGTTTTTAGTAATTCAGTTTAAATTATTTAAAAAAAAACTTTAGAAGTTTTAAAGTCAAAAGTATAATAGATCTTTAAATGCTAATAGTTTCTATTGTACGCAATATTTCTATAAAACAACATTTACAACAGATATATTTATATATATCTGGAAATTGACTGGCCGTTGATATAGTTCTTATGGCAGAATCGCTGGAGGACCTAAGCACTATTTTCAATGACCTCAATAGTGCCTTCCAACGTATAGGTATTAAGATGAACATGACAAAAGAGTGATCATGATGCGCAATGTCCATGTCACACCTATATCGGTAGTTGTTGGGAGCACTAACTTGTTGACGAGTATGTGTATGACAACTTTATAAAAAAAAACTGTGCTTGCCAATCCGCCAGGCGTAGAAAAATACCAAAAAATCTACACATAGGAGGGTGAAATATGGGGGAAAACAATGATCAGCAGCAGCAAATTTTTGTACGGCTATGGTGTAATAATTAGATACTGTGGCTGAAATTGAATTCGATTTCCACGTTCTACTTCCAGTTGTTGGATGTGGTAGAGCTACGTTTATGATGAATTGAGGGTCGCACTTAATTGAGCCATCTTAATTGAGCTTTATGCTGGTTGGTCTTACTTTTATGATAAAATCAATATTGAAGTTCTTGATTGCCATATTAATAGCTGACATAAACTCAGTACACATTACATACACACATCATATATAGCGTCACGTCTGTAATAGCCTAGGGAGTAGGCAGAGTCCAAAAAGCAGCGTGATACTCAGACCATTTTAGCCAAAAAAAGAGGTTTAGATGGAAAATTGAGAAAGAAATAATAAGTGACTAGCCCTTGGTCCACAAAACCACAAGCCCAGTATTCCATTAGATGCCTTTTACGGCGTCAGGAAGGTATGAGTATGTAAACACTTTTGGCACATTATTTTAAGTCTTACATAAAAATTGGAAATATAAGTCACATACCAATATAAGACAAAAGAATCATAATAATTACTTACTTTTCAACGAGCTACACTGTTAGTCAAAAAAGTTTTTTTATCACCTAAGGTGGGTTAGGTTGTTAAAACAAATGTACGAAAAAAGCTACTACAAAAAAGTAATATATAACCTCCCTAATTATTTTTGTTCACGATTTGTTAACGAAGCTCAGATGGATAATTACTAGTGTGTAATTACACTTCGATACATAATGCTGAATCGTGACCAGAGTATAAGGTCCATCTTAAGAATAAAATTTACCTGCGCCTCATTGCAAATATAAATCTTATGTTAATCAAATTTATTAACTTTTTGTAAGCATTAAAGACTATTGTAACGTATTGGATAGAGTGGGAAATGTAGCTTATTCCGTGAGTCGGGGATGGTCCATAACCATGCTGCTGAGGAAGAAGAAGTCCTGATATGAGACGAAATCACAGAGGTGCATAGTCACGGACCACCTATATTTGTTATCGGTGATCACTCACATGGCTTTTGAGGCCGCAGTAAATAAAGAATAGGGTTCCTACTACCCGAAAAAGCAGCTCCAAGGAGGATTCAATTGGAGATTTGTCTGTTTTTGGTCATATTTCGTAAGGAAGTAAATAATCAGGGGCGAACAATAAACTTAATTTCATAATCATGTTGCTGTAGAAATCTTGGGATTTTAATTAAAAAGTAGTTTTCACAGTCCTTTCTTGATGTTAACCTAATGCTACCAAAGAATTATCAAGAGACCGAAGCATGTGAAAATCAGAGGTTTCAAGGTTAGAACAATATGGTGGATTTATTAACATTTTCCAACCAAACTCTTTCAACTTTTGCCGAGTGACTAAAAATGTGTGGGGTCTGGCGTTATCATGATGAAAGACCTCTCCTTTTCTGCTAATCAATTCCGGCCGTTTTTTCTGAACTTATTTCATGATTCTCATTAGTTGTTGACAATAGAGATCTGAATCGATGGTTTTGCTCGGCGGTAATTGCTCATAATAAACGATGCCTTTTAAATCCCACCATACACACAGCATCACCATATTGCGTGTTAATCCGGGTTTCGCTACAGTCTGTGGAACGTGACTACTATTTGACCATGATCTTTTTTGCTCGTACTTGTAGTAGGAGATTCACTTTTTGTCACCAGTGATAATTTTTTTCAAAAATGATTCGGTTCCATTTCGTTTCAATAGAGAATCACAAATGAGTACATGTAAATTCATTAGGTTTCTTTCAGTGAGCTCGAATGCTACCCAAATATTCAGCTGCTTGTGGTCGATCCTCAATTCCTTAGCTATGTTGTAACTACTAACTCATTTTAATATCATGTTTTAATTTCATATTCATTATAGTAATTCATTTCATGGCTTTAATATTATAAAATAAATTCAAGTAGAAACATCTTCCATAAAAAGACGAAAACTCCAACAGTATAATCTTGAAGTATCATTTATTAGCTGCTTAAAACACAAGGGTCATAAACGTCTGTTGCACAAGTAAAATTTGAACGAAAAATATTTTCTTACCACTTATTGCGCAAAGTTTTTCGAAAACAGGCCAAACCAAACTGGTATTGCGGTAATAAAAACTTTTTTCATTATCCCGGTGTATAAGAGCTTATTGAAAATAACAATGTCGCTGGAAGATTGCGTTTTATTGCTAGATAGCGATTTCCCTCAACTTTGTGAGGATAGTCTTCGGGAGGCTTAATGAGAAAACTGTTCCTAAAGCGTTCAATGAGCATCATTAGTTATTATTTCCAGATGTGCCAATGATAATATATCGTACTTTATTACACTTATTTCACGATTAAGCTAAAGCTATTTGCATGTATATTCTGCTACTGCTATATAAATATAATCAAAATAAGTAGATATGAGGCGTTTACCCGGTTTAGATCCGGTATACAGCACTATTTTAGCATTCGGCCGGTTACCGGATAAAGATTCCAGGTCCAGGTCCGGCTGTGCGGGATAATTAATAATAGCATTTTGATTGTGATTTTAATCATTTTTAACTAAAGTCGAAGAAAGTTAAAATCTACTTAAATATTTTTAACAATTCTACATAATTGTAACAATCAACAATTTAATTAACTTTAAGTATGAATTCCAATTGGAATAATATGTTGGCTAAAGATTATTTTTATTCAAAGTTGCAAAAAAAGATGCAAATTTTGGTGAAGGAAAACTGGCTTTTTACCCCAGTCAGAGTAAAAGCGATTACGGCTTTCTATTATTAACATTACCACAGTTTTACTGCTACTAAAAGTCGGTCATCGAGGGCGTCCAGACGGGGCACTTGTGCCATGCGGTGCAGGTCGAAACGCGGGTGTAGCGCTCCTGAGCGGCCATAAGTCGTTTGGGAGCTGTTATGTCTTCATTTCATTTTGGTCTTTATTTTATGGATTATTTCTTCGCAATATGCTGATACATCACGTTGCAAAGTTTTTAGATTCTTTGCAAATAAGTATTGAATAAAGGAAATAAATTTAGAAAAAGTAATGAATATATTGATAAACTAAAAAAAAACATTAGAATTTTATCTGACATGACCGAATAGGATGCATGGTCGTTGATCATTGCCTGTTCCGAAGGAGACTTAACTTGGTAACTTGAGCACTGACCTCTATATATACACGTACTTGTATATATAGAGATCAGTGTAACTTGAGAGTTTTAACTTGTAACGCGTATTTGACATTGTTGCTGCGTTTTTGTACATATAGGTTTCGCGTTTTTACTTTCGTGGATTCATTTAATGACCCTTGACTTTTCTTTAGGCTAACAGGATAGTAGGTTGTTGCGATAATAATGTGCTACTTGGGTTTTGAAAGGAATAAAACAGACAATGTACAGCCTCCGGCTGCTTTTCTAGATGAAATTATATAATTAATTGAAGAAAATAATTAATGAATTAAAATAGGTTGAGTTTTATTTTACTTTATTTAATAATAACTACAAAACTGTATTATTTCGTGTCCTTTTCAATTTATTCAAACAACTTATCACAAGAACGAATGATTTTACTACTACATAACTTAAAAACCATAAAACATAAAATAAGAACAAAACTCTAAATCCTGCAAAAATATGATTTACTGACACAAGTAGCAAATTTTTAAATCTAAGTAAGACATATTTGAACTTAGTTCACGCCGGGCCCAAGCATGTATGGAATCAAGTTCGTGTACTTTAAACATTTATTGAAACAATAATAAATACAGAAAAATAGAAATTAATTAGTGACATCTATTAGAATACTTTAAATTACAAATAAAATATTAATTCATTAAACAAAAAAAAACAACAATAATACTCAACATAAATTTATTTAAATTTTTTGTACATTTTTAGCTTGAACTTTGTATATTTTAGCTTGAACTGTATTTTTAAAGTTTAGTTATTAAAAACACAATTACTATTACTACCATTTACCGTTACATTACAATTGTTTTAAAAATAAGATTGTTCTGAATTTGTTTTTTGGTTTGATAGATCATTTACATATAAGCCAACATCTGGATCATACAAAACGTCTGTAAATCGAGTCTCGTTGCACCTTCGGTCCTGTTAATTAAATCTTTAGATTGATGTTGCAATTCTTGTAACGAAACTATTTGATTCTTTTTATTTAATAACATAACTTCTTCATTCGGAAAATATCTTGATATTTTAAATCTAGAATTCTCTGAAAAAAAAAACATTTTTGTTTGATTTTAACTTCAAGTAATAATTTCCTTGAATTTGGATTAAAGCCGAATTTTCGTGGATTTAAGTCACTTGTATTGTAAAATAATGTAATGTACTATTCTACGAACGCAATATATGACTGATGTGTGTACATAAACAAATAAAATAAAGAGATGTGTGCGTGAGTGCATCAAGATATTGAGCATGCAAAAGAAAGTGACACTTGACATAATTTACCATGCTCCGGCTATCATTCTTTGTTGATCCAAAGCTGCGTTCGACTTGATTCTATCGAATCGTTCGATCTAAAGCTGTGTTTTGGCTCGCAAGCTAATTTTAGCGCACAATTTAACTACAGCGAGGCAGCCGCGCGCTGATCATCCCCAGCCAACGAAGTTTTGTGCGCGGCAACCATGGACGTTGTACGTCGGCAAAGTGCAACAGGCAAGCCAATTTCTGCATTGATTTCATTCCAAGCATCTTTACACTACATTCACTATTCCATAGAAATTGTTTAGTACCATATAATCTAATTAAAGTACGACACTTGTCCATCCATGTTTTTCCCGCGCGCGCCAACTAAAATTTGTAAATGACCGTCCCAAAGCACAACTCGCTGAGATTCCTTTGCCGCGCCGTCAAAAAACGACACAAATTGGTTCATCGCGCGGCAAGTTCAAGCGCGCTAATGTTCGAATAGCTGCGCGCGGCAACACAGTATCCACTGTGCGCAGCTGCCGCGCGAGCCAATGTTCGATGGTTTGCCGCGCGAAGTCAATACGCAGCTTTAGAGCTATAGTAGTCAAAATGTTTTAAAACAAAATCAATTTTTTTTCTTGTTACCTACCTATTGTATAACTTTATGTTTTACAAGTGATATTGATCTGCGATTACCTATCAGGCTAATAAACTAATTGATTATACAATGTTGGTCGGCTATGCTCGCAGTCTTCGATCAATTAGCAGTGTATAAGCGTTTTACTACTGTCCTGTGAGTCCGCGGGTTCTATTTCCGGTTGGGATTTTTGTCCTTATGTATATTATGTAACTGCATATAAAACGCCTCTATGATACCGAAAGATATCAGTAATACAAATACCAATTCACTACTTGTATAAAGATGTTTTATTTATCTTTAATAAAGATCATCCTTACACTAGAATATTCTCCTGTATCATATAATCATTAGAAATAAATTTTATATATTTTATTACTTTTATCGAATAAATGAAACAAACGAGGACACAGTTCACCTGATGTCAAGAGGATACTTAGGGCCATGGACATCTACGTTAACCCTAGATTAAGAATCAAAATGCAGATACGTTGTCATCCCTGAGGACGAAGATGGAATATCTCGCATCCAGTAAAAGGGTCTCCGGTTCACTATACTTACCATCGGAAACACAACAGCATAAACCTGCTGTTTTACGCTGGCATTAAGTGAGAACGTGGTCCTTCCACGGTTGAACCGACCCATTCGTGCTACGACCATAATATAGCTGCAGTGTGGTTCTCTTAATAAAAATATTTACAGAATATTGTAGACTAGCTATGGTAAAGTCAGCGTCAGATACACGTAAGTATCCAATATAGTCAAAAATGTTCACTGAAACGAGGCATTCCATCTTAGTCCACTAAATAGTGTGAAAACGCACTTACATTTTAATTCTTAGTTGAGGGTAAAATGTAGATGTCTATGGACACAACTAATTACCCTGTGAAAAAGAACCAAATGGAAACAGAAGGGAGGAATCGAGGCTTCTCTCGATCCGGCCTCCTATAACGCCTACGTTGGGTTCGGGAACAACGTATGTGATCTCCGCAACGGAGTAACACACAGGGGCGATAACCTCTTCCTTTTCAGCAAATAGGTTCAGGCGGGGATAACGGGTCTTCCGAAGTCGTTCCCGGTCCCAGCGCCTTAATTCTTCGATGTGGACTGTATAATTTTGAGGGATGAATTTCTTGGGAATAAAACAGCAATTATCTTCAAACCGTTCCGTGAGAGAGTAATTACTTTTCCCTATCACTTCCCTACACTTTTTCTTTCTTCTTCTTATTGACTGCTGGTCTTGCACTTATCCCAAAGTTTCTCTGAACTTTCCCGAAACTTCCCAAAGGATTCCCGAACGATTCCCGAACTTTTTTCCTGAACTTTTCCGAAGGATTCCCGAACGAATTGCAATAAAACTCATTTACTGAGCTACCCCAGAGCAATACGCGAAAGTGAGCCGCGCCATTCGCGCGCTTGCGCAACTCAATTACATGAATTTGTTCTATTACTCTCTCACGTTTTACTTAATTACTTTATTTGCATAAGTCATACATCAACATAATTTACCTGTATAGATAGCACAAAACAATATCTACACTACGATATACATTACATTTTCATATCACAAAAATCTTTTATTTATTTAACAAAATATGCCTATTTAACAAAAATTAAAAGTTCCACATAAAATCACTAAATTTAATTTTATCTATACATTTCACTATTAAAACACTTTTAAATTTCTTATACAAAACTATCATTATTTCACTTATACACAGGAATTTTCACATAAAAATAACACAGAATTCACCTTTTTTAGCACGTACAATCAACCTAAAATGTTTTTTACAAGTCATTTTTACATAAATTGCTGAAATTACAAATATTTAAATTTTTACATATTTGGCCTCCTAAGGGCGTGGCTTAGCGTGCGTCCGTGAACTCACACTATTTGAACAACTAACTTTGCACGGCTCTCGACTATCAGAAAAAATGAAAAGTCTAATATACACCAATATCGACAGTATTAGGTGAATAAATGCTTCTACACAATTTTCAAACTGTAGGAAACTATTTCTAATCAAATTCTTATCAGTTATCATGTTTCTTATCAGATAACAATATAAGTGAATGTTCTCATAAATCAATCATAGCAAATAGGCATTTATTTTCATACAAAACATATCAAACTCATATAGGGCAATACTTATGCAATTAATTTCCGTTAATTCTATTTATGCACAGAGTGATCATCTCGACCGGGGAACAAATCCAATCTCTAACTTCACTTTAATATTCCTTCGAATTTACATCATTGGAAAGATGATTTCAACCGGGGAACAAATCCGGTAACATAATTTATATCTTAAAATTCCCTATATGAATTTATTAAGAGATATTACTTAAGAAAACAATAAACTAGTCCGGCCTGGGAGTCGAACCCAAGACCTTCATATCATTAATTCGATATTCTTTAAGATTTAACTAAGCATTTTCTTATTAGAACATTGCTATTGGACAATTTGCCTTTTTAGAAGCTATTCGTCATCGGTTGACTTAATAAAGGGAAATATTCTTATAGGTGGTGCTTAGGGGCGCGTTGGCGACGCGCGCCAACAATCTCCCCCTCCGTGCGTAAGCACCATTATTTGGTAGGCGTAACGGGTACCAACACTATTATTCTGAATGTAGGTCTCCTCAAGATACCTGTGTTGGTAATGACGTCAACCACTCTGGTGTGACCGTCTGGTCCCGGTAGCGTTCTACTAATTTTGCATTTCGGCCACGTATTTCGTGGCAACGAATGATCTATTATCAAAACAATATCACCTTCTTTAGGTTCCATGAACTTTCCGTTATTACCTGTTCGAGGTATTAAAGTAGGCATGTATTCTTTCAACCATCTTGTCAAAAATGGTCGGCTAACCTCTGTGCAGCTTTCCAATTGAGTTGACCCGTCAGATGTTGCTCTAAAAATAATCCAGGTGGTCGATCACCACATGAGCGTCCCAGAAGAAAATGATTGGGTGTCAAACCCTCTTCAGGACTATCCATACTGAATGTTACCAGAGGCCTGGAATTTACAGTATGCTCCGCTTCTAAAAGCAGCGTATGCAGAACCTCCTCCCGTGGGCTCCTTTCTTTGAGCGTAGCGGTCAACGCAATTTTAATTGATCTTACTAACCTCTCCCAGGCGCCACCCATGTGCGGTGCTCCCGGAGGTATAAATTTCCATTTAATATATTTCTTAAATGACTCATTTTTCATGCCCTCATAGCATTTTTCGCATGCTTTCAATAATTCTTTATTCGCAGCTTTGAAATTCGTCTCGTGATCGCTGTATATAACGGCTGGTTTTCCTCTTCTGGCGATAAATCGCCTCAATGCCATTATCATTGACGCTGGTGTCAATGAGGCTGCTAATTCCAGATGTACTGCTCTGATGGTCAGACACGTGAATAAAACACCCCAACGTTTTTCGTGCCGCCTTCCTATAGTCACACTCATAGGTCCGAAATAATCCACAGCTGAGCATGTAAAAGGTGGTTCATGGTGAGCTATTCTCTCCAGAGGAATATTTCCTTGTGGCACGTTATGCGGTTTTGACCTGTATGTCCTGCACCACTGACAGTGATGTGACACACTTCGTACTACATTACGCAAGTTCAAGACATAAAATTTCTGGTTCACCTCATTCATCACCGTCTGGTGATTGGCATGTCCAAAATGATGATGAACTTCTCTAATCATCATTTTAACGATTTCGTGTTTACCGTCTAATACGACAGGTTTTCTACTTTCCTTAGTCAAATTAGACTTAAAACCAGTAAAGTTTCGGTTTAAACTCGAGTTTATCTCTGAATACCGGCTTTAGAGTTGCAGCGTAACTCTACTTAGTAAACAGTAGTACTAAATTGAACTTCAGAGAATAAACCAAGCACAACATCAAGCACAATTTCTAAATTATCTACCTCTTTCATTCAAATAGAACTATTGTTCTACTGTCACGCGCACAGAAGCTTAACGTCCAGTACAGTTCAAAGATTTACAATAGGAGAGAGCATTCCACAATTATATCATGGTCTGCTTGTAAGCGGCGATTAAATACATTGTTATGTCACCAGCCTTGTCTCTCCTATTCAATGGCCTTAACCTTATTCTACCTGAAATATTAAAGTAAATGGTAATATTGTACTTGTAAGTAAACACTGTTCATACCTACTTACTTTTTATAGCATTAGGTGACAAACAAGTACACAGTTTACCTGATGGTAAGTGGATGCTGGGGTTTATGGAAATATACATTAATCCTCAATTAGGAATCAAAATGCATATGCGTTGTCACCCCTGAGTACTAAGATAGAATGCCTCGATTCCAGTAAAAAGGGTCCCTGGTTCTCTACACTCACCATACGAAATACAGCAGCATAACGCTGCTATTTTGTGGTGGTTCTTTTATAAGAGCGCTGTCCTGCCCTAGTCGAGCCGACCCATTCGTGCTACAACTATAATATAGCTACAACGTGGCTCTACCACGTAAAAACTTAAATTTGTATACTTAATCCGCCTTACAACAAAACGTTGTTCCTATAGTATTCTTTTAAATTTAGTCGAATACTACACATTAAAATGAATACATTTTTTGTTTAAGAATAGTCCTTCAAACTAAAGAAGCTTCTTTGCATATACAGAGTGTCCAGTAGGACAGTTCAATTTTCAAATTTGAATTACGCAGCAACGGTTGGCGCGGTGAAGTGGGGAGAGGTCTCAATCGACTTGTCAGGCGTGCGGGTTTAACAGTCGCGATGGAGTGTTGGACCGGAGCGTAACGTGCTTTTGCTGTCGAAGCTTACTTTAAGAGTGGTGACTCGTGCGCTGCTGCGCTTCGGAAATTTCGTTCTCAATAAAATATTCGCCGACCAAGAGATGCCCCAAGTGTAAACCTCTTAAAAAAGTGGATTAAGTTTCGTGAAAAGGATTCTACCATTAATCAACCAATTCCAGGCCGCACACCAACTGTATCAACCCAGGAAAATGTGCGCCGAGTAAGTGATTCGGTCCTTGCAAATCCGCGGTGTTCTTTACGGAGGCATTCGGCTGTTTTAGGAATCCCTAAATCAACAGTTCACGTCATAGTTAGGAAAAAGATGCGTTTTCATCCCTATAAAATACAGTTAGTGCAAGCTTTAGAAGAAAGTGATTACTTATTATGGAAATCTTGTGCCGAAAAGATGTTGGAAGTTTTTCCTACACAGCGTAGACTCAATAATGTTCTTTCTAGCGATCAGGCCCATTTTCATTTGGAAGGCTATGTAAATAAACAAAATTGCAGATTTTGGGCATCAACGAACCCAAAAGACAGACATCAACGACAGTTACATAGTCCAAAGGTGACTGTTTGGTGCGCCATAACCTCAAGTGGGGTTATTGGGCCGTTTTTTTTTTTGAGAATGAAAACGGTCATGCTTTGACGGTCAATTCGGAGCTATATAAGAACATGATCGACAATTTTTTTGCTCCTATTGTAAGAACGGAATGCCGTTTTAACAGAAACACATTGTTCCAACAGGATGGAGCCACTTCCCACACCTCCAGAGAGTCGATGGACACGGTAAAGGCACTTTTTCCACAAAAATTGATATCAAGGTTTGGAGACATCTGCTGGCCACCCAGGTCGCCCGATCTTATACCATGTGATTATTTTCTGTGGGGCTATCTAAAGTTAAAAGTTTATTCAAACAAACCAAGAACACTAGCGACGCTGAAAGAAAATATCCGGCAAGAAATAAGCAATATCTCCCCGCAACTCTGCAAGAAAGTGTTTGAAAATTTGCGTGTCCGATTAGAAGAATGTGTACGAAGAGATGGTAAACATTTGCAGGGGAATAATATCCAAAAAATAAAACCCGCAGAGTTTCTTAATATTGTCATATTTAATAAAATATTTTGCATTCATTAACTTAGTATTATTTTTCCTAAATCGAAAAATGAACTTTCCTACTGGACATCCTGCATAATATTATATCGTTTAGGCCAATCTGGTGATGGCACCAGTGCCTTAATTGCAAGACGTCTGATATTGTGTTTGTCAAGCCACCATCTGAACGTGACAAATAAGGCAGGACCTCCTTTTAACAAGAAAGGTGCATGCATATTTGTGACTTTCACGGACTGATGGATAATAAAAAGAAAAAACTGGCTTATTGACGGTGTCATTCACCATCACATTACTTCAGTTAGGGGAAGATACACCTCAATCGTCAAGCTTGTCGGTCAGATCAAATTAAAACAACACAACTCAATACAATAATGTACTGTTAGTTTGTGGCTACAAACCCACCTAGTAAGCGTGAAAACCATGCAAAAGTTATATAATATTGGGAGCCCTATGTTCAACAGTAGATTTTGACGCTTAAAGCTTAAAATCAATCAAAAACTTAAGTTACAAGCCATATAATTTACCACACTGAGAGGCTATCCAGATAGGTCTACAGATTTTTGTTTAAAGAGTTAAGATGCTTTTAGTCCGCCGTGATATCCAAGAACTGACTTCACATCATGTTCCTAGATTTTCTCAGACATATTATGTCTTCTTACGATGTATCCCTCTACTGCCAGACACGTGGTAAATCTCGATGCTCATAATAAACAACTAATAATTTGATTGTTATCGACAGAGATCAAACCCGGATTGCCTTCGTAAAATTCAAGGTGAATTAGGCCTAAATCTACAACGAATCGTAGTAAAATATGAGTTTATTGTAATTTATGTAGGTACTAAAACACAACTTTTAATCTATTATCACAGTAAAATGATATATTCTCTGTGGAATAGTTTACCATCAGCGATTTTACCGGACCGATAGGACCTGGGGCCTTCAAGAAAAGAGCTTACTCCTTTCTAAAGGGCCTGTAACGCACCTGCAATTCCCCTGGTGTTGCGGTTGATCATAGGCGGCGATATTCACTTAACATCAGGTGAGCCGGATGCTCGTTTACCCCCTCTTATATAAAAAAAAAAACTCCTGCAGTGATCGGAATATTAACAACAACATAACATTAACAAATACCTTAAGCCTCGGGCATTTATAGTATCTTCTTTTTTTTGCATTTTATACGTGGGAAAAATCATGCTGCAGTTATTATATGGACTTTATATGTAGGACCACGCTCTCAGAGAATACCAGCTTAAAAAGCTAATATAGCTAATATTGTTGTGGTTCTAATAGTTTTACAAGAGAGCTTTTTTACTGGAAATGAGATAATCCTCCTTAGTACTCAGGAGTGACAACGCATCTGCATTTTGATTGCATCAAGGGTGGACGAGCCAGATTAAGCTGCGACGTATTTATTTTTAGTCTTCAAGGACGACTACGCATTCAAAACCTTCGTTTCTTCTTGTTTACAGATTTACACCGACTGTAGTAGCTACTCATAGTAAGGCGGCTGTAAGTTCGTTTGACAATTTATTTTTATAAAAAAGAGACAGTTGTCTTCAAATAAACGACTTTCTCAATGTTTAAATCAAGCAATAACAGTACAGTTCTTTGGTGGATTAGCAATTGCAGTACGTCCCAGGTCTCATATTTCAAATATATTTTTATGAAGTGCTTTACCGCCATTTACTGAAAAATTAAAATAAAAATATTTTCACAAAAATTTTAATATAAATATTTACACAATTTAAGCCGAAATTCCAAAATATAGAAAATAAAACATGATAAAAGCCTTTTATATTAGTATACAGGGGTAAACAATGCAAACATTTAAGCCGGTTATCCGCACACAAACATTTCCTACAGCCCGTTCACAAGAGCATGAATTTCCTGCGCTCCGCAAAGTATCCTCTTATCGCCCCCTTCAGTGTTCATAGTGAATAAATCACTCGCAGGCTCGCCGATACGTAGCATTAGCCATGAGCTCACTGACATTACATTACCTTAAGTAAACTACGACCGATAATTGGTCTGGTGTAGAATGAAAATAAAAGTACTTAGATATTCGTACTTTTAAATACTCCTTTTATATTTAGGTATATAACTAAAACCCTCTCAGAAACGAGACGAGGCAATGGTACATTTATAGTCAGTAACTTTAACTTTTAGCATCTTTCGTGAGACAGATTAAATTTTAAGAATTTTGTGATGAGGCTAATTGAGTTATATAATTAGTTAACAAAACATCTAAATGTTAAACTCATCATAATTGCAACATTTTGTTTGATTTTATTAAAAGCTCGGTGTAGACTGAAGCCATTATCACAATTCAAATGGCGGTGTGCGCTCAACACTATATAATTAATTACCTGTCTCTTGACGCCTTTTCGAGTGAACTTATAATAACAATGGTATGCAATTATAGAAGCGGATCCTGTGGTCAGGAAGTGATAAAAATATTATATGAAATAAATAAGTGACATTGGTAATTAAATCTAATTTTGACACAAACTAAAAGCCATTGTAACTATTCTACTTATTAGAGCATGTAGAGACGGTTTACCAAGTCTTATTGCGCAGTCAAATGTAAACAGGCATTTGTTACGCCAAAATTGTCTGATATGCCATCTAGGGCTTTTTATCAAACTTACCATTTGGAATTGTAGTCAAGGGTTATAATAAAAAACATGTGATTTTTTTAAATTAAAAAAGAAACGTTTATTTCATATTCTTGCATTACCAGCGGAATTTGAGCAATATTAAAAATGTCAAGTTTCTAGGTCATCAAAAAAATTGTTTTGTATCAATTTCTACATTCCTCACGGAACGACAGACAAACAAGAAAGTGACTTGATAAAAACGTAGTGAAAAATGGTTCTAAAGCATTAATATACTTAAATATTTATATATATTATAAATTTATATATAAGAGATAAATTTTTTTTCAATTTTACACTTAGGTGGAGGACGGAGTGCAGAGTTGGCACGTGGAATGTTAGAGGGGGCATGAGAGATAAGACGAATGAGTTGATCGAAATAATGAAAGAAAGAGAATTAGATGTCGTGTGTATGTCGGAGACCAAACGGAAAGGCAGTGGTACTGAAGAGCTCCCTGACGGGATGTTAGCTATATGGTCCGGTGTCCCGGAAAGCGAGAACGCCTGCCAGGGAGTGGGAGTGCTGTTGTCGTCCCGATTGGTCGATCTTATGACTGAATACAAGATTGTGAACTCAAGACTTCTCTGGGTTCGCTTCAAAATGGGACTGACGAAGTTATTCCTTTTGGCTGTTTATGCGCCGGTAGCTTCGTCGTCCAGGGCTGAGCTGGAGGAGTTTTGGGAGAATGTAAGAGAAGTTCTAGATTTGGTTAAGGGAAACGAAAGAACTGTTGTATGTGGTGATTTGAATGGATGGGTAGGTATCGCTCGACCAGGATACGAGTCGGTGCTTGGAAAGTTTGGCGATAAAAGGGTTAATGATGCTGGCAAGCTTATACTGGCTGTATGCAAGGAAAAGGGTCTTCTTGTGACAAACACTATGTTTAATCACAGGAAAATCCATATGTACACTAGAGAAAGAAAGAATGAGAGAAGTGTGATTGATTTGTTCCTGGTGGATGACCGACTCCGAAAACAGGTGATGGATATACGAGTGTTCAGGGGTGCTGACCTGGGAACGGATCATTATCTAGTAATTACTAGATTTAGGGGTTTGTTCGCGGATTGGCGCTACCGGACGGCAGTAACAGAATCACAGTCGGTCTGTCGCATCCGAAGCTGGAAGCTTCAGGAAGCGGATACTAGGGACAAATATCACACGAGGGTAGCCGAAAAGCTTGACACCATCGATGGTAGTTCCAGGTCCAGGTTCCAGGTAGTTCCAGGTCCAGTCCTTCTGCGCTGACGACCTGGTCTTCTGGCCTTTGGTCCTATTGCTTCAGCTCAAACCTCCGGCTTCCTTCGGTTGCTGATCTTCACTCGGCTCCGAAGGTCTTCTTTTCCACAACCTGCAGTCCACAGCTGGTTCCTTGATCCTGGCTGCGAAGGACCAATTAAAAAGGAACCAGCGAGCTTCGGTGGTCCTCTTAATCCGGCTCGAAGGACCAATTGAAAAGGAACCAAATGGAAACAGAAGGGAGGAATGGAGGCTTCTCTCGATCCGGCCTCCTATAACGCCTACGTTGGGTTCGGGAACAACGTATGTGATCTCCGAAACGGAGTAACACACAAGGGCGATAACCTCTTCCTTTTCAGCAAATAGGTTCAGGCGGGGATTACGGGTCTTCCGAAGTCGTTCCGGTCCCAGCGCCTTAATTCTTCGATGTGGACTGTATAATTTTGAGGGATGAATTTCTTGGGAATAAAACAGCAATTATTTTCAAACCGTTCCGTGAGAGAGTAATTACTTTTCCCTATCACTTCCCTACAATTTTTCTTTCTTCTTCTTATTGACTGCTGGTCTTGCACTTATCCCGAAGTTTCTCCGAACTTTCCCGAAACTTCCCAAAGGATTCCCGAACGATTCCCGAACTTTTTTCCTGAACTTTTCCGAAGGATTCCCGAACGAATTGCAATAAAACTCATTTACTGAGCTACCCAAGAGCAATACGCGAAAGTGAGCCGCGCCATTCGCGCGCTTGCGCAACTCAATTACATGAATTTGTTCTATTACTCTCTCACGTTTTACTTAATTACTTTATTTGCATAAGTCATACATCAACATAATTTACCTGTATAGATAGCACAAAACAATATCTACACTACGATATACATTACATTTTCATATCACAAAAACCTTTTATTTATTTAACAAAATATGCCTATTTTACTCACAAGTTCAAAGTCGAAATTTCTTAAATATTTAACATAGAAAGTTAAAACAATGTTTCCCACTTGAAATTATACATATCTTAACTAATACAATAGTTTAATTTACATTTTATCTATACATTTCACTATTAAAACACTTTTAAATTTCTTATACAAAACTATCATTATTTCACTTATACATAGGAATTTTCACATAAAAATAACACAGAATTCACCTTTTTAGCACGTACAATCAACCTGAAATGTTTTACAAGTCATTTTTACATAAATTGCTGAAATTACAAATATTTAAATTTTACATATTTGGCCTCCTAAGGGCGTGGCTTAGCGTGCGTCCGTGAACTCACACTATTTGAACAACTAACTTTGCACGGCTCTCGACTATCAGAAAAAATGAAAAGTCTAATATACACCAATATCGACAGTATTAGGTGAATAAATGCTTCTACACAATTTTCAAACTGTAGGAAACTATTTCTAATCAAATTCTTATCAGTTATCATGTTTCTTATCAGATAACAATATAAGTGAATGTTCTCATAAATCAATCATAGCAAATAGGCATTTATTTTCATACAAAACATATCAAACTCATATAGGGCAATACTTATGCAATTAATTTCCGTTAATTCTATTTATGCACAGAGTGATCATCTCGACTGGGGAACAAATCCGATCTCTAACTTCACTTTAATATTCCTTTGAATTTACATCATTGGAAAGATGATTTCAACCGGGGAACAAATCCGGTAACATAATTTATATCTTAAAATTCCCTATATGAATTTATTAAGAGATATTACTTAAGAAAACAATAAACTAGTCCGGCCTGGGAGTCGAACCCAAGACCTTCATATCATTAATTCGATATTCTTTAAGATTTAACTAAGCATTTTCTTATTAGAACATTGCTATTGGACAATTTGCCTTTTAGAAGCTATTCGTCATCGGTTGACTTAAACTGAAATATTCTTATAGGCGCGTCGCCAACACTCTGTTATCGCTCTTATTCTATAAAAAACTTAAGCTTTAACTTAAAGTTTAAGTTTTTACGTTTTACGTTTTTTTAGTTAGTTCACAGCAACATTACTTTATTAATAACTTTTATAATGAAGAACAATGTTATTACAAAAATATAGGATGTTATTACATATTTTGATGTTTTATTCAAAAAAAGTCCTTGTTATATTTTAATTTTAATTTTTTTTCTCTTGTTAATAATTGAAGTCGTATATTTCGCATATATTCAAATTTGCTTCATAAATAAATTAATTTTGAATATATATAATCGCATTCAAAATTATTTCATTTATGAAACTCGTTTTTCTTGGAATATTTTTGTTCTTAACTTTTGTCTTAGTGAATATTTAGAATTCACTCTGGTTTGCTAACTAAATCATAAGCAGAAAACCGTAATACATTTCTAAACATGAGGTTAAGATTTAATTTAAAAAAAAAACGAAACTATTCCTAAAAATAATAAAGGAAAACATAATTCCTCGGTGACAATACTTTTAGTAGATAATTAATGGAATTAGGAGTTGTTTTGCAGAAGTCTTATTAAAATAAAGATGTCAAAAGTTTATTAGCTAAGATCCCAGTAGTTAAAAGTATGATAGTAAATAGATAACGATCTAGTCTGAAGGGCAACCTCCGCCCGCTAAGGCTACTTATCGGTCAGCCACTACAGAATCCATTTCACCTTAGGATTTCTCGTATAACCCACATGTTGTATTATTGACGGTGATGTGTCTTTTTCAGTGTAGTCGTGTTGGAAGTAGTGGTTCTTTTTACAAAGCTAGTTCTTTCATCGCAACATCGCAATTCGTGTAAGCATTGTATTTTCTTAGCGCCGGTGCTCTTTTGGTCTGTTTACTGACTTCGGTATCACTTTACACATTTTAAAAGCGTATACCTATAAACAAAATGTGTAGCTACTTTCCTCTTTATATGTAAATTCACAGCTAAATGGGCATGTTTTTTTTAATAGAAGAGAGAGCAAATGAGTATGCGGCTCATCTGATGGTGACTACCACCGCCCATGAACAACCGCAACATCAGGGGAATTTCAGATGCACTGCCGGCCTTTTAGAAAGGAGTAAGCTCTTTTCTTGAAGGTCCCTAAGTCGTATCGGTCCGGAAAAGTCGCCGGTGGTAAACATTTCCACATATAACTTGTACGAGGAAGAAAACTTCTAGTAAAACGTTCAGTGGTGAACCGCCAAACATCCATATGGTGAGGATGGTATCGGGAATTACGACGTGATGTGCGTTCGTGAAATTTGGCGGCAGGAACTAATCCGAACAATTCCTCAGAACACTCCCCCTGCTAGATACGATAGAAAACGCAAAGCGGTGCAACATCCCTACGCAGCGCCAGTGTCGAGCCGATCAGAAAGAACTCGGCCGTCAACGATTCGAATCGCTCTGCGCTGTTTGTGGTCAAGTGGAAGGAGCTGGCACTGGGGTGCCCTGGCCCAGAGATGAGAACAGTATTCCATGTGAGGCTGAACTTAACTGTAAAGTTGCAAGCGTAGCATACCGTCAGCATGAAATACTGTCTTGCTCTGCTGAGCACGCCAAGCTTTATGGAGACCAATTTAGCCTTCCCCTCCAAGTCACCACGAAACTGCACACTATTCGATATGTCGACGCCGAGGATTCTGATGCTAGCTGAGGCAGCAAGGGGGTATCTTCAAAATGATACGACAAAGGAGTTATTTTTAGCGGTTGGTGCTGGGATTAGTGGTAACGTGCATAGATAATACACTATATACTTTTGAAGGAGAGTCTCTTCCAACTGGCCATTCAATCTCTAAGCGGTCGAATTTGATCGCGGCGCTATTCCGTCAAAATTCAAGCGGTCGGATTCGACCGCGCACACCAACAGCACTTTAAACCATTGAAACTTATATTTAGAGACAACTTTTCTATGAATAAATCTGGCATTATAGACTTAATATAAAATTTTCTATACTATAGTGCAATATAAACAATTATACTATGAATATTTATTTATAATATACGTTCACTTCATACACCATTTTCGAATGTTATTATGTATGTATGAATGTTATTGTGTTGATTTTTGGACTTTTCTAGTGTTTTATTAGTGCTTTAGTATAGTGTTTTATTATAAAATTGTAATGAAAGTTTTTGTGTGAATATAATTTATCTTTTTACGTAAATAATTTCGAGTAATATATATTGAAATAATTGTGATTTTCACGCTGTCGTAATTCGCTACTGCCGTAATGCCTAAAGTGTGCACTAAAATCTCGGACTGCACATTAAAATATAAAGAAGTGCGCATAACTATTATTTATTAAGGGGACTGGTATCCTAGTTAAGTTTTATCATTTTATTTTATACTCGGATCTTAACTTGGTATTTTTTGAACATATTTACTCTTTTTCTCAGTTAAATTATTTTGTGGTCATTTCCAAGCTATTCTGCGAATAGATAAATAAAAAATATTTGCTTAAGTTTTTTATTTCGATATATCGTTATATATATATACGATTCATAATCGTAACAGTATTACAGTAATGAGAAATACATTTTTCTTTTATACCATTTAGCAGTATATTTTGCTTGACGTCGAATCTGCAAATAATATTTTGATATAAAATTTTGCTGTAAGTACAAAACCACACAAATTATAATGAAAATTTGATTTAATTGTACTGTCCAAATACACTCACTTTGAACGCGTCCTTAGTTCACATTTATGAACATGTTCTCAATACTTCATGAATATGTTAATAGCTTTATACATAGGCATGCATACTTTCAGACCGTGAATAATTGATCTGTCGGCATTCCGCTCCGATTGATTTTCAAAATGTATTATTGTTTGATCATTTTTGTTTTTCAATCATAATTACAGCTTCCAAACGTACCTACTCTGAGCATATGGTCAGCGAACGTTTGGTAGCTGTATCGTTATTGTAGCATTTTTGCTTCCGAAAAATGCTTCAATAACAGTCCTTAACCACCTGGGTTATTATTTATTTAATTTCAAGTATTTAGGACTCATTATTACATTACATTTTAAAAAAATATTATTATTATATTTTTTTAATTTAAATTTTCGATTAACTTCTTAACATTGGATACATGCATTAAAATTATTAATTTTTAATTAATTTTATATAATGTATATGTGTATTAGATAGTTAGCAGTCAATTGGTTTCTGAACACATGCATTCTATGGGATAGGACAGCCCTTGACATTGCGGAGCCGTTACAGAAAGGCGCAAGAGGGACTCCTAAGATCGTCCATGTGGATCGCCTGGCGCGTTATTATATGTCTTAGGAGGGAGCAGTGTTGCGCGCCTAAGTTGACGTCATGTACTCGGAACTAGCGCCATCTAGTGTCAGGGACGAGAGCGAGGGAAGCTTTCATTTTAAGAATGCCGTTAGGGCTGGCCCTAACCCTGTGTACCAGAGATACAGATATTTTACGCGTAGTTACGTAAAAAAGAAATGAAAAACTTGAGCAAACATCGCAGTACATTGCAGCGACGGGACACCCCCATTAGCACCTTGAACGCGTTGTTGTACTGCATTCGAAGGGCTCCATAGGCCCGTTTCATAGGGTGCACGTGTTAAGAGATATGCAAAACGCTCTAAATAGAGTTAGTTTCACCTCCCTAGAACATCGCGCGAATCTGCGAGTAATGATATTTGCTCGAACCGACAGAGCCCTACGTTCTCTTTCCATATCCTTGATTGGACGTAACCATATGACCCAAATATTTAACAGAGTCTACTTTAGTTGATGTTGTACCATTGAATATAATGGGAGGCACATTACTCGTACGGTCCCGTCTGGCTCTAAATATCCTATAATGACTTTTTTGTACTTTGTATTTCAGATCATATTCGGCCGCGAATATCGCACAAGCAATTAACTATTTAAATCTATATGATATCTGACATGCATGCTGCTAAGTGCCTCACTAAGTCCATTTATATAAAAATTAAAGAGGCTAGGTGAGCTTAGAGTCTTATAATGATTTCTTAAATTTACGCGAACACTACACATTGAATAAAACTAAATTTACGGATTTTATCGCGTTTATTTAACTACTTTTACTTATTTTTAATTCCCGACGTTTCGGGTGCTTTACAGCAACCATGGTCACGGGGGGACTGAGATGTTTGACGTCCCAATGTCATAGTTAGTCCGGCTACCTTCAGTTTTTGAATATTAATACTATAAGCTCTTATATTAATATTAATATATAAGCTCTTATATTCTATAAGTTATTAGATACTATAAGCTCGTTTTGCGTAAATCGGACCAAAAATTAATATTCAAAAACTGGAGGTAGCCGGACTAACTATGACATTGGGACGTCAAACATCTCAGGCCCCCCGTGCCCATGGTTGCGGTAACGCCCCCGAACGGGCGGGAATTAAAAATAAGTAAAAGTAGTTAAATAAACGCGATAAAATCCGTAAATTTAGTTTTATTCAACTTAGAGTCTTATGTTTCACCCCGCACTCTAACCAGTATGGTTCAGAAAAAGCATTTGCCCATCTGACGCAATTGACCTGTCTTAAATACCAATTTTTTGAAATCTGTATTAGTTGAACTGTTAAATTAATGTCCTCTGATTGTTTACAGTATATCGTAAGAGACCAGATCAAATACCATCGACAGAGCAAAGATACATGCCGTAAACAGGTGTTTCCTTATCAACATAATATTTGACAAAGCGCTTAAGGCAAAGCTGCACTTTCTGTGGATAGTCCTGAATGAAATCCGAAGTGATTGTCATGCAGTTTTAGATATTTATTAATTTGCGTATTATATCTTTATTATGATGGTTGCTAAGAATATTGTTCTACAGTTATATTTATTTGACAAGTAGCCCGTTTATTTTTTTACCACCGGTACCAATACTAGGGTCTTCATTAGATTAGGAGGTAGATATGCATGCCTTATACATGTAGCGTAGAATGTAATCAGTACCCGATGTACGTATGAGCCAGCATATTGTAGATGCTCGATACTGAGACAATCATGATCTGAAGACTTTCCCCTGGAGGTAGATTTTTTATGTTTGCGACTTTTTTTACAGTTACACTAAGTTTGTCCCCTACTTCTTCAATAACTATCTCAGCATCTTGCACCGACTCACAAGAAGATGACCCAAGTGTAAACTTTATAGAGGACATATCTCTAAAGAGGTTGGCAATATCCTTAGGGTCATTCACTCTGTCCAGATTTAAAGGGAGGCCAGGCCGAGATCTTTTCTTTCTTCTCTTCTTATTAGTACATTTTAAAAAATCACTAAAATCTTTTTTGGAATGCAATGACACTATGTTGTCTATTTCAATTTGCTATATGATCGAGACACAATTCTCCTGCCACAAATTTGATCAAATAATTTGCCATGATCTGGTCACCCATTAGCCATTCAATTTCAATATGAATTTGAATGGCTAATGGGTCAAAATTCAATTGAAATTTCTGTCTAGTCTCCCCATGAGCATCTCTTACATATCTATTATAGAAAGCCAAATTTTTAAAATAGCTGTGACTGGCTGCCACTCGATAACTTTCCTTCTCTATCGATTTTAGGCTCTTTAAAAAGTGCTGATTGATGATTCCATTTCGTCTCGGAAGCTATCATAAAAGACAACTATGTAACGCCAGTAAAATCTAATGACTTTCAATAGATGGCGCTATAAACTTTATTATTTTACACGAAACGTAAAATATAAGAAGAAGAACAAGAACATTTGAAATCAATAAACAGCGCTAAATCTGGCTGACATGGTTGCTTAATAATGTAAGTATAAATGCCCATTCCGGAAATGATACCGGCTGATGAATAAGGCACATATCCTTTGTCTGACTATCTGTCTGTCTGAACACGTATCACACAAAAACTAGAGAATTAATTTGAATGAAACTTTCACTGCCTTATTACGTAGAGACTGAAACATTGGAATAATTAAAATTCATCACGATGTCTATCATAGGACACCATTTAAATTCTTCCCTTATGCCACTCCAAAAGTTATAAAATTTACATTGTCCTGACATTGAACTGACATTCTACCCGTTATTTAGTATATTGTTTAGTAAATTAATTACTATAATTTTACCTAGATGGTAATATAAGAATTTTAAATCACGTTATGGTTTTATTATACGCGAGTTATGATATAAGACACGTAAGTAAATTTATGGTACTTCCAATTTCAACGCAATGTTTTTGGTAAATCAGCAAATTAGTGTATTTTTAGGTCTTCGTTACAGTTAAAATTCTAAATAAATAAATCATCTATATTTATAATAGCAAGAATACGCAAAACAGGCACAGACAAATTATATTAATATATAAATAAATTGTAAGGTGAATTGTGCCAACACGCTCTAGACTAACTGCTGTATAATTCTCTCATGAGAGGAGACCTCAGCTCAACAGGGGGACGAATACAAGTCGAAACTTTTTCCTAAAAGCATCAAAACGATTGAAGGTCTGGAGTTAGCGACGGAGACAGTAACCGTAGGTATTCGTGAAGCCTTCGAGGACAGTTGTCCTGTCAAAACCAAGAACTCAACACGAAAAGTTACTGGTGGTGGAGGAATACTAAGCTAAAAGAATTTAGGGAAAAGACCAGGAAACTATTTAATAGGGCTAAGAAAACCAAAGAGTGGGATATTTATAGTGCAGCCCTCATCATCATCATCATCATCACAGCCCTTCACAAGTCCACTGCTGAACATAGGCCTCCCCCAAGTAATGCCACAAAGCACGGTCCTGAGCCACTTGCATCCATCGACTTCCTGCATATCTTACCAGGTCGTCACTCCATCTAGTGGGGGGTCGCCCCACACTACGCCTACCGGTACGAGGCTGCCACTCGAGAACCTTTCTTCCCCATCGGTTATCGGTTCTTCGAGCTATATGGCCGGCCCATTGCCACTTCAGCTTACTAATCCGTTGGGATATGTCGGTCACTCTGATTTTACTGCGGATATCCTCATTTCTGAGTCTATCACGCAGAGAAACTCCGAGCATAGCCCTCTCCATAGCTCGCTAAGCGACCTTGATCGTCCTCATACGGCCAGCAGTGAAGGACCACGTCTCTGATCCGTAAGTCATCACTGGTAACACGCACTGGTTGTACACTTTAGTTTTCAGAGATTGAGGTATACCTGACGAGAAGATGTGCCGTAATTTCCCGAACGCTGCCCAGCCCAGTTGAATCCGTCGATTGACCTCTCGGTCGAATTTGGACTTACCTACTCGGACTCTTTGTCCCAGGTAAACGTACTCGTCAACAACTTCGAGCATAGTGCTTCCAACAACTACCGGCATAGGTGTGACATGGATATTAAACATGATCTTTGTTTTGTCCATGTTCATCTTAAGACCTATCTGTTGGGAGGCACTATTGAGGTCATTGAGAATAGTGCTTAAGTCCTACAGCGATTCTGCCATAAGGACTATATCGTCGGCAAATCGAAGGTGAGTGATGTACTCGCCATTGATGTTAATACCGTATCCTTTCCAGTCCAGTAGCTTGAAAACGTCTTCCAAAGCAGCGGTGAAGAGTTTCGGGGATATAACGTCACCCTGTCTTACACCTCTCTGCAGTTGGATAGGTTTCGAGCTCTGGTTCTGTACTCGGATAGCCATCGTAGCCCTACTGTACAAACACTTCAGCACTTCGATATACCGACAGTCAACTTGGCACTGCTGAAGGGACTGCAGCACCGCCCAAATTTCGACGGAATCAAAGGCTTTCTCATAGTCCACATACGCCAGGCAAAGTGGCAAATTGTACTCTTCAGTCTTCTGTACAACCTGCAGCAGAGTATGTATGTGGTCTATGGTACTGAAGCCTTTTTCGGAAACCGGCTTGTTCGGGAGGCTGGAAGCCGTAGAGTCTGCGTGCGAGACGATTCGTAATGACTCTCGAAAACAGCACGTAGACGCGGCTCAGAAGGGAAATCGGTCTGTAGTTCTTCAAGAGAGCGTTGTCGCCTTTCTTAAAGAACAAGTCCACCGCACTTCTGCTCCACGCCTCTGGAGTAGTGCCACCATGGAGGACGGAATTGAAAAGCTTCTGAAGGACTTCAAGTACCGATGTTCCACCCGCTATCAGAAGCTCCGCTGTAATTCCATCCTCGCCTGGGGCCATGCCGTTTTTAAGGTGCTGGAGAGCCATTCTAATCTCGCTTAGACTGACGTCCGGGATATCATCGGAATAGTGTCGGATAAGACTTGCTCTTGGATCGTTACTCACACTTGCGTGTGGCTCCAACGATGATGTGTACAGCTGCCCATAGAACCTCTCAATCTCACTCAAAATCTCAGGTGTCCCGGAAACGATGCTGCCACACTCAGTCTTCAGCCTTGACAGTTGGCTCTTACCGGCAGCCAGATCTCTGGCAAAGACTTTGGAGCCCTGGTTCCGCTCGATCGCTTCTTTAATACGAGCAGTATTAAAGTTGCGTAAGTCTCGCCGCATGCATTTGGAGATCTGTCTGTTCAGTTGCCTGTATGCTGTCAAATCTGTTGACGATTGCAGCCTCATCTCCCGTCTAACAGCCATGAGATTAAGAGTGTGATCGGAGAGTTTTTGTGTTCTTCTGCGGCGGGTCTTGCAGAACTTAGCTCCGACCCCATGGACAGTTTCCACGAGCTTGTCATTCATATCGTCCACTGCATTGCAATCTTGTAGGCACTGAAAGCGGTTGTGTAACCCGAGCTGAAAGTTTTCAGGATTTTGGATTAGAGCACGAGGGGGATGGAGCGTTGACTTCATTAGACGAGACGTCTCCAACTTAACGTTTAGGTTCAGTGTGCCTCTAACCATTCGGTGATCGCTGCCAGTTTTCACCATTGCGATCACTGATACATCACTGAACAGTTGGCGTCTGGTCGTCATAATGAAGTCAATCTCATTTTTTGTCGAACTGTCGGGGCTCGACCAGGTCCACTTCCTGTGGGGCCGCTTCTGGAAGAAAGAGTTCATCATAAAGAGTCCCCCTTTCTCCATAAAGTCGGCCAGCTGCTGGCCCCTTCGGTTCCGTTGCCCTACTCCAAATTTCCCTAACTTCAGCTCACCGTTTTCTCTTGTGCCTAGTTTTGGGTTGAAGTCTCCCATCAACACCGTGTAGTGGGTTTTGGAGGAATGCATGGCTTTGGAAATATCCTCATAGGAGGTGAAGGAAATGCCTTCACCTCCTCATCGGAATGTGCCGAGGTTGGTGCGTAAACCTGTATGACTTTCAGCGAATACCGTTTGGTGATTCTGAGTATCAGGTACGCGACCCTCCTCTACACACTCGCAATCTTTACAACGTTGTTGATGAGAGACTTGTGGACGATAAATCCGACACCTCCTTGGGACAGATGGTCGCCCTCCCGGTGATAGAACAAGTTGCCGGATTCGAGAATCACCGTGTCCTCCCCCTCTCTTCGGACCTCGGATAATCCTATAATACTCCAGCGCAACTTGTCTATCTCTTCTTCCAGCTCCAGGATCTTCTCGTCAGTCCTCAGTGTGCGTGCGTTAAATGTTGCCAGGTCGAGTCGTCGTAGGTGGCAACCGAACCTCCACCGGAGATTCTTAGCACCCCCTGCCCTGCCGTTACCATCGTCGCCACCGTAGCCAGGAATAGCGGGGCCGCCGGGGACTGGGGGCCGTCTATTTGTGTAATTGTTTATGGGGGGTATATTGCCATAGTTGCCACACTTGGCGAGCGGGTTGGCAACCGCAGTTTTTTTTTGTCGTACAGTTGCTGTTATCAGGAAGATGCTGCTGCCCATCTCCTGCCTGTTTCCCTCTGTCGCCTTTTACGACACCCACGGGAAGATATGGGGTAGTGGATATTCTTAACCGCCACTACACGGTTTAGTGCAGCCCTAACTGAATATAATAAAGAAATTAGGAAAACCAAAAGAGAGCATCGTGGAGGAAGCTATGCGAGTAAGTTGTGTCTTTGCCTCGCAGTGCAAGACTACACAAAATGCTACCAGATCGGGCTTCTTAAAAAGCCCGATGGTAACTTCACTAATAGTGAAACAGAAACATTGGAGTTACTAGCGTCAACCCATTTCCCAGGGTCACTCAAGACCTCAGCCTTAAATTCTTTCAGAGCCCTACGAATGAATTGTAATGAGGACTGGTGTAGGGCTGTAAAGATAATAAGGCCAAACCTGGTGCAATGGGCTGTTAACTCCTTTAAACCATTTAAAACAAGCGGGGAGGATGGAATAATTCCCATCCAACTGCAGATGGGTATTGACATCCTTCTTCCCTATCTGGTGAAAATCTTCAGAGCAAGTTTTGCCTGGGGATATATTCCAGAACGATGGACAATTGTCAAAGTTCTATTTATACCTAAGGCTGGTAGAAAGGACTACACTTTACCAAAGTCCCTTAGACCTATAAGCCTATGTTCCTTTCTCCTTAAGATATTGAAAAAGGTTATAGATAGATATATAAGGGATGTAGCTCTAGCTACGGGGCCCATAATTACAACCAGCATGCTTACCGCAGAGGCAAACCTACGGAAACAGCCCTGATCAGTGTTATTGACAGGGTCGAAAAAGCACTGGAGGATAAAGAAATAGCTCTTTGTGCCTTTCTAGATATTAAGGGCGCCTTCGATAGTAGCCCCCACATCGCTGCTGATTGGGGGCCTGACATCTAAAAATGTTGACCTCACAACCATCAGATGGGTGAAGTCGATGCTCTCAAACAAAAAGGCAAAAACAGCGCTGTTTCAAACTTCGATTGAGGTTGCAACTACAGTAGGCTGCCCACAAGGAGGTGTTTTGTCACCCCTTCTTTGGACTCTCGCGGTTGACCAACTATTGTACAAAATGGCAGACCTACGCATTGACACACCGGGTTTCGCTGATGACCTTATGATCATTGCGAGGAGATTTTTCCAAAGTACTTTATCGTCAATAATACAAAGAGCCCTAAACACCATAAATAACTGATGTAGGGATAACAGTTTACCAGTTAATGCTGATAAAACTGTTATAATATCCTTTACCAAAAGAGACGGTTGGACAAGTTAGTCCAACCAAAACTAAATGGTAAAGAAGTACTATTTTCCACGGAAATTAAGTACTTGGGCGTAACAATCGACCAAAAACTAACGTGGAACTCTCACCTTAGCAACGTATGCCATAAGGCAAAAAATTGCTTTAGGTACGTGCAGTCGTTTCGTCGGGAACAACCGAGGCTTGCGACCCAGTATGGTCCTATGGCTGTACAGCAGCATAGTGAGGTCGTCTCACCTACGCCTCTATTCTGGTGTAACAAGACCAACCAAAAGACGACTGCGGATGGACTAAATAGTCTACAAAGGACTGACTGCTTAATGGCAACTAGAACTATGCGATCATCGCCTGGAGCGGCAGGCTATGACTAAATCCTCTTGATCTCTATCTAGACAAGAAGGCGAGGGCTAGTTTGTATAGGAGGGTGGTCTGAGCTTGCTCTCCTACATATTGAGATCCATGCTCGACTCAATTAAGGAATCAGCGGTCTTATGCATGCTCTCAGATATCATGCGTCCACTACACACTTTTGATAAAAAGTAGTGCAATTACCCTCCAGATAAGACTGGCTGAATGGCCAGCTTATCTGTGAGGTCGGTAGCCTCATATGGTATACCGATGGGTCTAAAATGCCTCAACGTAGCCTTTGGAATTTACGGGGAACGCCCCAAATTCAAACTTAGCATGAATTTGGGTGAAACTTATGTCGCTTGGACGATAGTAAAAGTCAGTTAATGCTTGTGGTAAGCGAAACTTCTGAACATGTGGATCCGGGTTCGAATGACCTTTTTATCAAGTCACTTTACTGCTTGTCTGTCGTTCCGTGAGGAATGTAGAAATTGATTTTAAACTAATTTCCTGATGACCTAGAAACTTGACATTTTTAATATTGATCAAATTCGGCTGATAATGCAAGAATATGAAAAAGACGTTTCTTTTACAATTTTTTTTAAAAAATCAGCTGAATTTTATTACATCTTGTCTACAATTCTAAACGGATAATGGTGATAAAAAGCCCTAGATCGTTTATCGGGCTACTTTGGCATAACAAATGGCTGTTTATTTTAGCCTGCGCACTAAGACTTGGTAAACTGTCACTAAATGCTCCAATTAGTTGAATAAATACAATGATTTGTAGTTTATACAGCAATTAGATTTTATTACAAATGTTTAGTATTCATTTCATATAATATTGTAATCACCTACCGACCACAAGATCCGCCTCTATATTGCATACGAAAAGGGGTCAAGAGACAGGCAATTCTCTTTAATTATAATGCCTTCAGTGTACACCGAGCTTTTAATAAAATCAGACAAAATTTTGCAATTATGATCACAAAATGTTTAAACTTTAATGTCTTATGAAATACGTTGAAAGTTAAAGTTACAGACTATATACGCTTCACTGCCTCCTCTCGTTTATGAGAGGTTTTTAATTATGTACCTAAATATAAAAGGGGTTTTCAAAGTACGAACATATATTATGTACTTTTACTTTCATTATAAACCAGACCAATTATCGGTCGTAGTTTACGTAAGGTAATATAATATTGGTAGCTCATGGCTAATGCTACGTATCGGCGAGCCTGCGAGTGATTTATGCAATATGAACACTGTAGGGCCGATAAGTGGATACTTTGCGGAGCGCAGGAAATTCATGCTCTTTTTGAACAGCCTGTAGGAAATGTTTGTGTGTGGATAACCGGCTTAAATATTTGCATTGTGTACTCTGTATACTAATATAAAAGACTTTGTTCATGTTTTGTTTTATTCTATTTTCTAATTTCAGTTGAAATTGTGTAAATATTTATATTTCAATCATGTCATGTCAATTGAAGGTCAGAGGAATGTCAGTAAGATCCCTTGACTTTCAGTAAATAGCGTAAACCATTTCGTAAGAACATATTTGAAATACCAGACCTGGGACGTACTGCAATCGCTAATCCATCTAACAAGTGTATTAGAATGGTTTGATTAATTAGAAACGAATAAAATATAACTGTGAAGATATACTTCGAGTAAGTCGATTATTTGAAAACAATTGTTTTTTTATGAAAATATATTGTCAAATGAACTTACAGCCGCCTCACAATTAGTAGCTATTACAGCTCAGGTAAACCTGTAATCAACTTCAAAAGAAGGTTCCGATTGTATTGTAGTCCCTGATGACTAAAACGAAATGCATCGCAGCTTGTTCTGCCTCTTTATAGCCTTCAGACTGGAACACAATTATATACGCACCGAAGCTTGGTGGCAGATATAAGGAAGCGGTGTCTACCCAGATTGGCTCTTAGACGAAAAGTATAAATACCTAATGGATCGTGAAAAAAGTTCCTTCTTATTTTGTTTGTACAAAATTGAAGAAAAATCTTATACTGTTATATATATGTACGCTATATATACGTAATGTTTGTATCTGGATTATACTAATATTTTTACTTTTATTTACTTAAAAATAAGAATATTAACAATGCTTTAAAATTACTAATATTCCTCTTAACCACTTGTGGTAAGCTTAAATTGCTTATGTTACGAGTGGTTCACGTCAGTAGTCGAATGGCGGATTCGAACCCACGACCTTTTTGAGTTCGCGGTCCGCGCCATGCCATTAGGCTACTGTCGCATTTTTAATACATAGAATTATAGGATATTAAGAAAAAGAAAAATAAAAATTATGAAACACATTCTCGACATTTTGTTCAACTGTTTTTCTGTATGCAAAAAACAGTATATATTCTGAAGTTTTATTATTAAAAGGGAAAAATGAGACTTAAGCCGCATAAAATACTTGTGACGTTTTTGGACCTAATGCACTATTAGTAAGAGTAGCACAAAGTTGGTTCAAGCATTTTCAGTCCCGGAATTTTGATGTCAAAAATACAGCTCTCTCTGGTTGCCCTCATACGGATAAAGTCAATATTATTTTTGAAAAAGTGGAGCAATATCGACATATTAGTAACGAGTTGGGCAACGAGTTGAGGATTGACCACAAAACAGTTTTGACGCATTTGGAATTATGGGTATGGCTATATAAAAAAAAACTTGATATTTATACGACACGAGCTCATTGATATAAACTTCATGAATCGTGTACTGATTTGTGATTCTGTATTGACACGTGATGAATCCGAGCCATTTTTGAAAAGGTGGTGGTTCAGGATCACTGGGGATGAAAAATAAATCACCTAAGGCAAGAATGTGTAAAAAATCATGGCTAAAGCGCAGTCTAACTTCACAGACTATAACGAAACACGGATTTACATGCAATAAGGAGATACATCGATTACTTTGAGTTTTACCACCGGGAAAAATCATTAATTCGTATACTGCCATTAACTAATGAGACTCAAGCAATAAATTGAGCGTAACCGACCGGAGTTGATCAACAGAAAAGAAGTGGTCGTTCATTATGACAACGCTAGACCACCACACACATCTTTGGCCACTCAGAAAAAATTAAAGGCCATATATTATTGACCTTACACCCTCAGATTTTTAATTGTATCGGTCTCTACATATTTTTTGGATTAGTTGAAATTACTTGTCTCATTTTTTGATCAAAAATACGAGAATTTCTAGAGAACTGGATTATGTCACTAACTACAACATGGCAACACTTTACTGAACAAAATGGCTTTTAATATTACGATTTAATTTTCCGTGTAGTGACGGTTGAGAATATCCACTACCCATATCTTCCCGTGCGTGTCGTAAGAGGCGACAGAGGGACACAAGACGGAGATGGGCAGCAGCATCTTCCTAATAACAACAATAACATAATAAAAAACTGCGGTTGCCAACCCACTCGCCAAGCGTGGCAACTATGGCAAATATCACTAAATGAGAAACGACGCAAAAATAAACGGCCCCCAGTCCCCGGCGGCCCCGCTATTCCTGGACCATGGTAACTGCGGGGCAGGGGTGCTAAGAAACTCCGGTGGAGGTTCGGTTGCCACCTACGACGACTCGACCTGGCAACGTATAACGCACGCACCCTGCGGACTGACGAGAAGATACTGGAGCTGGAAGAAGAGGTAGAAAAGTTGCGCTGGGATATTATTGGATTATCTGAGGTTCGAAGAGAGGGGGAGGACACGGTAATCCTCAAGTCCGGCAACTTGTTCTATCACCGGGAGGGCGACGATCTGTCCCAAGGAGGTGTCGGCTTTATCGTCCACAAGTCTCTCGTGAACAACGTTGTAAAGATTGGGAGTGTGTCGACGAGGATCGCGTACCTGATACTCAGAATCACCAAACGGTATTCGCTGAAGGTCATACAGGTCTACGTACCAACCTCGGCACATCCTGATGAAGAGGTGGAGGAAATGTATGAGGATATTTCTAGAGTCATGCATTCCTCCAAAACCCACTACACGGTGTTGATGGGAGACTTCAACGCAAAACTAGGCTCAAGAGAAGGTGGTAAGCTGAAGTTAGGGAAATTTGGAGTAGGGCAACGGAACCGTAAGGGCCAGCAGCTGGCTGACTTTATGGAGAAAGAGGGACTCTTTATGATGAACTCTTTCTTCCAGAAGCGGCCCCACAGGAAGTGGACCTGGTCGCGCACCGACGGTTCGACAAAAAATGAGATTGACTTCATTATGACGACCAGACGCTAACTGTTCAGTGATGTCTCAGTGGTCGCAAGGGTGAAAACCGGCAGCGATCACCGAATGGTTATCTCCGTCCCCCCTCGTGCTCTGATCCAGAATCCCGAGACTTTTCAGCTCGAGTTACGTAACCGCTTTCAGTGCCTAGAAGATTGCAATGCAGTGGACGATATGAATGACAAGCTCGTGTAAACTGTCCATGCGGTTGGAACTAAGTTCTGCAAGACCCATCGCAGAAAAACAGAAAAACTCTCCGATCACACTCTTAATCTCATGGCTGTTAGACAGGAGATGAGGTTGCAATCGTCAACAGATTTGACAGCATACAGGCAACTGAACAGACAGATCTCCAAATGTATGCGGCGAAACTTACGCAACTTTAATACTGCTCGTATTAAAGAAGCGATCGAGCGGAACCAGGGCTCAGAAGTCTTTGCCAGAGATCTGTCTGCCAGAAAGAGCCAACTGTCAAAGCTGAAGACTGAGTGTGGCAGCATCGTTTCCGAGACACCTGAGATTTTGAGTGAGATTGAAAGGTTCTATGGGCAGCTGTACACATCATCGTTGGAGCCACAAGAAAGTGTGAGTATCGATCCAAGAGCAAGTCTTACCCGACACTATTCCGATGATATCCCGGACATCAGAGCGTCTGAGCGAGATTAGAATGGCTCTCCAGCACCTTAAAAACGGCAGGGCCCCAGGCGAGGATGGAATTGCGGCGGTTTCTGAAAGCAGGTGGACCACCGGTACTTGAAGTCCTTCAGAAGCTCTTCAATTCCATCCTCCATGGTGGCACTACTCCGGAGGCGTGGAGCAGAAGTGCGGTGGTCTTGTTAGTTAAGAAAGGCGACAACGCTCTCTTGAAGAACTACAGACCGATTTCGCTTCTGAGCCGCGTCTACGTGCTGTTGTCGAGATTCATTACGAATCGTCTCGCACGCAAACTCGAGGACTTCCAGCCTCCCGAACAAGCCGGTTTCCGAAAAGGCTTCAGTACCATAGACCACATACATACCCTGCGGCAGATTGTACAGAAGACCGAAGAGTACAATCTGCCACTTTGCCTGGCGTATGTGGACTATGAGAAAACCTTTGATTCCGTCGAAATTTGGGCGGTGCTACAGTCCCTTCAGCGGTGTAAAGTTGACTGTCGGTATATCGAAGTGCTGAAGTGTTTGTACAGTAGGGCTACGATGGCTATCCGAGTACAGAACCAGAGTTCAAATCCTATCCAACTGCAGAAAGGTGTAAGACAGGGTGACGGTATATCCCTGAAACTCTTCACCGCTGCGTTGGAAGACGTTTTCAAGCTACTGGACTGGAAAGGATACGGTATTAACATCAATGGCGAGTACATAACTCACCTTCGATTTGCCGATGATATAATCCTTATGGCAGAATCCCTGGAGGACCTTAGCACTATGCTCAATGACCTCAATGGTGTCTCCCAACGGATAGGTCTTAAGATGAACATGGACAAAACAAAGATCATGTTTAATGTCCATGTCACACCTATGCCGGTAGTTGTTGGTAGCACTATGCTCGAAGTTGTTCACGAGTACTTTTACTTGGGACAAATAGTCTAACTAGGTAAGTCCAACTTCGACCGAGAGGTCAATCGACAGATTCAACTCGGATGGGCAGCGTTCGGGAAATTACAACACATCTTCTCGTCAGGTATACCTCAATCTCTGAAAACTAAAGTGTACAACCAGTGCGTGTTGCCTGTGATGACTTACGGATCATAGACGTGGTTCTTCACTGCTGGCCGTATGAGGACGCTCAAGGTCGCTCAGCGAGCTATGGTAGACTCAGAAATGAGGATATCCGCAGTAAAACCAGAGTGACCGACATAGTCGAACAGATTAGTAAGCTGAAGTGGCAATGGGCCGGCCATATAGCTCGAAGAACCGATAACTGATGGGGAAGAAAGGTTCTCGAGTGGCAGCCTCGTACCGGTAGGCGTAGTGTAGGGCGACCCCCCACTAGATGGGGTGACGACCTGGTAAGACATGCAGGAAGTCGATGGATGCAGGTGGCTCAGGACCGTGCTTTGTGGCACTGCTTGGGGGAGGCCTATGTTCAGCAGTGGACTTGTGAAGGGCTGTAATGATGATGATGATGATGATTAAAATTTGATGTAATTAAACTTTGAAAAAAATGTCAAGGAATTGTATATAAAATACGAAGAAGCTTTTTACCCGACCTTATATACTGGTGACGCTAATGGTTCCTAGGATGAATCCGGAACGGATGGTCACTAAATGGTTAGGGTGACTATTTTACGCTTTGTATCCGGATCGAAGGAATCTGAAAATGGTGGAGCGATAGGGTCTCGGGTTCGATTCCCGGGTCGAGCCAAAATTTGTTATGCGAGATCAATTATGTTGTGGACTGAATGTGTGGTTCTCTATAACTAAACAAGATGGCTAAAGTGGCACGTGGCAGTCTTGGGCAATGCACTCGCTATTACCTAATCTATTATCTAGCCAGTCCCCTGTGCTTAAATTAAACTTGAGCTGTTAGGAGAAAGAGGATACAGTAAAGAAAACAAAAAACAGCTCAAGGCAATATAAAAGGAGCAATTAGACGGGGTGGGGTTCCTTCTACTTCATCATCCTTGAGGACGATTTCCCTGGTGTAGCAACTGCGTTGGAAGAGGCAGTGCGCGACGACAAGTTGCATTATGCATGCCACAGAGGTGCAAGTACAACCAACGTTGGTCTTCGACAGTAGTGATATGTCCCTTACTCATGAGTTTCCTCTTTTAAGATCCTTGTGACAGAAAATTGAAAGAGTTACTCTTCTACATTAAACCATCTCACTCACTCGTTCACGACCTCACACATGTCGCCTCATGTAACATAAATTACAATACGAAGCTTATCGCGAGTGAGTGAGCAAACGACTCAAGTAAATAAATATTAGTTGAAGTAGGTATCAAGATTTGGAGGTTTTTAATGAGAAAAATGTCAATATTGAAGAAAACGGTTATTACCATACAAAAAAATGATAATGAGATATGAAACAATACAATCACATAATTTTTGCGTGTGAAAATAAATTAATTCGCACTTCTTTATCGGCTAATTTTGATTTCACTGGGCATAAACAGGGGTTAAAAATTATAATTATTTTTGTTTATTAATGGTACCTAATTTATTAAGTGGCAATATGTCTTGCCTTAAAATACTTTCGGAATAAATGAGGTGAATAAGGCGAAGAGAGAATCGTCAGCTCAAATGAGGTGCAACCTCGTGAGTACCTCGCGAGGTAAAATGGGGTACTCTCCTCAAATTATATAGACGAGTTACTCATCACTATTCGACTGCGATGCAAAAGGCGAGCAGAGAGCAGCGAACATCCTTTTATTCGCCAGCCATCTTCATATGTATTTAGTTGGGCGCGCGCGGGGGCGCACTTCCTCATTGGCGTCGTTTCAGTGCGTGTGCAAGGAATGCGCGAATGGGATGGAGAGAGGCACTGGCTTGATACCAATCAAATAAACAAATGCGAAAATACCCGTTTTCCGCGCAACCATATACTTACAAAACATCTTGTCTTGTGTCGTAAAATGAATCACCAAATTCTTTTATGATATATAGAATATGGGTGACAAACGAGCTCATAACTCCAGCTCCAGCTGATGGTAAGTGAATGCAGTCCATAGACATCTACATCTATCTTTGATGCAATCGAAATGCCGGCACGGTGTCACTGCTGAGGAAGGAATTATACGAAGGGTTATCTCGTTTTCAGTAAAAAGGCTCTCCAGTTCTCTACACTCACTATCAGAAACAATGTTATTAAGCTGCTTTTTACGCTGGTATACTGTGAGAGCGTGATCCTACATATAAAATCTATATAACAAATGCAGCACGTATAAAATACACATAAAAGAAGATACTATAAATACCTAAGGCTTAAGGTATTGGTATAAAAATGTCGTAGTTAATATTCCGACCGCTGCGGGAGCTCAGCGTTTACTTGCCTCAGCACGCACGTAAAACGATTGGCGACCTTTATTTTGTTTTAAGATGGCAATAGGGGTCTCACGTAGAGAAGTAATGGACCGTATTCTTTTACCTAAGTTCTTAAACTGAGACTTTGACGTGCAATTCGTTTTATAGACACTGTTATCAACAATTTATAATACTATTATTTTACTGTGATAGTAGATTAAAAGTTAAAGTACCTACATAAATTACAATAAACACTTATTTTACTGTGATTCGTTGTAGATTTAGGCCTAAGCGTTCTCTTTCAATTTTACACAAGCAATCCGGGTTGGATCCCCGCCGATAGCAATCAAATTATTAGTTGTTTTTTAAGAGCTTCGATATTTACCACGTGTCCGGCAGTGGAGGGAAACATCGTAAGAAGCTGTAAGTGTGACAAAACCTAGGAACATGATGTGAAGTCAGCTATCATCAGCTCTGGAATATCACGGCGGACTAAAGGCTTCTTAACCCCTTTTAAAAATCCGTAGACCTGTGCGTGACAATTAGGAAAATTATATGGCTTGTAACTTAAGTTTCTGATTTTTGATTGATTTTAAGCTTTAAACGTCAAAATTTAATGTTGAATATACGAATCCATATTATATATCTTTTGCATAGTTTCCACGCTTACTAGGTGGTTTTTTAGCCACACTAACGGTACTTTATTGTATTGAGTTGTGTTGAATACTGCTGCCCATTTCAGTCAATCCGACCAACCGTGGTGGATATTCCCTAACCGGAGGAATGTAATAGTGATTGACGCCAACAAAAAACCAGTTTTTTTTTCTTTTTATGAGCTAACCATCAGTCTGTGAAATCCACAAATACTCATGCACCTTTCTTGGTAAAAGGAGGTCTTGCCTTCTTTGTCACGTTCCGATGGTGGGTTGACAATCACAGTATCAGACGTCTTGTAATTAAGACGCTGGTGCCGTAGCCGGATTGGCTTAAACGAGATAACATTGTATAGGCTAAGGAGCTTCTTTAGTTTGAAGGACTATTCTTAAACTGCAGTTCAAATCCAAGAAATATTAATGTGTAGTATTCGAGTAAATTTAATAAATCACTATAGGAACCACGTTTCGTTGTAAGGCGGAATAAGTATACTAATTTAAGTAAGTATGAACATTGTTTTCCTACGAGTACAATATTGCCGTTTACTTTAATATCACAGACAAAATATATAATAGAGTTAAGGTCAATGAATAGGAGAGATAAGATTAGTGACATAACAATGTATTTAATCTCCGCCTGAAAGCAGACCATGATATAATTGTGTAATGCTCTCTCCTATTATAAATCTTTGAACTGTACTGGACATTAAGCTTCCGTGGGCGTGACAGTAAAACAATGGTTCTATTTGAATTAAATAGGTAGATAACTTAGAAATTATGCTTGATGTTGTGTTTGGTATGCTTAGTTTATTCTAAGAAGTTCTATTTAATACTACTGTTTACTAAGTAGAGTTGCGCTGCAACTCTAAGGCCGGTATTAAGAGACAAACTTGAATTTAAACCCAAAGGGGGATGCCCACTGTTCATAGACACTTCGGCCATTGGTGCCCACATATAAAAGCAAATGGAAACGATAATATGCAATTAAAATAATGAAATGGCTAAGGAATTGGTTTAAAAAAAAGTCGGGATTTTTATGATATAAAAGTTTTTATTTTCACAAATACAGTTTTTAACGACTACTTTTACCAATTTTATCGCTTTTAACTTCTTTAACTTTTGTTTCCCGACATTTCAGGTGCTTTATAGCACCCATAGTCACGGGGGACTGAGGTGACTGCCATTCCAATGTCAGTATTGGGACACCTACCTTCCACGATACCATGATACTTTCAGCTTTTTATTATTATTTTAATAGTCCAATCTATGCAGATTGAACTTACTCTCTCTTTAAGTCTTGCAGTGGTATGCCTGGGTTTGGTTTTAATTTTATTAATTATAGTGTCCCAAGTAGGTGGTAGTACCCAACCGCCTTCTCTATTGAAATTAGGATGTTTTTAATTTCAATAGCCTCACATATCATCCTTGGTAGGAATTAAGGCTCTTTCGCGAGGATTTGTGATCTATCAAATCTGATGTATGTCTATCTGGTTGGGGTGACAACCTCGACATACGGTAGTACAGTTAGCACACGCTCAACTGCGGTCGGCTTCACTCAGTCACTATGACGTAGATGTGGGACCCGAAGCTTGATTTTGTGCAGAACCTGCTTGATGTGCTGAAGCTCCGCGGCCAGGTGCTTGCTCTTATAGATCCCATATGCTCTCTGTAACAAATATTTGCTCACGGTAACTAACTGTGAAGGATGATGGTGAGATTCACCGCTTAAATATAAGTTTGTATGGGTCTTTTTTCTATACACAGTGTGACATATGATGTTGTTAGGATTTTGGAGAACAAAAACATCTAGGAAAGCTAAGAAATTATTTGCCTCTAATATAATATCGTAATTACTGAATGGAATTTGGCACAGAGAGTGTTAACGATGGATAAAATTCATAGTAACAACATCCTGATTTAATATTTCACGGGCCATATTCATGAGCCGCTCTTATTTGTTTCTTGGCACTTGCAATAATGCCGATATGCATTCATCACTATCTCATGTTCCTATTTTCATCAAATATACAGCAAGTGCAAAACATCCACTATGTTTACTTGACATTTTGGGAACTTTAGACAGAATTTATTGTTATTGTGCTTTTGATAAGCCTAGATAATAATGTACACTATATTCAGGCATACTGTGAATACTTTCAAAGTCTATAATATGATGGTAAATATTATCTTACAATAATGTAGAAAAATCTATAATTTGTGCTACACTAAATGTTTTAATATGATTATATATTGATTCTAAAAGTAAATACCAAGAGTTACTATTTAAATGGTAGTTACTGATTCCACATTCTGGAGGTACATAGTAATTGTATTCAAAAAAGACATACCCGCAATGTTGATGGAACTGTGAGTTGATTGGAATAGTTACAACCAGGAAAAAACATTGATTTTGTGTGAGTGGTGGTCTTACAAAATTAGGCAGCAGTATATTGTACGATGTATGATCTAAGCTTTGTTGTTCTAGGTTCAATATATTACTCACTTTAGATTGCAACGAGGACGGACTAGATGATTCAGATGGTTCCCGTTCTAAAGTTTAACGTGATGCTGCTTTATCAGTCCTTTGCCAGCAATCATGACACGCGATGACGATGGCAACTGAAATAATATTAAATAAAAAAAATAAGACAAAGTGAACAAAATAAAATAGATTTGTTTACTTTAAACTCAAATATAGGTAAATGTTACTTAAAACTTAATGCCCTATATTTTTAATAATTAAGGACTGACCAGTAGTCCAAAAACAATTAAAAGTCGACTTTCTCATTTCTTGGTATTTGATAAAAATTGTCCATTTTGTAACTATCTGGTGTTAGCTAGCTAATCTTATGGCCATGTTATAAATAAGCTATTATGTTTGTCAGATATAGCTTGTGCATATGTTAAAAAATAAAACAACTTCATCATTTCATTCATTGATCACTATCAAATATCAGCACTAGAATTATTAAATTAAAACTGTTAAACACTTACTTTTAACTGTTGTCACACTATAATGTGATCGACAATCTCACTTCATATGAGTTCTTGAGAATTTATTTGAAAAATAACAAACAAAATAACACAATTGCGACTATTTAGTTGTGAATTCTCTAGTATCTTTTTATTTGTTGAATTGTGATTTCATTTTCATTCCCAATTCGCATGACATATATCCTAGCTGTCAGATTTGATGTTGCCACATAACTAACATAAATACACAGATTAATCTGTGCATAAATACAATGAAACGATATCGATTTTTATTCGATTAGTAATTTAATAAAAAAAGTAATATATGAGGCGCTTTAAGTTCTACACGCTTTTTAAAATATATTTTCTTTTATTTATTTAAATTCTTTTTTCAATGTATTTTTAAGAACAGTTAAAATGTGGAGTAGCGTATTATCATGCTCTAAACAGTTCATGGTGAATCAGCTAAAAATTCACTTGTTTAATTATCATAACATGATTCCATTTTAAATGTATTGTTAAAACAGATAACAATTACTGTTAAATTGTGCAGCAGCATTTTGTTATACTCTAAAGAATTCATAGTAAATCAGCTAGTAATTCGCTTTTTTAATTATCATAACATCATAATATCGATTCGATTATTATTCGATTAATAATTCCATAAAAAGAGAATAATCTTGGAGGTGCTTCTGCTCGCTTTTTAAAATGTATTTTCCTTTATTTATTTAAATTCTATTTTAAGTGTATTTTTAAACAATAACAATAAAATAGTAGTAAACCACAGCACTACTCTCCATCCTAATGACAACACCGATGACGACGACGCGACTGGACGACAACGGCGTAGCTGACCTTCCTTTTTGAAACATTCTTAGAATGTTGTGTATCGATTTCAAAATCGATCTAACCGAAATATACAGACATAGATTCATAATATTTTATGTGTCGGGGAAGGCGTAGGCCAAGTGACGCACAGAAGAAAAGTCTTACACTCTTATGACAATGGGGATTTGATATGATGCTGACGCTGCTAGATGATTTTGAGACTGAGAAAGAAAACGGCACAACACAAAATGAAAAATTGCTCTTCACACCCTAAGTAAAAAAAAACATTAATTGTAATTTTGTATTATTATTAAAAAAGGTACATAATTATTCATTAATCAACAATTGTATATAATTATTCGCACTAGATAAATCAGCCTTATAATACTAAAATCTTGGTCATGGAATAAATAAACATATTTGTTCACCAATCAATCAAAAATTCAATTCATCAATCAAAAATCAAAATTCATCATCATCGACGCTTTCCAAAATCCGAATGAGTTCTGAGGAATCGTTCACGTTGCATTGCTCTACTTTTCTCGGTAATCACTTATGACGTCATCAGGGTGTCGTCTATCCTTGATCACGGTGCCCAGTGAACTGATTTTCGATGACGCGCTAAAGATGCGCTAGAGTTGAGACATTAGATTTATTATGCGAAGATAATCTGATAACATTTTTTTATTCATGTAGCTAATTATAGTTGTATGTTTCTAACCTTTAATTTTATTCAAATATCAATAATAATAGAAAAAAAAACACCATTGAGCTGAATTTTGGATAATTTTCAAGAAATCTATGCCTCCCGCGTTTGACACTAGCGGTCAGCCACAGACGACTTTGGCGTGCTGGACATAGTATTTGCTTAGATAAAAATCCATTTTTATTAGTTCAATGTTTCTTAGTACTTGTGGCTCTAGAAGACTTGTTTTTTATACTCATATGTTGCTGGGTTATTCCTATTTTGAGGAGTGTAGAATTAAAATACCTGTAATAATTTTCCAATATCTATATTTCATATTTTTCGGAGCCGGGTTTTTTGTCAACTATAGACGTCGTTGGCGCTCAGGGCCCGCAGGTGTTGGTCAAGTATAGGCGACTTTGGCGCTCAAAAGGTTAAAGGATTCATGGTAAATCAGCTGGAAACTAACTTGTTTCGTTATCATAACATGATTCTATTTTAAATGTATTGTTACAAACAGATAAGAATAACTTAACCGATCTTCTTTAAAACAGATAAGAATAACAGTTCTTATCTGTTTTCAAAGAAGATCGGTTAAGATTAACAGTTAAATTGTGCCGTAGCGTTTGTTACTCTCTAAAGAATTCATTGGAAATAAGCTAGTAATTCGCTTGTTTAATTATCGTAACATCATAATTATTTAAAAATTATATTAGCACTGTAATGATGACACCGTAAATAATCGATCGAAAAAGAGAATCGATTTTTTTAAATGTGTTTTGTGATTGGCAACACTTTTTTTTATTCACGAACTAATGACATAAAGATTTACCTAATTTTTATTATTATGTTTCCGGTACTTTTAATTTGTGCAAAAATATTCCCATTGTTTGAGGATAAATGAATACCGCGATTAATAACCATAAATAAAGATATAATTTTTTAACAAATTCACATTGTTGGGCGTTCCATGGCCGAAAATGGGCGTCCCCCTTTCATAATGTCAAAATGTATATATTATATTGGTGATTTATTGTAAATGTTTTAACGTTAATGGTAAAAATAATGAAACTAGTTAGTTTTTACGTCATTTGGGATTAACTTGATATCCGTAGCATAACCGACTGGGAAATCCACTTTGCTCAACGGATCAAAAAGCCTAAGTGGCACGGCTTTAAAGCTGGTCAGACATCCGATGAGGAAGAAAGATTCTAAAGTGGCGGTCTCGTACCATCAAGTGGACTATAGGATAGCTCCCCCGAAAATTAAGTAATAACCTGGTAGGACGTACACGAATTCGATGGATGCAGATGGCTCAATAACATGCTTTACTGCATCAATTGGGGAAATTACGTTTAGTCGTGGACTCATAAAGGCTGTAATGATGATAATAATAATAATAATCATCACAGACAGGACTATTCCTGCGAATAAGCCTGATATTGTGCTGATGGACCGGGCACAGTCAAGGATATTTTTGGTCGACATTACCATTCCGTATGATGAGAATTTCGATCAATTATATACTAGATTCCCGATAAGCGCTTCAAAAACGGCCAGAAAAATAAGACCACAAACACTTCTGTGGTCTTATTTCAAATTAGTATGGTCCAATCATAGCCAACGTTAAATCGTCGAAATGCCGCAGTGCGCGTTCAAAAACTATGTAAATAACCACCGTAACACCAAGATTTCGGAAGGAATATCTTCTTTTCGGTAAGTTTATATCACTAAGTGTTTTTCATAAAATAAAAACAGAACCTAATAGCAAAAATAATTCATTTAGCTAATATTATGATTGTTTGGCCAATGTTTGCTACAACGCAACAACTACCTGTAACAAACATCGACTGTTCTTGAATAAACATGCATGGAGTAGTATAGTTCTTTAATACATATTATTTTTGTTTGTAGGTTTCATAAATTAATAGATATAAGAGACATGGCTGGTTTATGGTATGGTTATGCTTCAAACGACGTGTTCGACATATGCATGAAAACCGAACGTGTTATACGCAACTGTCTTCGCATAAGTGGTGGCAAATCAATTCAAAAAATGTATGATAAAAACTTTATATGTGTCAATGTTTTAAACGACGAACGAACGAAACGAACACAACCAAAATAAGTTTGGTGAAACTAGTTATAGAAAGATTCATATATGTAAGATTACATTATATTTGTAAAAAAGAAACCGCTCAAGTGAAAATTAGTTCAAAAAGACAGCTTTATAACAAGCTGAATCTATTTAAAGGTAATTAAAAATGCCAGCATTACTACGTGAAATATTTTTGTATAATTTCTTGTACCTTTATTTTTTTACTTGGTATTAATAAAATAACTTAACTGACTTCTGAAAGAAAAGTTATTTCACACTTTTTTCTATTTGTCGAAGTCGATTGAAAATAGTACCTACTACTTAGTCCTACTACTTTTATAAATCGGTCAAAAATATTTGCCACCATACAAAATGACCCTTGGCCTAAAATATTTATATTCTGTAACTCTACGTCTTTCAATACTTACTGTGTTCCGAGTATTCAAATGGGCTAATCCCAGTCAGCCTCTCGGGTCATCTGAGGCGACTGGGACTCCGTGACGGACCGCTCCGGGCTCAAATGCAGAAGGCGGTGCTCCTCGATACCGCACGCATCGTTCGCCGATTTCTTTCCCTTTCCTCCTAAACCTCGGCCGTTTGGTCTCCCCTGCCGAGGGCTTCCATCTGGTTGGATCTTTATTTATTTATGTATTTTTTGTATTCATTTAATTTTATTGATATTTATGTATATTTATCATTTCATTTTAATTTATAATTATATATTTGTAGAACCCAACCAGATTAGAAAACTATATAGATTTCTAATTTTATTTATAGAGTTTTTTATTTTTTAACTAAGTTACCACATTTCATTACGGCAAAATTATAAAGAAATTCCTGCCCAATCCAAAAGGATCACATAGTTACTATAATGACAATACGAAAAAAAGACATCAAATTATTAATGTTTTAAATTATTAAAGTCAACTTCCCCGATATGAAATCTGTCAAATATCGTATATACCTCAGTTTTAATTGCAGAAACCCAAGTGGCAGTTCGTGGATTTCCTCATTCCATTTTGCCTGTAATATACACGTTCATCATTATCCGAGTACTCTCTTTCTCTAGGTCTCACAGTCTGGAATAATTACATAGGACGTTACGTATTAAAGCAATATAGTGGCTGCGTATGACAATCCAGTGTTTGCCGTAAAAGACAACAGACTGACTTAACGCGACTTGACTCATCCAACATTCTGCAGTCATTGCCCTAATATACTTATACTTTTTCGAAGTTTAGATAACCATTATTCTAAAGAAACAGTGGAGAACACCTTTATAAGTTCATCGATTCCCGCGACGCAACTCAAGAACCTTAACAAACTGTCTATAATATAGATAGTTTAGGCTATGTTAAAAGTTTATTCTATAAAAATATTTAATTTCAGTTTTTACCAAAAAAAAGCAGCTAACAAATGAGCACACAGTTCACATGACGGTAAGTAGATGGTGTGAACCATAAACATTTAAATTTTTCCTTAATCAAGAAATAACAGATGCGTAATATTACCCCGAGGACCAAGTTGGAATGCCCCGTTTCCGGAAAAAGGGTCTCCGGTTTTCTACGCTCGTCACACAAAACAAAGCAGCATCAAACTGCTACTGATACCCCGTGAGAGCGTGTCCCACCCAGGTCAAGCAAACCCATTCGTGCTACAACCATATTGTAGCTGTAGTTTAGCTTTACTACACACACACATACTCGTATATATATATATATATATATATATATATATATATATATATATATATATATATATATCCCCAACAAAACTACAAAACTATTTCCCTTAACTTATGAAACAGTTGGGTCTCTGCAAAAATACGTTTTACAGTGAAAACGTCGGCTGTCTATTAAGATGAATGCGCCTTTATTGTTTTTGCTATAGTTGTCGTTTGACCTTTCAATGAATAATATAGTAAAGCTAACATCAACAAAATGTGATACGGGTGGTTATTGAAATTCGGAAAAGGTTTTCGTAACAAAAAGTAGTCCCTTGTAATGTTAGAGCGTTACAGATATTTGAGTTCTGTCGTAAAACTTTCTGGAGGATTGGAAAATAATATATATATATATATATATATATATATATATATATATATATATATATATATATATATGTATTAAATGAAGCTAATTTTACGGATTTTATCGCGTTTATTTCGACTTTTTAAATTCTTGACGTTTCAGGTACTTTACAGCACCCATGGTCACGGGTGACTGTATTGTTTGATGTCCCGATGTCATTAAACGTGATAAAATCTGTCAAATGAGTTTTATTTAACGTGTAGTGTTCGCGTAAATATAAGAAGTCATTAAATAATATATACGAGTTAGATTGCTGAAGCGTTTTTTAAGCGCTAGGTGGAAGTTGTGGCTTTTCGGTAAGATTCCTTTTCAGCCAAGGAGTGCGTATGTGTAAGTGCCGCCTCTCTAACCAATTTCTGCCAGCAAATGGCAGTGCTGTGTTCCGGTCTGAATTATACAGTGAGTAAGGCCTCGGAGGTAATAACTCAAAAATATTTCGATCTTAAAATATTTTTTCCTCACTTGGCTTAATCCTGATGTTTCCTTCACTACCGAGCAAAGGGTAAATCAGTACAGAAATTGAAATAACCAAGCATTGGTACTGGTTGAAATCAAAACATTTGTTTTTTTATAGGAAAAGGTTGACAAACGAGCGTACAGTCCGCCTGAGGGTTAGTGGTTGCTGTAGCCCATAAACATCTATATGTATCCTCGATAAAGAATCAAAATGCAGATGCGTTGTCACCCGTGAGAACTAAGATGGAATGCCTCGTTTCCGTACTGGAAACGAAAGGGTATCCAGTTACCATATGAAAAACCGCAGCGTTAAACCGCTATTTTACGCTAGTATTCTGTGAGGGCGTGGTTTTTCTCCGGTCGAGTCAACCATTCGAGCTAAAACTCTACCAGTGATATATAATTGCAGCATGTATGATATAATGAGATATAATTGCAGCAAGGCGTAGAACCTTGCTGCAATTATATCTCACGTAGAAAGTAGTAGTAGTAGTTAGCGTTCTGGGAAATTTAGGGTAATATAAATGAACACCCCGAACGTTAATTTAAAATTGAAGGAAGTATATAATATGGAAATGAATTTAAAACTCAACAAAGCCACACAACAAAGATTTATTTCCGTAGCAAATCTCAATTCTTGCAAGCCGGGAGCAATTCTGCTGCAAATGGAATGAAAGTTCAATTTACTTTTCATGCTTCCCTTGTATATAAATATTTAACTTCCTTTGTCACAATTTGTATTCATATCCCTCTTAGAATAGTTTTCAAAGTCTGTTGATACTCGCAAATTTAAGATAAGGGATGTCTAACAAAAAATATGAAAATTAACTATTTTTTAATTGCTAAACCCAGCGTCACTGTGGTAGGAAATTGTAACTCGGACGTGGAGGTGGGTCAATATGACTTGTATATATATGTAAAATGTGATATTTAAATATTTATTCAAATTTTCGATAACCTATTTAATTATATTATCTATTTTACCCTGAACTTAAAAATATAAGAATAAATTTTATAGTTATCAAACATTTATTCTAGAATTTTGAGATTTTCCATAAACTTACACAAATCTTAATAAAATTGACATCCCTTACAGTTTTATATTTTAACTAACAAATTACCAGTATTTTTGGTTACAAATGACAGAGTATATCCTACTAACAATTCTTTGAAAATAAGTATAAAATAATTGATTTGAATCGTCATTGTTTACACAATCACTGCACTACGAAGTGCTGGGGACAAATATATTTGTTGCAACCTTGACAAGTGTGCATTGTTTTACGGTATTTATGTGCAGGGCAACTTAGCATCTTCTACGAGCATTAGGTACCTTTAAAGGAGTCTCTTCTGATGATTCACCAGCAAATTCTTTTATTATTTTACGCGTTTCTTGTGGCAAACCATCTAAATTCTGGCGCTTTTTCAAGTGATCGCTTACTAGAGCCAGACCCAAGCTTTTCAAGAAATGTCGTCGCTTTTCTTTCGATTTATTACTATTCATTCGGTGTATTATAACACCATTAATTCCAGAAATATTCAATATAGCATTAAATATGGTAAGGGACCATCTCTTGGAATTACGGCTCACGTTATATATTGCGCAGAATTCATCGGCGATATCTACTGCACATTTGGTTGTATTGTAATAGGTGTTGATTTCGGGTTTTCGTTGTTCTCTGTTGTATCATCAATTTTATTATCATGGTGCAAACTTGACATCAGTAAAACTATCTTATTTTTATTTAGGATATGAGAAACAAGAGTGATATCTTCTTGGAATCCAAACCGAGATGAAAATACTTCAGCGTTACGAGATCTAATGAATTTAGGAGAAATTTGACTTTTATTTTAATGCAAGGTGGTTATACTGATGTTAACCAGCGTTCTTCGAGTAGATGCTCGACAAGTTCATAACTGGTAAACCAGTTATCAAACGTAACGTTGCGGTTTGATTTTGAAATACGTGTCACATTGCGATCCACGATATCAAAAGGATTATTACTTGCAGCAAGTGGACCAAGGGGTTGTTTTCCGGGATGTATAGATATATTCAAAATATAGTAGTTTTTAGCATCCACCATAGCTATTATCTTTATATCAAACTTTGCTGGTTTTGATGGTATATATTGTCGAAATCTGCAATGACATCTAAAATCGATTAGCATTTCATTAATAGTTAAACAGTCACCTGGGATGTAAGCAGTTTTGCAGATTTCAAAGATTTTATCAAAGCCAAGTTATCATGTTGCTTCCCTCCTTCAGGAGTAGTTTCATCATCAAAACACAATAAGCTTTGTATGAAGTGAAAACGCTGTTCAGATATCACTGGTAAGTAAGTATATAAGTCAGTCAGATTTTATCTTCCTGAGCGCACTAAGCGGGCAATATATAAGAGGCCAATAAAAGCTTTGAGTTCTGTCATAGTACATTCCTTCATATAGGTGTACTTCGAGAAATTTTTACACGACGCCATTTTGCGTCTAATGCATCTAATGCTTGTATTTATTTCTGTAAGTCATAATTTTTGTAACATATCATCACTGAAGAACAAACCCCAGCATTCCAACTCAGAAGTACTTAGCTTCTTGTGTCAGACCGTGATTTTTGTTCTAGTTTATTGTTAATATTATTTTATTGTATATGCCTCCTCCCCTAAAATGCCACAATAACGGTCTTTAACCACCTGAGTTATTATTTATTTAATTTCAAGTACCTAGGACTCATTATAATCATTATAATTTTTTTTAAATTAAATACTCGATTAGTTACTTAAGATTGGATACATGCGTTAAATTACTAACTTTTACTTAATGCTATTTATTGTATATAATCAGCAGTCAATTAGTTGCTGGACACATGTATTCTAAAACAGTCATCTATCATTTTAAGAATTTCGTTGGGGCTGGACCTATACACTGCGCACCAGAGATGCAGCTATTTTACTCATAGTTACTTAAAAACTAAAAGAAGAACTTGAGCAAATATCTGCAGAGACGAGATAGCCCCATCAACAATTGGAATGCGTTGTTATACTGGATCCGAAGTGCTCCATAGGCCCGTTGTGTGTAGTCCCTCTGTAGGCTGCACATGTTAAGAGATGTGCAAAACGCTCTAAATAGAATGAGTTTAACCCCGATGAACATCGCGCGCACCTTCGAGAAATCATATTTGCTCGAACCAACAGAGCCCTACGTTCCCTTTGCATATCCTTGATTGGACGTAAACATATGACCCAAATATTTAAAAGGTAGACTACCTTAGTGAGTGGTTTACCATTTAATTTAATGAGAGGCACATTACTTTTACGGTCCCATCTGTATCCAAAGATTATATAATAACGTTTTTGTACATTTTATTTCAGCCCATGTTCGGCCGCGAATGTCTTACAAACACTTAACTATTTTAATCTATATGACTTACGACATGCATGCTGCTAAGCGCCTTATTAAGTCCATTTACATAAAGATTAAAGAGCTTAGCCCACTATGTCTCACCCCACACTCTAACCGGTATGGTTCAGTCAAACCATTTGCCCATCTTTCAAATCAACGAAATTAACCTGTCCTAAATACCAATATTTTAAAATTTATATTAGTTAAACTGGTAAATTAATGCCCTCTAATTTTTTCACAGAATATCGTAGGAGACCTGATCAAATACTCTCGACAGGTCAACGAAACACGTGTAAATAGGTGTTTTCCTATCAACATAATATTTGACAGTGTGCTTAAGATAAAGTATTGCACTTCCTAAACGAACTCCGAACTGAATGTCATGCAGTTTTAGATAGTTATGAATTTGCATGTTTTAATTTTTACCACCGGTACTACCACTATGGTTTCCATTAGATCGGGGAGCAGATATGCATGCCTAATATATGTAGTGTAGAAAATAGTCAGAACCCGGTGTGTATGTAGACCAGCGTACTGTAGATATTGATACTGAGACGATCATGATCTGGAAACTTGCCCTTGGACATAGATTTTTTGATGTTTGCGACCTCTTTAACACTAAATCTGTCCCCTACTTCATCAATGACTATCTCAGCATCTTGCACCGTTTCACAAGAAGATGACCCAGGTGTGAAATTTACAGAGAACATGTATCTAAAGAGTTTGGCAATATCCTTAGGGTCATTCACCGCACCCCCATTCACGGAGAGGCCGGGCTGATTTCCTTTTCTCTTTTCGTTTTATTAGTGCTTTTCCAAAAAGCAATAAAATCTTTGTTGGAGTGCGATTACACTATGTCGTCTATTTAAATTTGCTGCGTATGACGTTGACACAATTTAAAGCGTTATTTAAACACATTTCGGTTGCGACGCGTTTTATAAAATAATTCGTTATGATCTGTTCCTCCATTAGCCTTCTAAAGATGAAATTTCTATCTAACCTTCCCATGAACATCTCTAATATATCTATTATAGAAATCCAATATGACGCATACCAATGACAGGCTGCCACTTGATAACCTTTCTTCTCCATCGATTTTAGATTCTTTGAAAGTGCTGTTTCATGGTCATTTCGTCCCGGAAGTTATAAAAGACAATTGTGAAATGCCGGTAAAATCTAGTGACTTTCAATAGATCGCTCTATAACCATTATTATTTTACACAAGACGTAAATATAAGAAAAAAAATCTTGTATTGTATTTGCCAATCTGGCTGACATGGGTGTTTAATAATGTATGTATAAATTTCCAGTCCGGAAATGATACGGGCTGATGAATAAGGTAAATATTCGCGTTAAAATAACAAATCATTATTATTTGAATAGTAACTAGTTGTCGAAAATTTTATTTAAAATTTCGTACAAAGTACACTCTTGTTAAATACCTTGATTTAAAAAGCTTTTGTACGTTCTTACGTACAAAAGCTTTTTAAATCAAGCTAGTTGGAGCCTTTAACACCGGTAAGTAACACAATAAATTTAGTAAGAGCTGTAAGATCTTTTGTTTAAAGTAAAAATTATTGTGATAATACAAGTTCTAGGATTTTATATTTTATTAAACATTCATGCATTTTAGATATAAACCTAATATTATCATATATAAATGTAAATAAAATTGGGGTTCCTATCTCTAGTATCGAAATAGCTACCATTTTTTTGCTTTGAGAGGGTAATAATTTGCATATCATTAAGACACGAATAGAAAATTTGTAAATTTTTTGTTTATCTGACTTCACGAACACCTAGAGAGCAGTACTATGAATGATTATGGCTATGTAATGAAAGAAAACATTTTTTTTGTAAATGTACTTACTTACTTACTTATCTTCACGCACAATCCCTAACGGGGTAGCCAGAGAGAACAGATCGCCAAGTGTTACGATCCTTACATACCTCTTTCGCTTGCTTCAGGTTCATTAACTTCTTCATGCATGCACGTCTAGGTATCCGAGTACTCTTGACCCTCCCCTCTTCGAGCAATTTGCTCACATGGTCTTCGAAAGTTAGTCTCGGTCTACCTCGACACATTTTAATATTTACTTTCGCTCTATATATTTTCTTCACCATTCGGTCTTCACTCATTCGTTCAACGTGCCCAAACCATTGGAGTACGCCCCTATCAATTTTTGTGATAAGGTCATCTTTCAATCCTGCCATATTGCGAATCTCTTCGTTTCGCTTTCGGTCGGCTAAGGTAACGCCACACATTTTACGAAGAGATCGCATCTCCACTGCATTCAACTTGCTTTTATGCTTCTTCTGGCATACCCAGGTTTCGCTGCCATATAACAAAGTCGGTACCAACACTGCATTATGTATTGCAAGGCGTGCACTCTTCACCACGCCTTGCCTTTTTACTAATGCATTCAGGGCACCATTGACTTTGTTTCCGGCAGCGACACGCCTATCCACATCTAAATCACATCTTCCATCCCGGCTGAAAGCACTCCCCAAGTATACAATTTCATTTACCTGTTCTAGACATTCCTGATTTACCCATATTTCACATTTCGTTCTCTCTTCATCCTTTTCAAATACCAGAACCTTAGTTTTATTAGCATTCAAACGGAGACCTTTAATTTCACATTCCTCTTTCATACACGTGACTAATGCCTGCAGTTCTGCTTCTGATGGTGCAATAAGCACTGCATCATCAGCATACAGCAGACAATTAAATTTATGTCACCCAATTTCACTCCCAAACAGCTATTTTTCAGCATCTGTAAACAGCTGTCGAGATACAGTATGAACAGCCAGGAAGACATGACACAACCCTGTTTTACGCCCGCTTGGACACTAAACATGGGTGACAGGTCATGCCCTACCCGCACACAGGCTTTACAGTCATAGTAAAGTGACTACACAGCCCTTAACAATCGACCATCCACACAATATCCCGGCAACAGTTCCCACATTTTCTTCCTTATAACCTTATCAAATGCTTTCTCCAGATCCACAAAAGCACAGGAAATCTTCTGGTTAACACTCAGAAGCTTCTCCGTGATCATGCGGAGAGAAAACATTTGATCCGTGCATTCTCTTCCAGGTCTAAATCCGCATTGTGCCTCCCATAAGAATCTTTCCGATTTCTCTTGCATCCTACGTGTCAAAACCTTCGAGTAAACTTTACTTGCTAAACTGGTCAAGCTGATCGCCCGATAGCACCCGCAGTCAAAATGTGAACCTTTACCTTTATATAAAGGCACAATGACCGCGGATCGCCAATCATCCGGGACATCTCCCGTCCGCCAGCACAAATTGCACAGCAGATGGAAGCTGTCCCAGACGCGAGGCCCACCGTATTTAACCATTTCAGCAGTAACTCTGTCTAGTCCCGCAGCCTTACCACATTTCAAACTTCGAATCGCACGTTCAATCTCTTTCATGCTGATGACCTCATGTCATCGTGTCATCGAGGTCCGTGTCTGGCGTGCCAGTCACGGCGTCACCCCCGGATCCTTCACTAAGATCATGACACGCATACATTTCTCTATAAAATTCACTCCATCGCTGCATGACGTCCGATTTTTCTGAGAGGACGTCATTGGTTCTCGAAAGCACTTTGTTCATTCTTAAGGCTGTCGCACCACTCCGGGACCTTCCAACCTCTTTCCAGAAGAGTTTGGAGTTTTCCCTAAAGTTGTGCGACAACCTCTCGTCCGCTTCTATTCTACACCTTTCACGTACTTCCTCAATCAATGTTTTCGCATGAACTTTCTGCAGCTTATATCTTTCTTTCATCTCCTCTCTCATATGCTCATCGTTACTAGAGGCCAAGTAGTCTAACCATGCTTTTTTCTTCTTTTTTACAGCTTCTCTCACTTCATCATTCCACCATGCATCTCTTTTTTTACTACTACCTCTTTTTGTCGTACCACATACTTCTTCCGCTGCACTTACCATTCCATCCCTAAGGTTCTGCCATGTTCTCTCCACACATTCTTTCCTGCCATCGATGGTGTCAAGCTTTTCGGCTACCCTCGTGTGATATTTGTCCCTAGTATCCGCTTCCTGAAGCTTCCAGCTTCGGATGCGACAGACCGACTGTGATTCTGTTACTGCCGTCCGGTAGCGCCAACCCGCGAACAAACCCCTAAATCTAGTAATTACTAGATAATGATCCGTTCCCAGTTCAGCACCCCTGAACACTCGTATATCCATCACCTGTTTTCGGAGTCGGTCATCCACCAGGAACAAATCAATCACACTTCTCTCATTCTTTCTTTCTCTAGTGTACATATGGATTTTCCTGTGATTAAACATAGTGTTTGTCACAAGAAGACTCTTTTCCTTGCATACAGCCAGTATAAGCTTGCCAGCATCATTAACCCTTTTATCGCCAAACTTTCCAAGCACCGACTCGTATCCTGGTCGAGCGATACCTACCCATCCATTCAAATCACCACATACAACAGTTCTTTCGTTTCCCTTAACCAAATCTAGAACTTCTCTTACATTCTCCCAAAAACTCCTCCAGCTCAGCCCTGGACGACGAAGCTACCGGCGCATAAACAGCCAAAAGGAATAACTTCGTCAGTCCCATTTTGAAGCGAACCCAGAGAAGTCTTGAGTTCACAATCTTGTATTCAGTCATAAGATCGACCAATCGGGACGACAACAGCACTCCCACTCCCTGGCAGGCGTTCTCGCTTTCCGGGACACCGGACCATATAGCTAACATCCCGCCAGGGAGCTCTTCAGTACCACTGCCTTTCCGTTTGGTCTCCGACATACACACGACATCTAATTCTCTTTCTTTCATTATTTCGATCAACTCATTCGTCTTATCTCTCATGCCCCCTCTAACATTCCACGTGCCAACTCTGCACTCCGTCCTCCACCTAAATGTAAAATTGAAAAAAAATTTATCTCTTATATATAAATTTATAATATATATAAATATTTAAGTATATTAATGCTTTAGAACCATTTTTCACTACGTTTTTATCAAGTCACTTTCTTGTTTGTCTGTCGTTCCGTGAGGAATGTAGAAATTGATATAAAACAATTTTTTTGATGACCTAGAAACTTGACATTTTTAATATTGCTCAAATTCGGCTGGTAATGCAAGAATATGAACCAAACGTTTCTTTTTTAATTTAAAAAAAATCACATGTTTTTTTATTATAAGCCTTGACTACAATTCCAAATGGTAAGTGGTGATAAAAAGCCCTAGATGGCATATCAGACAATTTTGGCGTAACAAATGCCTGTTTACATTTGACTGCGCAATAAGACTTGGTAAACCGTCTCTACATGCTCTAATAAGTAGAATAGTTACAATGGCTTTTAGTTTATGTCAAAATTAGATTTAATTACCAATGTCACTTATTTATTTCATATAATATTTTTATCACTTCCTGACCACAGGATCCGCTTCTATAATTGCATACCATTGTTATTATAAGTTCACTCGAAAAGGGGTCAAGAGACAGGCAATTAATTATATAGTGTTGAGCGCACACCGCCATTTGAATTGTGATAATGGCTTCAGTCTACACCGAGCTTTTAATAAAATCAAACAAAATGTTGCAATTATGATGAGTTTAACATTTAGATGTTTTGGTAACTAATTATATAACTCAATTAGCCTCATCACAAAATTCTTAAAATTTAATCTGTCTCACGAAAGATGTTAAAAGTTAAAGTTACTGACTATAAATGTACCATTGCCTCGTCTCGTTTCTGAGAGGGTTTTAGTTATATACCTAAATATAAAAGGAGTATTTAAAAGTACGAATATCTAAGTACTTTTATTTTCATTCTACACCAGACCAATTATCGGTCGTAGTTTACTTAAGGTAATGTAATGTCAGTGAGCTCATGGCTAATGCTACGTATCGGCGAGCCTGCGAGTGATTTATTCACTATGAACACTGAAGGGGGCGATAAGAGGATACTTTGCGGAGCGCAGGAAATTCATGCTCTTGTGAACGGGCTGTAGGAAATGTTTGTGTGCGGATAACCGGCTTAAATGTTTGCATTGTTTACCCCTGTATACTAATATAAAAGGCTTTTATCATGTTTTATTTTCTATATTTTGGAATTTCGGCTTAAATTGTGTAAATATTTATATTAAAATTTTTGTGAAAATATTTTTATTTTAATTTTTCAGTAAATGGCGGTAAAGCACTTCATAAAAATATATTTGAAATATGAGACCTGGGACGTACTGCAATTGCTAATCCACCAAAGAACTGTACTGTTATTGCTTGATTTAAACATTGAGAAAGTCGTTTATTTGAAGACAACTGTTTCTTTTTTATAAAAAATAAATTGTCAAACGAACTTACAGCCGCCTTACTATGAGTAGCTACTACAGTCGGTGTAAATCTGTAAACAAGAAGAAACGAAGGTTTTGAATGCGTAGTCGTCCTTGAAGACTAAAAATAAATACGTCGCAGCTTAATCTGGCTCGTCCACCCTTGATGCAATCAAAATGCAGATGCGTTGTCACTCCTGAGTACTAAGGAGGATTATCTCATTTCCAGTAAAAAAAGCTCTCTTGTAAAACTATTAGAACCACAACAATATTAGCTATATTAGCTTTTTAAGCTGGTATTCTCTGAGAGCGTGGTCCTACATATAAAGTCCATATAATAACTGCAACATGATTTTTCCACGTATAAAATGCAAAAAAAAAGAAGATACTATAAATGCCCGAGGCTTAAGGTATTTGTTAATGTTATGTTGTTGTTAATATTCCGATCACTGCAGGAGTTTTTTTTTTATATAAGAGGGGGTAAACGAGCATCCGGCTCACCTGATGTTAAGTGACTACCGCCGCCTATGATAAACCGCAACACCAGGGGAATTGCAGGTGCGTTACCGGCCCTTTAGAAAGGAGTAACCTCTTTTCTTGAAGGCCCCAGGTCGTATCGGTCCGGTAAAATCGCTGATGGTAAACTATTCCACAGAGAATATATCATTTTACTGTGATAATAGATTAAAAGTTGTGTTTTAGTACCTACATAAATTACAATAAACTCATATTTTACTACGATTCGTTGTAGATTTAGGCCTAATTCACCTTGAATTTTACGAAGGCAATCCGGGTTCGATCTCTGTCGATAACAATCAAATTATTAGTTGTTTATTATGAGCATCGAGATTTACCACGTGTCTGGCAGTAGAGGGATACATCGCAAGAAGACATAATATGTCTGAGAAAATCTAGGAACATGATGTGAAGTCAGTTCTTGGATATCACGGCGGACTAAAAGCCTCTTAACTCTTTAAACAAAAATCTGTAGACCTATCTGGATAGCCTCTCAGTGTGGTAAATTATATGGCTTGTAACTTAAGTTTTTGATTGATTTTAAGCTTTAAGCGTCAAAATCTACTGTTGAACATAGGGCTCCCAATATTATATAACTTTTGCATGGTTTTCACGCTTACTAGGTGGGTTTGTAGCCACAAACTAACAGTACATTATTGTATTGAGTTGTGTTGTTTTAATTTGATCTGACCGACAAGCTTGACGATTGAGGTGTATCTTCCCCTAACTGAAGTAATGTGATGGTGAATGACACCGTCAATAAGCCAGTTTTTTCTTTTTTATTATCCATCAGTCCGTGAAATTCACAAATACGCATGCACCTTTCTTGTTAAAAAGGAGGTCCTGCCTTATTTGTCACGTTCAGATGGTGGCTTGACAAACACAATATCAGACGTCTTGCAATTAAGGCACTGGTGCCATCACCAGATTGGCCTAAACGATATAATATTATGCAGGATGTCCAGTAGGAAAGTTCATTTTTCGATTTAGGAAAAATAATACTAAGTTAATGAATGCAAAATATTTTATTAAATATGACAATATTAAGAAACTCTGCGGGTTTTATTTTTTGGATATTATTCCCTGCAAATGTTTACCATCTCTTCGTACACATTCTTCTAATCGGACACGCAAATTTTCAAACACTTTCTAGCAGAGTTGCGGGGAGATATTGCTTATTTCTTGCCGGATATTTTCTTTCAGCGTCGCTAGTGTTCTTGGTTTGTTTGAATAAACTTTTAACTTTAGATAGCCCCACAGAAAATAATCACATGGTATAAGATCGGGCGACCTGGGTGGCCAGCAGATGTCTCCAAACCTTGATATCATTGAACCATTTTTGTGGAAAAAGTGCCTTTACCGTGTCCATCGACTCTCTGGAGGTGTGGGAAGTGGCTCCATCCTGTTGGAACAATGTGTTTCTGTTAAAACGGCGTTCCGTTCTTACAATAGGAGCAAAAAAATTGTCGATCATGTTCTTATATAGCTCCGAATTGACCGTCAAAGCATGACCATTCTCATTCTCAAAAAAAAAAACGGCCCAATAACCCCACTTGAGGTTATGGCGCACCAAACAGTCACCTTTGGACTATGTAACTGTCGTTGATGTCTGTCTTTTGGGTTCGTTGATGCCCAAAATCTGCAAATTTGTTTATTTACATAGCCTTCCAAATGAAAATGGGCCTCATCGCTAAAAACAACATTATTGAGTCTACGCTGTGTAGAGAAAACTTCCAACATCTTATCAGCACAAGATTTCCATAATAAGTAATCACTTTCTTTTAAAGCTTGCACTAACTGTATTTTATAGGGATGAAAACGCATCTTTTTCCTAACTATGACGTGAACTGTTGATTTAGGGATTCCTAAAACAGCCGAATGCTTCTGTAAAGAACACCGCGGATTTGCAAGGACCGAATCACTTACTCGGCGCACATTTTCCTGGGTTGATACAGTAGGTGTGCGGCCTGGAATTGGTTGATTAATGGTAGAATCCGTTTCACGAAACTTAATCCCCTTTTTTTAAGAGGTTTACACTTGGGGCATCTCTTGGTCGGCGAATATTGTATTGAGAACGAAATTTCCGAAGCGCAGCAGCGCACGAGTCACCACTCTTAAAGTAAGCTTCGACAGAAAAAGCACGTTACGCTCCGGTCCAACACTCCATCGCGACTGTTAAACCCGCACGCCTGACAAGTCGATTGAGACCTCTCCCCACTTCACCGCGCCAACCGTTGCTGCGTAATTCAAATTTGAAAATTGAACTGTCTTACTGGACACCCTGTATATGCAAAGAAGCTTCTTTAGTTTGAAGGACTATTCTTAAACAAAAAATGTATTCATTTTAATGTGTAGTATTCGACTAAATTTAAAAGAATACTATAGGAACAACGTTTTGTTGTAAGGCGGATTAAGTATACAAATTTAAGTTTTTACGTGGTAGAGCCACGTTGTAGCTATATTATAGTTGTAGCACGAATGGGTCGGCTCGACTAGGGCAGGACAGCGCTCTTATAAAAGAACCACCACAAAATAGCAGCGTTATGCTGCTGTATTTCGTATGGTGAGTGTAGAGAACCAGGGACCCTTTTTACTGGAATCGAGGCATTCTATCTTAGTACTCAGGGGTGACAACGCATATGCATTTTGATTCCTAATTGAGAATTAATGTATATTTCCATAAACCCCAGCATCCACTTACCATCAGGTAAACTGTGTACTTGTTTGTCACCTAATGCTATAAAAAGTAAGTAGGCATGAACAATGTTTACTTACAAGTACAATATTACCATTTACTTTAATATTACAGGTAGAATAAGGTTAAGGCCATTGAATAGGAGAGACAAGACTGGTGACATAACAATGTATTTAATCGCCGCTTACAAGCAGACCATGATATAATTGTGGAATGCTCTCTCTATTGTAAATCTTTGAACTGTACTGGACGTTAAGCTTCTGTGCGCGTGACAGTAGAACAATAGTTCTATTTGAATGAAAGAGGTAGATAATTTAGAAATTGTGCTTGATGTTGTGCTTGGTTTATTCTCTGAAGTTCAATTTAGTACTACTGTTTACTAAGTAGAGTTACGCTGCAACTCTAAAGCCGGTATTCAGAGATAAACTCGAGTTTAAACCAAAACTTTAAGATGTCAAAATTAGTGTTAGGTTATATAAGTGATTTATTGTAAATATTTAATGTCCATTGTAAACGTAATTAAACTAGTGATTGAATTGAATTGATATCCGCAGCCGATCCGAAATCAAAAAGATGAAGTTGCAATAGCACGGCTTTATAGCTGATCCGGCAACCGATGAAGATGAAAGGTTCTAAAGTGGCGGCTTCGAATCGTCAAGTGGAGTATGGGATATCTCCCACTAAAATAAACTGATAACCTGGTAAGACGCGCAGGAAATCGATGGATGCAGATGGCTCAATAACGTGCTTTATTGCATTACCTGGGGAAATTACGTTCAGCAGTAAACTTGTAAAGGTAATAATGATGGTGGTATTAATAATAATACTATAATAAAATGACAGATATTTGTAAAAAGAGCATTGTTTTTATTTCGTAAGAAGTTTCATTCTAGTTTTCAATTTTTTGTCTCCAATTTACCAAGTTAGCATATTTCACTACGGAAAAATACATCATATAAAGAAATTTCCCCGAAATTCAAAAGGGGAACACCAGTTACTATTACGACAATACGGAAAAAGACATCAAATTATTAATTTTTGAACAAACAATATTGTTACATGACGACTTCACGCCCGCACTTTATGTACTGCCATGTAAGTTTCTCCATTTAATTTCATTTTATTTTATTTTTGTGGGGTATTTTTATTTATATTCTACCTATACCTAAAAACAATTTTCAGATCGGACAGCGATTTTTATACATACAATGTAAAAAAATACAATATATCATTTTACATTATTACTTTGAAGTTTGGATCTACTAAACGACAACCACAAAATATGAAAGTAATTACTAAACATGCCACAATAATATTTTAACTGCAATTTAAACGACACGCGATTACACTTCAAGGAGGGCTAATAATCTTTCGCTCACCTTTTTTACGTAAGATGCGCAGTTATATTAATATATATATTATACCTCCCGTTCGGCAACGGCGACCTCTTAAACTCCGATCCTGTCATTGGTGTACTCGCGCATGGCTAACGTAGCCGATCTTGTTTACAAATGTTCTCCCGCAATGCGGGCAGGTGAGCACATCGTTACAGAAATTATAGTTAATCGCACAAGGTGGGCATGCCTTGAGTTCATCACGTCGGGCATCCAATTCAGAGCAGCGATTCTCCTCAAACATTTTGACCTTGGCTTTCACCCTAGACCTCTACTCCGGTCGTCAAGCGGCTGCTTGCTCCCACTCTAAAGGCTCAATGTCGCACTTCTTCATGTGGCGCTTAAGTACATCTTTGTATCTGAGGAGTTGTCCGCCATGCTTACGCTTGCCCTTCTCAAGTTCAGAAAAAAAGATGCACTTTGCTGTACGCTGTTCTGACATTCGCGATATGTGTCCACACCAACGGAGTTGTCGCTCCATAAGGTAGGCCTCAATCTCCATGGTATGGGCTCTACGCAGCACTTCCGTGTTTCGAGTGCGATCAGACCAACGGATGTTTAGAATTTTGCGCAGAAATTGCAAGTGGAAGCGATCCAGCGTCCGTACAGCACTACAGCCTTATAAATATCAATTTTGGTAGCCAGCTTTTGGTCATGTGAACCAAAGACCTTGCGATCCAGTTTACCGAATACCACAGCAGCGGCACCGATCCGACTGTTAATTTTAGAATCAAGGTCACACTTTGATGTTATCGTGCTCCCCAGATAACGAAATGTATAGACTTGCTTAAGTATCTATACATTTCGTTACGCCCTCACCGAGTTTGATGGCCAGTATCTCTTGACCGTAGACATCTAAAGACATCACTTCCGTCTTTTTAACACTTATCTTTAGACTAAAACTACGGCACGACTCATGAAAGGTGGTCACGAGCTGTTGCAGGCCAGCTGGGGAATCGGCCACAAAACATTGATCATCTGTGTAGACGATATTTGTAATAAGTGTGTAAGACACTTTCGTACGGGCCTTAAATCTGCCTAAGCTGAAAAGATTGCCATCATTGCGGAAACGAATGCGGATTCCTTCAGGGGTAGTTTTTAAGACTTCCTGGACTACAACTGCAAAGTATAAGGCGAAAAGTGTGGGTGCAAGGACACACCCTTGTTTTACCCCACAGGTAACGGGAAAAAATTCTGAATGATCAGCGTTTACTGCGACGCAGCTCAGCATGTCGTCATGCAGGAGTCTCAGAAGTCTCACAAACTTCCCCGTGCATCCAATTTTCCGCAGCACTATCCAGAGGGCTTCTCGCAGTACACTATCGAATGCTTTCTCAAGGTCTACAAAACAGAGATACATATTACGAACCTGTTCTCTGCTTTTTTCCTGCAGTTGACGCAATGAGAAATTCGCCTCACAGTTACCACGGTCTGGTCGAAAGCCGAACTGGGATTCCGGCAAAATCCTTTCAGAAAGTTTCCTGAGGCGGTTTAATAGAAGTATGGCGAAGATTTTTCCAGGCACAGAAAGTAGAGAAATGCCACGGTAAGAATTGCAGTTCGACCAGTCACCCTTGCCCTTATATAGGGCTCGTATGAGGGAAACCTTAAAAGTATTAGGAACTTGTTCTTTTTCCCACATAATGACAAAAAGTTCCCATATCGCCGAATACAAATCCCCACCGCCATACTTCAATAATTCACCCGGTATAAAATCAACACAAACCGCGCGTTTATTTTGCTGTTGCATAATGGCAAGAGCAACCCCGTCAGGCGAGACTGGTTCATCGAGCTCAAGGGCGAAAGGTTGCTGAGGTAGGCAGCAAACATGGTCTAGGTCAACAAAATGATCCACGTTAAGTAGGGTGTTAAAATTCTCCGCCCATCGCTCGAGTATTTCCTCCCTACTTTTAAAAAGCGCTCACTTTCACCACTAGTTGAATTCTGTGGAACTTCTGCCATAGAGGACGTAACGAGTAGATGTCGCACCTCAGCATAAAACTCACCGAGTTGGTTGGTATCAGCGAGCCACTGCATCTGACGAGAATTCTCCTGCCACCACTTATCTTTCGCTTATCTTGCGAGCTTATGCAGCTCCAGATCACTATGACGCAACTCCTTAACACTTCCACTCTGATGAGTTCTACTGTGCTGCTTTTGGAGCCTACGGTGTGCCCATCATTATCATCAAACCAGTCCTCATGTTTTCGAACTCTCAAACCTAAAGTAGATTTAGCAGTGTCGAGAACATGAGAAGATAGAGACTCCCAGACAGTATTGATCTCACCTGATTTTAGGTCGAGGGGCTGCAGAGCAGTGCTCAAGGTTTCGGCATATTTAGCCCTCGTGTTAGTATCTTGGAGTCGTTCAAGGTTCAGACGTATCTGTTTAAGTCTTTCAGATCTACAAGGACGTGGCAGACGAAGATTTAATTTAATAACAACAAGCCTGTCAACAAGTCCAACAGTGAGCACCACGCATAACACGGGTGACTAGGATCTGAGAGATGTCTTTTTGACGCACGATAGCGTAATCGATAAGGTGCCAATGCTTCGACCTGGAGTGCATCCACGTTGCCTTGTACTTGGCAGGTAATCTGAACATAGTATTTGTAATTGCAAGATCTAATTGTGCACAAAAGCAAAGCAACAGTTAGCCGCTGCTGTTCATTTTACCAACACCATGTCTGCCAAGAACTTTAGGCCAGGCGTCATAATCTCGTCCTACTCGGGCATTAAAGTCGCCCAAGAGAAGGATTTGCTCCCTTGGACGGATAAAATCTATGCACTGCGTCAATTCTTCGTAAAATTTGTCCTTAATTTCATCAGACTTATCTAGCGTAGGGGCATAGAAACTGATTACATTCAGATAGTTTTCACGTCCCATGTAAAGGCGCAATGTGGTAATGCGGTCCGAGACGTGTACAGGGTATTCTTGCAGTTGAGCAGCAAGGTAGTTCTTGACAGCAAAGCCTACACCAGACCTTCGCGGCTCTGAGGAAGCGAGTCCTTTTGCGGCGGTATACTTTCTTTCCAAAAGAAAGTATACCCGCCGCCGTGTTCTACCAGCTCTCCTTCATCGGAGAGGTGTGTTTCGCTGAGTGCAGCCACATCAATATTATAGCGACTTAGTTCCCGAGCTACGATGGCAGTTTTCCGCTCAGGGCAGGCATTTTCTTCTCGGTCAAGAAGTGTACGCACATTACACGCGCCGAATGTCATTGATTTCAATAAATTAAAATTTTCATTATATTTTCTGTGGCGTCGACTGTGGATTTGTGATGCGGAGGCAGCCGCGGTTGCTACCATCCTAAAGAGTTGGAGTGAGAATTTGTTTAGGGTACCTTTTCTAGCCCCCTCCCCGGCTGAGCGAGGAAAGCAGTGCCTCCCTGAATAGGGCTGCTTTGTCACCTTGGGTGCTGCCCAATCCGCTCCGTCACCCCGATGCGGGGCAGAAACGACCACGATGTATACTACACCCCCAAGACCGCCTACGTGCAGGAGTCAGACAAAACCCAACGAGCATCACGTTAAGCCTCTCTACCTCCTCCCATCGCCGTAGGACATTGACTTAGATCGGAGTCCTAATTAGAAGTAGGTCAATTGCGCAGGAGATGTTAACGTGCACAAGTGTACGCGCGAACACAGGTGCACGTACTCGTCTTTGTCCCCCTGGACCCAGTGGAACGGAGACCGTTACGACCGGAGAGGGACTCGGACAGATGGAACAGTAGGTATATCAGTGAAAAAGGTACAGGGGGTCAGTCCTTTTCCACACACCCTTAGTCGCCTTCTACGACACCCACAGGTAGATATGGGGTGGTGCTATTCTACTCCGCCGCACACCATACGGCAAGGTATATATATATATATATATATATATATATATATATATATATATATATATGTATATATATATATATATATATATATATATATATATATATATATATATATATATATATATATATATATATATATATTAATAGTATGGTTGTAGCACGAATGGGTCGGATCGACCGGGAAGGAACAACGCTCTCACAGAATACCAGCGTCAAATAGTAGCTTAATGCTCGTGTGTTTCGTATGGTGAGTATAGAGAACCGGAGACCCTTTTTACTGGAAACGAGGCATTCCACCTGTCTTCACGGATGACAACGTATCTGCATTTTGTTTCGTAATCGAGGACAGATGAAGATGCCTCTGAGCCACAGCAACCACTTACCATCAGGTGGACTGTGTGCTCGTTTGTCACCCTATTCTATAAAAAAACCAGATGTCGTTAGTTGACACTAACGTGAAATTTTTTGTTACTCAATGTCAGTTATTTGAGAATTTACTTTTAAATAATAGTTATCAGTTTCTAGAGTATTATATTATACAAGACAATGCCTCAGTGCTTTGCTCTTTAATTTTTGCACATTTCCAACTCTTTTAATAATTATTTTACTTTAATGAATAATCGGGGTTTGGTTTATTTATTTTTAAAATAATTCATATAAAATATAGGTAATAGTATTGATTAAATATGGATAATATGTAATACTTATTGAAAACCACTTTTTTTTTCATTACCACTGGTTCGCAAAAAAAACTTCTGTCCTGGGAAGAACCGGCAAGAAACCTAGTGGGACTATTTTTTAAATAAGAGCTTACAATCATGTATTTTACAATTAACAACACAAAATAAATTAGAAATAGCTTGGTGGCGATCACCCTTCTTAGGGGTTATTGTCATCTATAAATTCCTCAATATTATTATAATCCTTTTTATACAAACTTAGTTCAATAAAGTTTTTTAACTTGTATTCAAATTTATATTTATTATGTATATCAAATTTTGTATATTTTCTGGGAGTTTGTTGTAAAAGCGTATACATCGCTCCAAGAATGAATTACTGACTCAGTGGAGTCGAGTAACTGGTACGACTAGCTTGTGTCTGTTTCTAGTATTTACATAATGAATATCACTTATTTTTTCAAAATTACTTTTATTCTTTTGTACGTACATTGCATTTTTATAAATGTATTGGAAGCCAAAGTTAATATATTAATTTGTCTGAGCGACTCTCTAGGTTTTAAATCATATATTGCTCTAATGGCCCTCTTTTGTAAAACAAATATAATTTCAGTGTCAGCTGCGTGTCCCTATAACAAAATATCATACGACATATATGAAAACCTCACCGAATCTTTTTTTACAGAATATACTGAAGAACAAATTTGCTAGCTAGTTTTGATATATTGGGGCCCCATTCGCCGTGTGATTCCAGACTTAGCTCCTCCTTATTTAAAATTACATTAGTATTAAAATGTTTGACATCGGAGTTACGAATTTCATACATTTAGTTTTACTTCAATTTAAATGCAAATTATAAACATTAAACCAATTGATTAACTTAGCTATAGCATTAATTAAAGTTAACTTAACTTGTAAAAGTTAACTTCCCTGATAGGAAATCTGTCAAATATTATACCTCCCCGTTTAAAGTGCCGCCGCCCAAGTGGCAGATCGTGGATACCCTCATTCAATTTTGCCTGTAATATTCACGTAAGTGACGTGACTATTCCAGGCAAAATTGAATTGGATGTACATCATGATCTGATTAAAGCACTCTCTATCGTGTGATAGGTCTTACAGGCTTTGAAATAATTAGATACGATGATACTTATTAAAGCCATATTGTGCTTGCATATGACAATCCACTACCCCTTTTTAGCCGTAAAACACAACAGATTGTCATAACATTGACTTGAATCATCCTCCATTCTACAGTCTTTACCCTAACTTTGACCACCAGTCCTTGAACCTACTTTAAATTGCACATACTTTTACTTTTTTTGGAGTTTAGTTAAAAATTTGTAATATAAAGTTTCTAAGAAGCAGTAAGGAACGCCTTTATAAGTTCATCGATTACCGTGACGCAAACTTACATAGTAAGACCTGAAATAAACTGTTCATAACTAGTTTAGGCTATGTTTCAAGTTTATTTTTATAAATATGTTTCGCTTAAAATTTATTTGTAAAAAAAGCAGGTGACAAACGACCACACAGTTCACCTGATGGTAAGTGGATGCCTTGGACCGCAGACATTAACATTAATTATCCTTAATCAAGAAATAAAATGCAGATGCGTTGTTACCCCCGAGGACCAAAATGAAATACTCCGTTTCCAGAAAAGGGTCTCCGGTTCTCTACGCTCATCATACAAAAACAACAAAAATCATACAAAACATCATACTACGCGCAGCATCAAAATGCTACTGATACTCTATTGGAGAGTGTTCCCACCCCGGTCAAGCCCACCCATTCGAGCTACAACCATATTATAGCTGCAGCTTGGCTCTACTACGAGTACGTATATATATATATATATATATATATATATATATCACTTTTCCCCAACAAAACTATTTTTGATACTTATAGCGAAACTACGAAATATTCAATAGCAATAATTTATCATTCACATTCACTCAACTTATGAAACAGTTGGGTCTTTGCAAAAATACGTCTTATAGTAAAAACGTCGGCTGTCTATTAAGTTAAATTCTCCATTATTGTTTTTGCTACAGTTGTTGTTTAACCTTTCAATGAATAATACATTTATATATTATCAAAGTGTGATACGGATGGTTATTGAAATTCGGAAAAGGTTTTCTTAACAAAAAGTAGTCCCTTGTAATGTTAAAGCGTTACAGATATTTGAGTTCTGTCGTAAAACTTTTTGGAGGATTGGAAAATAATGTATGGTAATTTTATGCTATCGCTGTCACCTCATTTTCTGGCTCTAGAAAATCGAAAAATCATCCGTTTCGACAATTTTTTATTTAAATCTTTGTCTTTACGGCGGCTTTATGGAAAAAAATATGGAAAATATCTCACTCAAGATTTCATATAGTTTTATGACTTTAAATGTGATCATAAACGCACTTCTTCGAATATAATCGTTCATTACTTTTTGCAAAGCGTTAAGCGAAGTTTGTATATTTTTATTGTTAATCTATACAAAGAACAAAAATTTAAAAAAAAACATTGAAAAATAGTTAGAAAAGTGTTTAGCCTTATTTTTACCCTTTTATCTCACTTTAAGTTTTTGAGTTTAAATGTTATAATAAACGCTCTAGAAAATGAATAGTTTTTTTTCAATCTTCGTTTTTACGGAAAAGACCAAAATTAAAAAAATCACTACGTATTATATTCAATAATATATCAACAACTTATATTATCCTCGAAAAAATCTTGTAACAAAATAAACAAAAATTATGCAATTTTTGACAGTGATTGCTACATCTTAAATTAAATAATGCACATTTAAAAAAATTAAAAAAAAATTGAAAAAAAATCACGTAATAATGTTTATATATTAATTTTTTAGTGAAGCGAGCTCAGGACTTAGGGCATCCCGACTCGTACGGGTAAGGTTGGAAGGAGGGTCTAATCGCTCGCTTCGCTCGCTCACTCGACCCCGCCATCTACTTCGTGGTTATTTTTTTATAAAGCACTCGGAAGTAGTAGTATGGAAGTCTTTTCATTCATTCGACAGTCGTATTGTAGACTGTGTGCGCGTACGTAAACATGGTCGAGTGAGCGAAATGTAAAGTAGTTACGAAAAAACCCTGGAGTTCAGTGAAGTAAATGTAATAAATGGCTACATGTTGTTTGTTCTTCACCAACTACAGAATAGCTTAGTGCATAGTTGGCTACAGAATCGGTTGATTGGAAATGCCTCAACTGTAATGGTTCTAAACCAAAACGCATTTCGTGTATCCTACTGGAATCGGAGGAAGATGTCTTTAATCAAGAAGGAGGTAACATATTACGCTTGCCCGATAAAGATGTTATCCTAGTGATATTTTGACAAGAAACTCATGAAACTATCAAAAAAGAATTACAAACTATCCTTGATTTTTATTCTAAAAAAATTGATGATTACGAGCAAAAAATGAAAGACTACAAACCCGTGTTAAACTAGCAGAAAAACAATGTAAAATTTTTTAAAACACAATTAAAAACTTAAATCTACGAAACGATGTTCTTGAGGAAAAATAGATGATATGTGGGGTGAACGAAAAAACGGGCGAAAGGGCCATGAATATTGCTTTATTGATTTGGCAGAAACTGAAACAAAAAAACTGAGGACATCATTAGAGCTTACAGGGAGAGAAAACTAGCCGACTGCTCGACGGGCAAAAGTATCAAATGTCACCACTCCGGCTACAGCGCCGATAATCGTGCCCCTGCGTGATAACGGCCGTGACTTTCGGCTTCAGGCGGCGAAAAACACGACCCTTACTGCTCTTCAGATAGGTGAAGAGAGTGACGAAAAGGTTTCCATGCGAGGATCTCTTAATCCTAGCATTCCTGTCGTGGTAAATAAAATATCACCTGAAAGACAAGCTGTTGTGTAAATGTGTGTGGTGCAGAAACAAGCTTATTTCCGTAAATTACGTTAGCTGCGGCCGGAGGTTCGAAAAAAAAAGGGACAAATTTACTTATAAAATATATTTAAAATAAAATTACAAATTATGTTACTATAGCTAATTAATCTAACAGAATGAGCTCTGTGTAAATGATTACGTGATATTTTATACATACGGTACGTGGCTTGAATTGCTGCGCCTGCATTCCTGTCGGTTTACATAGCAACTGTTCTAAGTGTAGTAGTCAGCGATCTTCATATCATAGGTATATGTAACTCCTCCACCCTCAGAACGGCAACTATTTGAGTATGTTCAGGGAAAATATTGCCGGAATTTCGGAGTTTCCATGATCTTCTGAATTAGGTGTTGGTGATTGCGCTGCTTTGCTCGTTTCTTTTCTGCATCTTGATATGTAGCGACGGATGGCCAGTACAAAGATAAGGATACCTCCACTCGATAATATGATATAAAAGGGAATTGTCGCATGATATAATGTGTCACTTATGGCACGTAGTTGTACTGGTGATTGCATGAGAATTTTGTCTTGGATTCTGTGTAATCCTTGGAGATGGATTGAGTTTAGGTGGATGCGGGTATATGCTGTAGCTTGTTCCGGAGATCTGAAAGATAGTCCAGTGAGCTTTAGAGGTTGACCTTTTTATCTCATTATTGTCGTTGACGATGGTGAACTCGGCAGTTTTAAGAAGACAGCTGGCTGGAATCGTAATGAGATGTCTCCCTTGTAGCATGGTGAATTCTTTTCTTCCGCAAGACAATTGTACTTGGTGTAGTGTGGAAAGGACAGGATATAATGTTGGTCATCTAGTTTCTCCATCGCTTCTTTTGACAGGATGATAGTAGTAAGATTGCAGGCTTCTTGTATGACTTGCTTGGTAATCAACTCTTGGATGCAATCGGGTTGTGTTCGAATTTGATAGGTAGTGCGTTCTTCACAGAGATACCAGTGGTTAAACATCGGACATTCTGTCTCAATGTACACGAATGATAACTCGTTAGTTGCTATGAAGGGATAGGTTGGGATAAGGGCCTGTGAATTTTTATTTGGGACAATGGATAATCTATATAAATCAAAATTATCTCTAGAATTTATAGGAAATTTAAAGATGAACACGATTTGTTTCTCCGTGTAATATGAGCCGGGTTTTATTACGTCATAGTAGTCTCTGAGTTCTACATTTAATATCTGATCTGAGCTGTAAATACTTCTAAGCTTACTTAACATGGAACCTAATACATCTATATCTATCATAGAATGGTGCGTGCTAGATGCACGAATAAAAGCTAAAGTGTTTTCTATTCTAATTAATTCTAGCATTAAGTCCTCTACATTATCACTAATTATTTCTAACAATTGCGCGAATTTAGCGTATTTAATTAAACTAGTTTGCCTATATGCATTACTTTTTAATATAAGTATCAAAGTCTCATTAATTTTCCTTTGATTTTCCGCTATCTCAATAATTACATTACTACGCTTAGACATCCATTCTTTACTTAAGCTGAGATGTTGATCGAATTCGGATGCAACGCTCAGTTGATTATCCTTAAGGGTTTTAATTGCCTCGTTATATCTTAACGCGTCTGTATAATCTAAGTTACCATTTATGCTTTTTATGACTGAACCAAGACTATCTATAAGACCTCTTTTAGCTCTATTGGGCTCTAGGGTTCTGAGATGACTTAAAGCCTTGCAAAGTTTGTTAGACAGATAATATATTTGGATTTCGTATAGTAAATAAGTATCGTTAGTCAGTTGGTTTTGGAAAGTCAGTAGTTGATTCTGTAGGAAGTGGACATTACCTTCAATGTCATCGAGTCGTACGTACTGTAAAAATGTATGGTAATGAGTAGTCAATTTCGTGGGTCCTAGTTTATACGGTAGTAGTCCTGGTCCGTCTGATAGACTTTCAAGTTTTATCTCTGTCGTCTGGGTCCTTTGAAGGAGCATTATTAGCAGTATCCTGCAACAAAGTAACTACTTTAGGAATACGCTTGAGCCGTGATTTTGCTACTGGACCACGTTTTTTAAATGTATATATATGAATGGGTAAATCGGCTAATACAGTGTCCTGAGTATAACGTGCTGCGGTTTTCTGGCGGGCGGCAGATGGATTTTTATTAAAAACTTGCTGCTGCGGCGCGTATTCTATTTCCGGTTCGCGGTCCTTATTCCTACTCTCTATAATGGCTGTGCGATTGGCTAGTGACGTGCTATTAATAATTTCGTACACCTTTTTCATTTGATCCCTATGCGTCTGTACATACTGCTTTTTTTTTTTATAGGATAGGGTGACAAACGAGCACACGGTCCACCTGATGGTAAGTGGTTGCTGTGGCCCATAGACATCTACATCTATCCTCAATTACGAATCAAAATGCAGATGCGTTGTCACCCGTGAGGACTAAGATGGAATGCCTCGTTTCCAGTAAAAAGGGTCTCCGGTTCTCTGCACTCACCATACGAAATACAGCAACATTAAGCTACTATTTCACGCTGGTATTCTGTGAGAGCGTGGTCCCTCCCCGGTCGAGCCGACCCATACGTGCTACAACTATACTACTAATATAACTGCAGCATGGCTCTACCACGTAAAAACGTGCACGTGCTGTAGTAGTTTCTGGGTTATGTCGATGTCGAGACAGTCTTTATGGTCAAAGTGTCCCGTTAATAAGTCAAATGGTCGACATCCAGTAAAACTGTGTATTGAGCTATTGTAGGCTATTATTGTGTAAGGCATGAGATTGATGACCGGTTCGTCCTTATGTTGTAATTTTAAAATTCTAATATGTTCCAAAAGGGTCGAATGGAACCTTTCAATATTACCGTTATTTAATGATTTCTTATATTTACGCGAACATTGCACATGATTAAAACTACTTTTACGGATTTTATCGCGTTTATTTTTACTTTTTATTTTTAATTCCCGACGTTTCGGGCGCTTTCCAGCACCCATGGTCACGGGGGACTGAGATGACTGACGTCCCGATGTCATTGTTAAACCCGGAGTACCTTCAGCTTTTTTAATTATTGTTTATGGTCCGATCTATGCAAAATGAACTGACTATGTCTTGAGGTCTTACAGTGGTATGCTTGGGTTTAGTTTTAATTTTATTGATTATAGGATCCCAAGCAGGAGGTAGTACCCAGCCTCCTTCTCTATTGAAATTAGGATGTTTTTTAATTTCAATAGCCTCACGATCATCCTTGGTAGGAATCGGTGTTCTTTCGCGAGGATTTGTGGTTTATTTGATTTGTGGTTTGAGGTTTGTGGTCAACCATTACATCAGATTTGATAGACCACAAATCCTCGCGAAAGAACACCGATTCCTACCAAGGATGATACGTGAGGCTATTGAAATTAAAAAAACATCCTAATTTCAATAGAGAAGGAGGCTGGGTACTACCTCCTGCTTGGGATCCTATAATCAATAAAATTAAAACTAAACCCAAGCATACCACTGCAAGATCTCAAGACATAGTCAGTTCATTTTGCATAGATCGGACCATAAATAATAATTAAAAAAGCTGAAGGTACTCCGGGTTTAACAATGACATCGGGACGTCAGTCATCTCAGTCCCCCGCGACCATGGGTGCTGAAAAGCGCCCGAAACGTCGGGAATTAAAAATAAAAAGTAAAAATAAACGCGATAAAATCCGTAAAAGTAGTTTTAATCATTACCGTTATTTTTAGGAGAATGGGCTAAAATACGATGGTGATTTATCTTATGGAGTCTAGTAAATTATAAGAATAATTGGTTAGTGAACTCTGTTCCGTTGTCAGTAATTATTGTTAGGGGAACACCGTGATGGGTACAATATTGTAGAAGGGCCTGTAATATACTAATAGCGGTTCCGTCGCGTAAATGGTAAGCTTGTCCGTATTTTGTAAAAACGTCTATAAAAGTTACATATTTTTCACTTTGAACTGTAAAGAGGTCCATGTGAATTATCTCAAAGGGTTTGGTTGCAGGTGGTACTACATTAAATTGAGGTCTTACTGGGTTTCTATCATATTTGGCCTGTCCGCAGATGGTACACTCGTTAATAAATTTTGTAATATGGTCTTTCATTTTTGGCCAATAGTATTTGCGAGATAATGCTAGGTAACACTCATTAATACCACGGTGGTTGGTTTTACCGTCGTGATAGTGACGAATAATTTCTTGTTGTCGCAAATATTCCTTAACATTCTCTAACTCGAATTTAGTTAAAACAAGGTTAAGTGAAGAGCTTTTAAATTTATCCTGTAAGATTGGTATTACTTTATATAATGCTAAAGGTGGGTTTATTAAGAGAGCTGTTTTGATTTTCGGATTGACATACTCTTTTACAGCGTTTATGACGTCTTCTTTGAGACTATTTTCCGATAGTTGAATGCTAACACGTGTATGGGTATCGAATGGTTTAGTCACAATGGTTTTTCGTTTAACGTCGCTAACAACAGTCAAGTGAATCTGTCTATTAAACTTATTGAGTGGTTCGTCAGTTATAGGAATTTCAAGTATAGGGTGTTCGTTACTGGTGTGTACTGTCTCAGTCAAAGAGTTCACAATACCTTCGCTTGGGTTGCCTATTAACGAGTTTAGTTCGTCAATTTCGTTCATTAACATCCTTATGTCTTCATTGTGATACTCTATACGTGAGAGAGCATCGGAATTGGTGTTAATTTTGCCTTTCTTATAAATTACTGTAAAGTTACTCGCTAAGTTTAAGTCGCCGTCTTGTGAGACGAGAATTTGGTTCTTTCAAATTCATCATCATTCACGGCAATGAATGATGATGAATTTGAATCATTCATCATCCACTGCAATGGTTTGTGGTCTGTCAAAATTTTAAATTTACGTCCAAACAAATATGGTCTAAAGTATTTCGTAGCCCAGACTATGGCGAGAAGTTCTTTTTCGATTGTACTGTAATTAACTTCGCTTTCGTTTAACGTACGAGAAGCGTAGCAAACTGGTTTGTCGGATCCTATTGGACCCTGTGACAGTACGGCACCAATGGCAAAGTTAGAAGCATCTGTCGTTAGGTTAAACTCTTTAGTAAAGTCTGGGTATTGCAAGATGGGATCGTTCGTCAAAAGAGACTTACATTTTTCGAAAGCGTTAACGTAATTACTGTCTATTGTTACCTTTTTGCCTTTCTTAAGACACTGAGTTAATGGTTTAGTAATACGGGCGAAATCCGGAATGAATTTTCTATAATAACCGAGAAGGCCTAAAAATTGTTTAATTTCTTTTGGATTCTTTGGAATAGGGTATTTTTGTACAGCCGAAATTTTATCGGGGTTTGGTTTAATACCGTCCCTGGTGATAATATGACCGAGATAAGCCATTTCATGTTTGAGAAACTCCGATTTGTCCATTTGGATTTTAAAGTTGGACTCACGAAGTCTACTAAATACTTTGTCTAGGTTAACTATATGTTCTTGGAGTGAAGTACTGAACACAATTATGTCATCTAGGTATACAAGGCATATATGATTTTGTAGCCCCCTTAAGACGTTGTCCATAACTCTCTGGAACGTGGATGGACTGATCTTCAGACCCATTGGCATGCGAAGGAATTTGAAATGGACATGCTCTACATTAAAAGCGGCTTTCGCTATGTCCTGAGGGTCTATTTCGACCTGATAAAATCCGCTTGCTAAGTCTAAGGTGGTAAAATATTGACACTTCACTAATTTATCAAGAACATAACAAATGTTCGGGATAGGGTATTTGTCGTCAAGTGTCTTTTCGTTTAATTTGCGAAAGTTAACTACAAGACGCCAATTCTGTTTGCCAGAAGCATCTGCTTTCTTTGGCACAACCCAGATGGGTCAGCTCCATGTAGATTCGGAAGGTCTTATAATACCCTGATCTAACATTTTGCTTATTTGGTCCTTAACTTCTTGTCTATGTATGAATGGATAACGATAGCTTTTAGTGTGTATTGGTACTTTGTCCGTGGTTCGAATCCGATGTTTTATTTTATTTGTGAAAGTGAGGCTTTCACCTTCTATGTAAAAAACGTCCGAGTAACGAGAGCAAAGTGCTACTAAATTAGCCTTTTCCTCCTCGTTTAGGTGGTCTGTACGTAATCGCGAAACTACGTCTTTTGCGCGTGCTGATAATTGTTCGGTATGCGTGCACTCAATATTAAATAATTCCGCGTGGGCTTGTTGGTCGAGTGAAAATATTATATCGTTTGGCGTTGGGTTCTCTACCTCAATATAACCGCGATTATTGACGACAGTGGTAACATTAGTGAATAGTACAATTACATAAAACCTGTTCCGTAATATAGACTTCGCCATCCCTTGTACCCAATGGAACTCTAATAACTTTCGAAGAGCTGGCAGGTATTATATCTTCGTATAAATTAACATTACGCGAGTTATATAATTTTATGGGATTACATGCTGAATGCGTTATTAATTGTCCCTCTTTTAAATCTATACGGGCCTCCCATTTACTTAATAAGTCCAATCCTATAAGGCCGTCAAAATAGTCATGAAAGCGATATACAAAGAATTTCACTTTATCGGAATCATTAAATTCAGAAAAACAAAGTAACGTTATAGAATAATTATTACGACTTGTCGCGTGTATGTTTGTTACTTCGAACGGGTCAAAATTAAGTGGGAAATCTCTGGAAAATTTTCCTACAGCTTCGGGGCTAATAAAAGATTGATTCGCGCCAGTATCTATTAAAAATTTTATTGGGGGGTTTGCTATCTGTATATATGGTAACTGTCTTTGAGTCTGAAGATTTAATTCTATTTTGTTTTTTTTATAGTCGAATCGTCCTGAAAATTCTGATCGGAGTGCTTAGATTGTGATTGATTTTGAATATAATAATTATTATCTTGGTTTTCGTCAGTCTGGTCATAATAGGAAAAATCAGAAGCGAAATCCGGGGCATAAGCATTGTTAACGTCGGTATAGTCGGTGTAGTATGCGTACTCGTATTCAGGGTTATACTCGTAATATGAATCGTTATACGCAGCGCATTCGTTTGTATTCATTTCGCGGGATTTAAAATAATTTGTTGGTGGCGGATTGCCAAATTTATTCCAGTCGTGTCCTGTCAACATTTTTGTGTGTGGTAAAGCCTTGGGAATAAAACGCTGGACTCCACTCATGGGCTGAGGTTATTGAGGGTTATTTCGGGGTGGTAATCGGAACACGTTACTACGCTGGTTGTAGTTAGTGGGGTGCACCGAACATGCGCTGGGTATTAGTTGGCATGCGCTGTTGGTGTGGTACGGGTTGAGGAAATTTGAACGGCTGAGGTGGGGGGTCTATAAGGTCTTTGCCCAACAGGAGCTGGCCAATTAGGTACTGGAGTTTGGAAAGGTTGATGTTGAGGACTTTTTATGGAGTCATTGCGCTGTTGGAGATACATAATGTTTAATTCCTCCTGTACATATTCTAATGCTTTCTCTATTGTCGACGGTCCTTTAAGCCGCGGACATATGCTTGCATTGCGACTTTCTTATAAAGGTCCCGTTTGGCATTGATGGTGGTCGGTATGGTCTCATGTAAAGACACGTAAGTCATTATCGTGCTAAACAAAGTTTGGCAATGGTCGTAAAATTCCTGTGGAGTTCTATTGCCTTGCGAAGCTAAGGAGAGGTCATTATATAAAAAATTATTTATTAGTGCTGTCCTAATACCTAACCAATTTTCAGGAATGCCATTAGAGTTTATAGTGCAGGCAGCGGTTCCTGTTATTTTGTTAAGAATACCGTTCAAAAGACATAAATTAGAAAATTCACTATCGGGCGCATTGCTTAGGTACTGCGAGGCTAGTCTGTCACATATTTTTATAAATCTAGTTAAAACGTTAGGGTTCCCATCAAACTCCGGGACGAGGCGTAAAGCCTTAAAAATTGTGTCCGGGTCATGAGCCATCTCTGTTAAATAAATATTATTTAATTCTAATTCTAAATCTAAATCGGTTTGCCTATTATTATCTAATATATGACGGCGAGCCTGTCGAGATTCAGGCTCCCGAGAACGAGTTACTCTAGGATGACAAATCTTGAAGGGAAAGATTTTAAACTTAGGGATAAGGAAAAGCAACACGAGATCAATTCAAGTGTACTCACGTGGATTTCATCTGGTTCCTCTCGACGAATCGAAGGCTGGATTCTCCTCCTGGTCTGCAGCTGGTCCGTAGATCCGGATACTCTTCGAAGGGACTTGATAGCCGCCGGGGTGCTTCACGGTTATGAAAAGATATTCCCTAACTATCGCAAAACTATCCCTGAGTATCCTACCGACTGCGCCAATTACGTTAGCTGCGGCCGGAGGATCGAAAAAAACCAAATTTACTTATAAAATATATTTAAAATAAAATTACAAATTATGTTACTATAGCTAATTAATCTAACAGAATGAGCTCTGTGTAAATGAGTACGTGATATTTTATACATACGGTACGTGGCTTGAATTGCTGCGCCTGCATTCCTGTCGGTTTACATAGCAACTGTTCTAGGTATAGTAGTCAGCGATCTTCATATTATAGGTATATGTAACTGGTATGTAAACAAGAGGGAGACAAAAAAGTCTAAATAGTGCGCTCAAACAGTGACATTGCAATAATTTTAAAAGAAATTATGAAAGATGTTCTGCAGGACCGTCTCAACAAATGTGAAGTTCTGACCGGTGACGGAAACCAGAATCCCACTTTAGCGCATTACTATCGACAAACTTCAAAGAAAAATAATACAAGAATTGCTGTTAACACTAAACACTAATCTTAACACTACTAATATGCCACTTCGACTAAGCTTAAATGCTTGTGCCAGGATTAGGTTACGAAGATAATTAAATGGTGGATTCGAACCTAAGGCTTTAGAGCTTTGCGATCCGTACGCTTAACCACTAAGCTTCTACCGCTTACTGTCAAGTGTTTCAGTTATTGCAAATCATCCCTACAACGGTCCAACAACGGTCTGATAAAAAGAAGTACGAGTGCTTTTATAAAACATTTAAGGTAGCCACGGCATCTTTTTGACATTTCCATAGTCTTCTCTAACAATACTCATGGAGTGAACGTCTTAAAAGAAGTAGCCCTATGCGATTTGTCAGAATTTTTCTTCCTCGCACGTCTTACTTCTGGAATCAGCTACCACCAGCGATTATTCCGGACCGATACGATTAGGGACTCTCCGGTAAAAGAGCATACTCTTTTTTATAAATCCGGCAACGCACCAGTAATTTTTCTTTGTTGCAGCTACCATCAGATGAGCCGCATGCCCGTTTGACCCCTCTTATAAATATTAAAATAACTGTTCACAATCTAGCTAGACAATAAGTATAATTCATTAGAATTGGGTTCTGTACTAATGCGTGGAAGATTTTGAAATTTAGACTTCAAAAATTAATTCTATTACAACAACTTCACAATATGCTTATTATGCATTTAAAAAAATATAACATTGTAAAGTATGAATTAAAAAAAAGTCACGCTGGGTTTCTTGCTGGTTCTTCTCGAGACAGAAGTTTTTTCCGAACCAGCGGTAAAAGTAAAAAAATACTAAGCATTACGTGTAATCTCTGTTGAATAAAATTGATTAAATTCTTAATAATACAGCTATTGATATATTTTTAATAACACTTATCGAAAGTGCCGCGATGTATGAGGGTTGTCGAGGGTAAATTAAATTCTCTATGTGCATTAAATGGGCTTCTGCAATTCATGGCCACTTAATTATACTCAAGGAAAGCTCTTGTATCTTGTTGCTCGCTTATAAAGGTTTGAAGCACCACACAGACTGTATTAATGAAAATCACATAATAATTTTCATTCTCAGAAATAATTTTTAAATAAGATCTCGTAAAATTAATTCTAATAAACAACTTTTAAAGATCTTTAGGAAAATTAATTTCAAACCACGAAACATTATTATAGTATTTTTTGTGTACGTCCCTCTGCTGGGTACAGACTTCTTCTAATTTTTTTAAACGGTTTTAGGGCAAGGAAAAGTCCACCGCGCTGCCCCAGTGCGTATTGGTGAACTTTACACTTCTCAAATTTTTTTTGTTATTTTTCAGACATACAGACTTCCTCACGATTTTTTCCTTCGCCTATTAAAGTGTGTTAAATCAGCACTTAGAAATCGCAATTAACAATTTCCTTGGTGCCGGCGGGAATCGAAACCGGGTTGCTTGCGTACGGTGAAACTTAAAGCAGTCGCTTAACCTCTGTGCTACCACGGCTCCTCCGGCAGGGAATTCCCCCTGTATTTCAAAGTTGTCTTACATACAAGAATCGCACAAGGACAAACATCCAGAACAGAAAAATTTATTTGTAGGCCAAAGAAATACTTATTCGTCCATGGATGTAACTGGGAGCCTACCGCGCAACGAAATCTCAGCCAATGTGCTATAGAGCCGTTTAAGTTATTATTTTTAATTATATTATCATAGCTGTATTATAAAAGTATATAGTTTCCGTATGAAGCATATTTGCATTGTTTGTAAGCAGCGTTTCAAATGTTATGTGACTGCGAACATTATGATTCAGAGACGGGCTCCTACACAGTGCCACTCGCTGACCCATTTGCTAAGCAAGCTAAGCAGCAGTGAGCACACTGTTGTGTTATAATCTAAATAGAATAGAGAGCTGAAAGAGAATTACAGGACATGACGCATATATATTATTCCTCAGAGCTGACAACGCATCTGTATCCTATACGGCTAGGGTCCTTAGGGGGCTAACGAGTATGTGGCTCAACTAATGGTAAGTGACTACCTCCGCTCATGAACAACTGCAACACCATGTTAATTACAGATAGTACCAAGCCAAGACAAGCCGAGTACTTAGTCTCGGTTAAAGTGATTCAACAGGAGGATTGCACGTGTGCACGATACGATTTATATAAGTTGTAGAGCCACGTACATAGCTAACAATATAGCTGCAATATTACGGTTGTAGTATAAACTAGTCGGCTTGGGCGGGAAAGGACCACGCTCCCACAGAATACTCGTATGAGATGGCAACTAAATGATAATGTGTTTCACGTGCTTAGTGTAGAGAACCGGATCCCCTTTTTAACTGGAAACGATATATTCCATCATAGTCCTGTCATTAATTAGTGACAATTCTGCATTTCGATTCTTAACATATGGTGGCGTTTATGGGCCACAACATCCACATAACATAAGATAGACCGTGCACATGTCTGTCAACCTTATTCTATTAAAAATTAGGGGTTCAAAAGAAAGAATTATATGTTTCAAAAATTACTGCGCGCACAGACGCGCTTAGTAAATAGTAATATTCGACTGTGTTTCCCTTTTTATATAATATAGAACAGGATGTCTTTACTAATGATTAAACGACTTTGATATTATATCTTAGTACCGACTACGGAAGCTTTTGTGTGAAAAATATTTTATTACTTATAGTCTCTTGAATTCAGTATCTATTTTTGACCTAAATTCCACCTTAACAATTTCGTGTTATCTATAATTAGTTAAGATTCTATAACACTGTAAAAACTTCTCGAAAGGGACTGAACGAGCCATTCTGAAAATCAGCGGTTATATTTTTTTACGCCAAATACCGAATACGATCTCCTTATCTTCGCGTTTTGTCTTGTCCTAATAGTATTAATTATGAAACTTTGGCGTGGTCGTTACAAGGCGAAATGATTGTTTTAGTTCCTTTTTTGTTTCTAATCGAGGTTATGGAATATCAGACATTTATGCAAAAGAGCAGACCAAGAGAATTAAAAAATAACATTGGCTTACGGTTTCTAAAGTGGTAGAGTTATTATGGTAAAGACAAAGTGGTCTCACCCACACAAAGTATGCAACACATTATGGGCATCCGATCATCTGATCATATTAACGGAGATTTTTCTGGACCGACACGACTTAGAGACCTTCAAGAAAAGAGCCTATTCCTTTTTAAAAAGCCAGCAACGTATCTGCAATTCCCCTGGTGTTGCAGTTATTCATGGCGGGGGTAATCACTTTCTTCTGAACATATCTGAACTCTTGATTTTGTACGAAAGACTATGTACTAGAAACACATTTACTGTATGTAACGCAATCACATCAAACAAAAATAGACGTTTTCAACAGACAAAACCCGTTCACGTTTCGTTTTGTTGTCAGAATGGGAGATGAACAGCACATTAATTTAGAAAAGTGAAACGAATTTTTTTTTCTTTATTAAAGTAAAGAGAAAATAGTAAAAAGTAGTTAAAAGTAAAAAGTTGTTTTTTGCATTTTTCTTTCCACGAACTTAGTTACGATTAGTTATGAGACATGAATTTGGCATGGAATTTTATGATAAATCTATGAATTTTATATATTGCAGAAATAACATATTGCAGAAATAACATATTTTACGTAGTAATGTATTTTTTTGCAATATAAATCATAAATTTTAACAAAATTAATACCTAAGTGCCCTAAAACCTTATTTAAGAAATTTTGGTGCTAATATTGAAACTTTATGTTTTAAAAGGTGAAAAAATTCATGAATATGTAAAATATTGAGTATTATTCTCACAAAATATCGAAAGTTTGATGTACAAAAGTACAAAAAAATCCTTATTCATAATTTTTCAGATCTTTTACTAGTGTTTAGTACATGTTCCAAACCCAATATATTTGCTGCATAACTAAAAAGTTTAGATGTAGAGATATTGGGTTCATAAAGGAAAATATTTTTGAAACTCACTCTAAGAATCATAAAATATGGTATTTTGTACTCGTGCGTCCGGTAAGAGTGACAAAAGTGCCTGACGCCAAACGTACGTTGCATACGTAGGTCGAGTGTGTACACAAACGTGGAACGCGTCGCATCGCATACGTTGCGTAGCTGAGATCAGTCAGTCCCTACCCTAATTTTGTTGAAATACATCTGTCAATATGACGTTGCTGAAATTGAAATATGCTTTAACTAATGCTACCGAAGTTATCAAACGAAAGCGTGTATTTTGCAATAGTTCAGATCCTAGTTTGCAGTCGCACTAGTAATACATTTTTGAATACCACAGTTTTATTTCGGCTATTAAAAGTTGGCGTATAAATATGACATATGGTGGTGACAATATTTTTTCAAAATTTTCCCCAACTCATTTTCGACTCTGTAGTCTTGTTCTTTGAACACTATGCCGATCTCGTAACTTTGTTACCTATCATCATCAACATTATCATAACAGCCCTTCACAAGTCCACTGCTGATCAGAGGCCTCCTATTATTTATGGCCAAAAATACCAAATTCTTCACTAATGGGCAGAAATGACTCATATTTACAATGTGAGAATGTTTTGCGAAAAACAAAACGAATCAGGTAGGTACTCGTAGCGCTGTAGCGGAGCCATTGCTCTGCGTCCATACATTGTTTGCCCTGGAACTAAGAGCATCAAAAAATTGTATTTTGTATTATTGTCCATCGTTAGTGAATTCCTGTTTGATCTTATTTTTACAGCGGACTAGCTGCAGAATAAATATATATCAAAAATCTATCAGAAATTTTGATATATATTTATTAGATAGTTAATAATAGAACTACTAATATTATAATTATTCATAGATCCGAATGATTTTTAAAAACTGAAAAACAATATCCTAAAATATTTAGTTACAACAACATAAAACCAGCATCAGAACTGCAATCACCTTCCATTGCATATGCGTATGTTCGTTTATAAGTGGCAGGTTTGAGTGGTACACAGGTCCGAAAATCACAACCAGGTAAGAAGTATTTTTTGAAAGCAATGAGAGTCTGCAAAAATAGCCAAGCTGTAATATTCAATAGATAGTCACGAAAGTTACCAAAACACATCGATATACTTACAAAAAGCAAGTGCCAACCAGCGAGCCAATGTAATCGATAGAGTAAGAGCACAGGTGAGAGACTCACTAGTGACAAATGACCATTTTGTTACGTCGAAAATAGAGGGTACCAAATACGATACGATTTTTAGATACTTTCTAAGATTAACAATGGTCATAGGTTACAAACAGTATTGCATCTTTTGTCATATGATAACATTAATAACGTAACAAGTATGACAATGTCCTACTTTACTTATAATGACAATATACTTCTCTCCTTCTTCTATTCTTGTGACAAAATTAATTATAACATCTGTATCTATATTAAAGGAGACGTTTGCCTTATTAAAGAAGACGTTTAGTAATACATGCAGTAACGATAAGTGTGTTTTTTATTAATTGTCGTCAACTTGTAAGTGATTGTTTAGTTAGAAGTAAACCACACACCTTTTTGAACCATCATTAGAAAACCCTGAATGATAATCATGATGAAATATGTAGGTTTTGTTCACTTCGGCATTATTCTAATACCTATTTAAAATTAAGTATGAACGCATTCATTAGGTATAGTTGGTTTATAACTTTCTGCTAAGAAAAATTATTGATTTTCAACAATCGGGAACAATAGAGCTTTTATCATATCTCGACGTTTTGAGGTCCTAGGATGCTATTCTGGCTATTTTATCATATCTGTGTGTGTACACTCACACACACACACGTGTGTGTGTGTGTGTGTGTGTGTGTGTGTGTAGAGAGAGAGAGAGTCTGTGAGTGTAAATATGTAAACATCTCATAACTTTGTAACTGAGTGTCCGATCGAAAAGCGGATTTAGGGTGTCTGAAAGGGCCTTGCTAAACATGAGATTCACTGTAAATTTATACTGAAAAGGTAGATTCTGATAAAACCTCGAAAATTCGAGTTTTTCAATTTTCAAAAAGTGTTTTTTTTTTTGGAATTACTTCAACATAATTATCAATTTTATGATCTGATCAGCTCTTTTACTGATAAAACGACGTCGATTGCTGCAACCCTCATAGAAATCGGTTGATTCGTTCTAGTGACACCGTTGTCGAAAGAAATCTTGAAAAAGTGTTTTTTCAAAATGAGTTTTTTGAAAAAACTCCATAAAAATTTTTACGCTTTGAGCTCGAAGAGCTCTTTGTAAATATTAACGTATAGTAATACTATCTTGAACCTCAAATTAGTGAAATTTAAAACACTTTGCATTTGAAATTAGAGGGAAGTTGCAGCGATGGCCTGATTAGTGTTATTAGTCGAATAGAATACTTTTAATGTTCATGGAATTCAACCAGTCCATGTAAAAAAATTATTTACAACTAATATAATAAAATGAATAATTAATCATCGTGTATGTTCGATGCTTTTATTGCACAGGGCGATTCTAGATATTGTCATTTAATTTCTTTTGTGACCTATTTTGATCGTTGCTATGAATTGTTGCTATGAGTTGTTTAGCTGTGAGCAATGTTACTTCTTCTGGGCGAAGTACATAGTGTCTTAGATGAGTTTTACGTGTGCGCATTAAGAGTCCACAATCAATTAGGATGTGTAAAGGTATCTTGTCCAGTCAGGGCTCTTACGTATTGTTACTTAATCCTAGGGCTTCTCAAGGGAATTTACGATCTTAAGTCATTTGTTATGATAGAGTTTAAAGGGTAAATCGGAGCAGACTTTTTGATATTCCACAAAATGGCTTGGGTCCATGTTGTACTATTCGAGTCTTCCCGTGTGAGTGACCCGGACCCCATCTTAAAAGCCACCCTGTTGTTACATCCTAAGGTGCTTTAGACGGTTCACGCAGTCTCCAACTAGCTTCCAAGTCACTAATTTTGATCTTAGCACTAGCAGTGGCGCTTGACTATTAGAGTTTATATCGATAATATGGTTGACCATTACGTTTTTGCAGGTTGATTTATGCACACCGAAGTATGACCAAAAATTTTTGCCTGGAAGATAGAAGTGATTTTCCTCAAATTCGTACTAAGTTTGAATTTGGAGCGTTTTCCATATTTTCCAAAACCTACCTTGAGACCCGTCGGTATACCACATAAGGCTAGAGATACTTACAGATATTACAGATAGCCTGTAAATTCAGCCAGTATGCTCTGGAGGGTAATCTTCGCACCACCTACCATAAAGGGCAAAACAACTTATACAACGTCGTTTTTGCATGTGCGCATGTTTTGCCAGCTATTTTTTTCTTTTTCTGAAATCGGACGAGCACCTAAAATTGTAGAATCGGATTTCTTAAAATATAGTATAAATGAGCTGAAACTTTAAACTTATTTTATTTCATAATTATGATATAATTTGACTGCCTTGGTGATCTAGTGATCATAAGCGTTGTTAGTAGTCATAAGCTGACTATGAGAGCCCGGGTTCAATACTCTATACTCAACAACTTTATTGCATTCCATAGGTTTCAATCACGTATCGGGCTAAAATCCATAATTGGGTTTTTCTGTCAAAAATATGACAGTGAGGTAAGTGTAACTGTGATTGCGCACATACTCAGGCACTTTAAACTTGTCCTGTCCTGAGATGCGCCAATCTTCGTTGAGATTCGCCACCATGACTGAAATTCCGTCTGAAGGATATCATTTACATATTACCACCATTCTTTAAATGTACGTCAAACAACGACCTTTTTACTATTCATCTCTCCCTTCTGTTACTCAATCATTCTTCTCCTTACCCTTCTCCACTAATTTTTCTAGGAAACAGGTAATCAATCATTCCTAAATGTATTTTTAATATAAATTAATATATTTCTCATTTGAAAACTCATTACATAAACTTTGCGGAGAAATGACGTCGTTAAAATGAACCAGATTCAGTGCAAGCACTCAACAAGCCGTTTTATACGTGACGTGACTACGAAGCCGGGAATTTAGTTCTCCCGGCTGTCTTATGCGAATAAATATAACGGTGTTTTATTTAAATTTGAAAAATAAATGTGTAACATTTGTGATGTTATATTCCTACAACTGTTATTTGAATGAAAAGCTCGTGAAAACAGATCATGCGGTCGGAGCTAAGTTCTAAATGACTCATCGCAAAAGAACACAAAGACTCTCCGATCACACTATTGAGCTCAAGGCTGTTATAATGAAAATGAAGCTGCAATATTCAGTAGATTTGACAGCGTACAGACTACCTAATAGACAGAATTCAAAGCGTATGGAGCGGGACTTACACAATTTCAACACAGCTCGTATTGAAGAAGCAATCGAGCGGAACGTGGACTCTAAAGTCTTTGCCAGACATCTTTCTGCTGGAAGAAGCCAACTATCAAAATAAATGTGAAGACCAAATTTAACAGCATCGTTTGCGGAACACTGGAGATTTTGATTAAGATTGAGAGGTTCTATGGGCAGCTAAACATGTCATCGTCGGAGCCACAGGCAAGTGTGAGTAACGATTTAAGAGCAAGTCTGGTCCGGCGCTATTGCAATGATATCCAGGATATCATCTTGAACGAGATTAGAATAGCTCTCCAACACCTTACAACGGTAAGGCTCGGATCGAGGATAACATTACAGCGAAATTTCTCTAAGCGGGTGGAAAACAAGTACTTAAAATCCACATTTCCGGAGACGTGGAGTAGAATCGCGGTGGTATTGTTCTTCTAGAAAGGCAAAAACGCCCACTTGAAGAACTGCAGAACGATTTTCCTTCTGAACCTTGTCTACGTGCTGTTTCATTCATTCATTCGAGTGTCATTACCACGACTTCCAGCCTATTAAACAAGCCGATTTCCAAAAAGACTTTCGCAGCATACATTAATCCAAATTGTACAGAATACCGAAGAGTACAATCTGCCTCTTCGCTTGCGTATAAGCACTCTATGAGAAAGCCTTTGATTCCGCTGAAATCTGAGCGGTGCTACGGTTCCATAAGCGGTATCAAGTTGACTGTCGATATATCAAATTTCTAATGTTAACTTATCAACCTTAATACACGATTGAATTGGTGAGAGACAGGATAATATTTACCGTGCTGTCGATTGTCGAGATCTTTCGTTACAAGAGATAATTTTATAGTATGCCATAAATCTATGTTGTTTTACCTGCTTTTTTCATTTTCTCTGAATCATAGTGCCTTTTTACCTTATGTAATATTTTCGTGCAGAAATTTCTGTATCTTTTGTATGTTATAATAAGTGTTTCATTGTTTGTATCTTGTTTTAGCTTTCTACGTAAAGTCACCTCATCAGTAACGCCGACCTCCATCGAGACTTAGAGCTCCTAACAATTCAACAGATCCTCTAAACACTCTCTGAGAGATTTTTCAAAGCCTCAGAGTCCCACTTAAATCGCCTCATTTGTGAGACAGCTGCCTATGCAGTTCCCCCTTCACACTCGCTATAGTGTGCGCAGACCGATAAATTCTCTCTTGGCCCCCCCCCCCCAACAAGCTTTCGGCAGACCTGAACTGCCTCCTGGCGGCTCAGGCCTATTTAACACGTCTCTTAATTTGCCTTAGTCAGGCACACTTCTAAGCGGCTTTTCGCCACTTGCAGGGTGCAAGCGGCGAAAAGCCGCTTAGAGCCCTCCGTGCCTTTCTGCCAAGGAGGGTCGCGTCTGTTTACGGCTTAAAGATCTCTCGTCAGATCAGTAAGCCAATCCCTAAAGGTGAAGTTTAGTGGTTAAAAGTCTCCACATAACCGCGCAGCCGGCTGCTAGGTATGCTATGATCATTCTCCACCTCCCTCCCTCGTTACCGGAGGGTTGCCCTTAATTGCTTCGGGCGCAAAAAGAAAAAAAGAGTCTCCGTTATGGATACATCTTAATAAACCTGGTGTTATCCATGGTTTGAGTATCTTTTTTGCTGATAATTCGGTAGTTTTTTTTTATATAGGATAGGGTGACAAACGAGCACACAGTCCACCTGATGGTAAGTGGTTGCTGCGGCCCATAGACATCTACATCTATTCTCGATTACAAATCGAAATGCAGATGCGTTGTTACCCGGGAGGACTAGGATGGAATGCCTCGTTTCCAGTAAAAAGGGTCTCCGGTTCTCTACATTCACCATACGAAAAACAGCATTAAGCTACTATTTCACGCTGGTATTCTGTGAGAGCGTGGTCCTTCCCCGATCGAGCCGACCCTTTCGTGCTACAACTATACTACTAATATAAGTGCAGCGTGGCTCTACCACGTATGAAAAGTAGTGTACGTATTATCGAATACAACTTGAGACATTAACTGTATAAGGGTATCAGTTGCTATGTTTAGGTCTTCGAGAGTTAGAAGTTCTTTAAGATCTATTTGTTTCATTGTTTTGTCTAATGTTATATAGTTTAATTTCAAGTTTATTTTAGGAGGTTTGAGACGTGTTTTTTTTTTTGATAGATACAATTGAGGAGCTGTTGATAGTCGTATCAAGTACAAAAGCTACCACTGGAAATTTATTTCGCAGAAAAGTATGGTCAAAGTAGTAGTTACCTCTAGTTGAGAAAGTATGAGCAGGTAAAAACCCATGAAAAGCAAGTCAATTTAAATGTTAATGTAAATGTTAATGTTAATGTCTCCGGTTACTACAACAGCTTCGTATTTTGAGAGTAACGGGAGTATATATCGTTCAAGAGCAGATAGGACGGACTAATATTTTAATTAGAGGGTGATCGATATATTCAAATCAATACTATATCAGAATTGATGTTAATTATTAGTCCGGAGGCTGATCCGTTAAAATCTGGTTCTTCGATGATCGAAGATAAAGATGTTTTTATGTATACAAGAATACCATCGCTTTGATTAAGGTGCCTAGATGTTTTGTGAATTGTAGGGTAAACTAGGAATATAGCAATTACTGGAACAAGATAATCAACATTAAGTTAATGTCTAAATATCACAATCTAACACTCTGTAAAGTTGTCTGTAAATTTAAAAAGTTACAGTTAACGGTAATATTTTGGATATTTTTTTATATATTTATTTGGGTTTTGCAATATTTGATTGCAGTGTTCCATGTTACAGGAAAGCGATTTGGAAACTGAAAGTTTGTCAACGTTTTCAATTAAAGTATAAATGTCATTAGCCATTTTTTGGTGAGAAATAGGAATATCGCTGGGAGACGTGTGTTGAGTTACAAGACGGCTTAATGACGGCTCCGTGGAACAGTGGCTTAGCAATGATTGGCTGCGCTGAGGACCGCGGGTTCGAATGCCGCACGGAACAAGTGTTTGTATGGCCTACAAATAATTTTTCCGGGTCAGAATGTTTGTCTTTGTGCAATTTATGTTTGTAAACTGCCTCCACGATACAGGAGAAAATCTTAGTGTGGGGGGTGTTATACCTTTAAAAAAGACAAGGAGTCCAGGTAGAAAAAGAAAAATAGATTTTAAGAAAAAATGTCTTATATCCTTGTTAGGTTGGAAACTTTTCACTTCTTAATTTTTAATTATTTAAATTAATAAAAACCATTAGGTATATAGTCTGTATCTACAATAATTTGCTCTTATTCAAAAGTTGGGGGTTTTATAACTGACAAATATTTAGCATAGTTCTGATACCATTAATTATTTATTGATTCTTTACAGCATATCAATTTTTCAACCGACTTAAAAAAAGAGGAATCACAATTTAACTCTATTTTTATGTGTGTTACCTCAGATTAGTTTCTAGGTCAACCGATTTTGATACTTTTTTTATTTAAAAGCTGGTGCTTTTCATGTGGTCCTATATAAATTTGATCAAGATCTAAGCAGTAGCTTTGAGTTATCTTTAATAATGTGTATTTAATTGACTGAAACTACATCGATAATGTACTCGTTTTACTTATACACATCAACAGAATCAAGACATAACTTAATCTAAAATATTTACTACTTTGTAGTCTAAAATCTAATAAGTTTTCATAAAAAGATTTTAAACAGATGGAAACCTCTTTTATTTTATTTTTTTTATAATTTAAAAATATAAATAAAAAAAACAAAAGAAAAAACAAAATATGGCGGCAAATTTGGTAGTAATTCGTTACGTCAATGAAAATTCAAATTGTACTGATATTAATTAATGAAAATAGATTAGATTGTTTTTCTTTTTTAATTTAACGTGCCGTGTGAGCTTTATAAGTCATATCACGTCGGCATTGGAGCGAGATCAAATGTTACAAACATTAGCATGTTAGAAAATGTTGCTATTCATCGCGTCGTTGCTGAGGCCCTACACATCAGACAAAACGTCATATTAAGGTTGTAGTCACTTTATCGGAATCTTGGGGATATGCCTGAACGACACACGGGTAGATATCGTATTACTACTCAGAGACAGGCTCAATTTCTCCAAATGGCCGCCAGAAAACAACCCGATATCACAGCGATGCAACCAATACAAAGGCTCCAGGAGGACCACCAGCTGCTGGTAAGTGACCAAACCGTGCGAAGGAGGTTGCATGAAGTTGTTTTTCATGCTCGAAAACTGCTACGTGCTTCAACATTGCAACGTGGCAATCGCGGTCGGCGGCTTTCATGGGCTCGGTTGCATTTACCATGAAGTGACGAACAATGGTCTTTGGTGCTGTTCATCGATGAGACTCGGTTTGAGTTTCATCCGTATTCACGAAGAACACCCATTTGGAGAACTCCAGAGAGAGTTGGCCGTCTACGGCACTCTTAGGACGTCCACTCATACAAAGGCGGGACAATCATGGTGTGGACGGGAAATGCTCTTGGCGAACGAACACAACTCGTTTGGATCCAAGGTAACATTACTGCAAAAAGTACTATGAGGAGGTACTAAAAACTTTTAGTATCCCACAAAGAATCCAAATGGGCCAGGAATTTCTACTCATATACGATAATGCTTTTTCCCATACGGAGCAGCTGGTGTCGGCCATTCTCCGAGACCACGATATTTAAGTTTTAAATTGTCCGCACAGTCGCCCGATTTAAATCCTATCGAGCATGCCTGTGACACGTTAGAAGTACAACGAAAAGCTTTGAGAGATTTTCCGCCAAATTTGACAACGGAACAACAACTTTACGATCACTTGCAAAGAAATTTTAAGTATGAAAAATCGATTTCGATGTGTAATTAATAAAAGAGGTGGCATAACTGATTATTAATAATAAGATTTTATAAGATTTTTACAATTTTAATTAAAATTAATAGTTTTATAAGAAGAAATTAAGTTGTTATATCATACTAATTTTCTACGGCGATTAACCCTTAAATCCCGAGCGGTCGCATGCGACCGCACCCACCCACAGCACTTAAAACCATAAAAATTTATATTTAGAGACTACTTTTCTATTAAGAAGTTTGGCATTATAAAATCTATACAAAATTTTCTATTCTGTGGTCTAAACAAAAGTTAGGTTTTACTTCATTACAAAAAGATTTTATTGTATTTTAATTACAAAAAAAAAACATACCAAGCGGATGTCAGCAGCGTGAAAATCACAATTATCTCTGTATATTACTCGAAATTATTTACGGTAAAAGATAAGTTATGTTCACACAAAAACTTTTGTAACAATTTTATAATAAAACATTATAGTAAAACACTAATAAAACACTAAAAAAATTAAAAAATTAAGACAACAACATCCAAATGAAAATGGCGTACTGAACGTAGAATATAAATTAATATCCATAGACTAACTGTTTTCTTATTCCACTAGAGGATAGAAAATTTCATATTAATTTTATAATGACAAACTTCTTCTTATAAAATAAGTCTCTAAACATAACTATTTATGGGTTAAAAAGCTGTGGGTGGGTGCGGTCAAGTTTGAGCTCTTGATTTTTGACGGAATATCGAAGCGGTCAAATTTGGACGCTAGGCGTTCGAGAGGTTAAATAATTAACATTTTTATTTAAAACAAATAAATTACGAAACGTTTTTATTTTTTATTAAATACCTTAAAATAATCTATTATTCTTTGATTTACTATATAGGAAAATTCTTCATATATTTTTATATATTTTATGAAATATAAAATATCCCTAGATTGTTGATTTTATTTTACCACTTGTATACTTGTTAGAGCCACTCTGTTGCAACTTGGTTTTAGCGCCAATTTGTCAACTCAACCGGAGAAGGACCATGCTCTCACAGTATTCAGAGTTCATACGTGTAAGCGCGGAATATTTTAAATTTAATTAAGAGTTTTAAACTAAATTAAATAAAGGTTATTGATTATAATTCAAAAGTATATTTGTAAATTATTTCTACCGTTATATTACATCTTTTGTTAATAGTGCTTGTATTATCTCCCTTCATTCCATATTGTATCTGCGAAAACGTTATTTTTGTATTTTCCTGTTTGACAGCTGTGATTTAGTTTTTGTTTTTTCATGGCGTACTATTTGAGAACTTGCTCCGAATTGGTCTCCGTTATTGGTCGTAATTTCGAGAGACGGTGATATTGCGTAAGTTTTCTGTTCGAGCTTTCATTGTGGTAACCATAAACTTCTGTAACGATATTGATTAAGAGTTTGCACTTTAGGTGTATTTTTTTTAATAAAATCTTTCCCTACAAAAGAATTTATAAAAATTTTTAGGCGCTTTTGCATACGTTGATAGTTCTCTTCATGGAGTCCGTTTGGGTGTGTTCCACAATTTTACCCATTTCTGCAGTCAAGTAACAATGTTTATTTCCATCTGAAGGGTAAAAAGAGCCAGTATAACATAAGGTTGTGAGGCATTCCATCTTAGTCCCCAGTGGTGACAACATATCTTGTGTCTGAGAACTAAGATGAGATATGCTTCTTTGTTCGAAGTCGGCTGCGAGTAGCTACTTACCTTCAGGTGGGCCGTAAGTTTGTTTGCCACTACATTTTATAAAAAATCTAGTATAGATTCAAAAGTATTGCCTATAAAATTGTTTAGCGCGAAATTTTTGTGCATGCTCGAAATTATTAATATAATATGATATGGGTAATACTTGAAAATGAACCTAGATAAATACAATATCAAAGACATTAGTAATGTTTCTCAATTTTATTGTTAAACCCGTAGAGGTGCAAAATGAAATATTCAAAAATATTTTATCGAACGAAATTTTGCAATATCGCTTCTTCAGGAAATTATGACTTTTAAAAAAACCTACAAATTGGTAACTTGTAACAAAAGTATGAAATAAAAGGTGAAGTCGAAACAACAACTGGCTGCAAAGTTGTCGGTAAAACAATAAGTCCGAACTTTGCGTTGTGGCCAGAAAGTCGGATTTCTTTTTTGTTTTTTCATAGCATAAAAATGACGCTCACTAAGCTGACTTTAAACCACAGTTCCAAATCTAAAAAATTGCATATTGATTTCTTATCAATGCGCGCAAACTTTTAGAAATATCGACTCACTAGCTAGAAGCTCCAAAGCTGCAGATTCGAATTCAGCATTGAACAAATATTTATATGGTCTACAATAATTGTTCAGGCTCTGAATGACATCCTGTGGGTGAAGTAAAGAGTGACAGAACGAATCAGAGTCAGAAGATGGTCAGCAGCTTCTTTCTGATAATTGCTGAACAGAAATTAGTACTCAATTAAATATAACTTAAATTATATTCCCTTGAGTTAAAAAATATGATAAACTGTTATGAGCCTGAAATAGTGTGACAATTTAGAAGTTTTATCATTTAAAAATTCTCTACAAATTATATCGAATAAATATGCATTGGCTCAGGATACGATAAAAGGACACATATTGATGATGAATGATTTGGTAAAGTCGGAGCGCTGTGACTCCTTATTAAAACATCAGAGTGAGTATCAGCGCTCCATACCAGGTTCATCGGGGACAATATGTGTAAATAATAATGTAAGTAGTAATTACGAGTACTTCTCACCTGCTTGCCTGCTGCCTTACTCTCACAATAACTCTTTAAAAGAACGGCTTATTAATAACTATTTCGTGCCTGGAGCATCTTTTAGTCGTATTTTCTATACATATAATAAAAATGTATATTGCAGATGTCTGTACATTTTGTATTTCGTAACAAAAGTAACTGAATATATTTCTATCATTTTTATATTTATCTGTCTGTCTGTTTGTTTGTTAACGTATTGTATATAAAGTACTGATTTATATCAAAATAATCGTTAGGAAAATTATGTGGCATATATTCGTTTTTAATTTAGTCTTAGTTTTATTAAAATCGGTTCATCCCATCAAAAGTTATGATTAATATTCTGAAGTATGGGTACGAAATAAAGGTACGAATTTGTTAAATAGTGGCGGTGAGTGATCAAGGATATTTTTGTAATTAAATAACGTAAAATAGTGTTTTATAATGATATAAATGAATCTAAACGCAGTAAATAAAAATAAAAATAAAGAATAATAAATATTTATAAAAAATATATAAATCCTAATATATTACTTTAAAATTAAAAATTACAATAGTTAACCAATGTCATCGATAGATGGTGTTGTACAAATTATTTATTAAATTTTAAGGTGTGCTTATAACTTCTTTCTTAACCGCCGAGTGCCTACAACATGGTGAATCAAATATTGAAAGAGCTATTAACATTTTTTTTTGGTTTCGGCAAGGATCATGTCAATCATATAGAAACTTTTCAGTAAACATAATGTACCTACTTCACTTTTGCATTTCTAAAAGTTTTAAAATTTACATTGTCGTGAAATTGAAAAAATTTGGTCAACGATTTTGAGTTTTTTTTATATTATTCCTACCCGATCTTTTCGAAATATCATATAATTTTTATTTTACTTTAATAATAAATTAACTACTATAATTTTATATAGATGGCGCTATAAGTATCTTAAAGCACCATAAGGTTTCATTATTAACGAGATATGAAGGACGCATAATATGTAAATAATTACTTTGCTTGCTGCTTTCAACATTGCATTTGTTTTGGACCAGCAAACATGTTTCTTCCTTATATATAATAACCGTTACAGCATTTTAAAGTCCACTGCTGAACATAGGCCTCCCATTGAGTGCCTCATATTCGGCAAATTGATTTACAATAACTTTACGTTAACGTTTGGCATAGTTTACACGATCTATCACGCACGCTTTACCCGATTATAGAACCGAGGAAGCGGGTATTATATTATAATATATAGCCAATATAACACGGTCCACGACTGAATATATGCATTCTATGAAATGTATTTATAAAAAGGATATCATTGTAGGTATTCAATATACTCAATATCTCATACTTCTTGGAGCGGGGAAGAGTGCCGTCTAGACGCACTCGTCCTCTTTAGTTTAAAACTTGGAATTAGTAATAAAGTGCATACTATTTATTTATGTTTTTATTTGCTTTGTTAATAGGTACTTAAAATTAGACAAAATTTTTATTTTATATCACAGGTTTTTTTTTATTTCGTTTGCAAATAGCATTTACAAAATTTAATTTATATAGGATTTGGTTAAAACAACCAGAATAAAATTTAATTTGCTTTAAAATTAGTTTTGCCATTTACCGACAGATATCGCTGTGTATCTACTAGCATATAATCTTTGTATTCTGAGTCATAGATACTAAACTACACCGAGTGACTACCTCAACCATTTGAAGTAAAAATCTAAAATTTGGACTGTAGGTAGGTTGTACCTTTTATGACGTAGAAATCCGATATGAAATCATTTTGGTAAATTCGATCCCTAATATTGTGAAATAATGGTGTTACAGTTTATTACTTTATTACAAGAATATTTTACAGGGCGATTGACTCGATACATACTGAGAGTACTGTACTTAAAAATAAATAAATACGTATTATGTGATTTCAAAATAACCCGTTACGTTAGAGGGTGCACTATTGACTGGATTCAAATGTTGTCCATTTTTTTTATAATTGATAATTAAGATATCGAGGCGAAAAAATTGGTACGTAAATCAGCATTTAAAATTGCTATTAACAATTTTATTGCCGCAGGTTCTCCCATCGAACCTTGGGCGCTCGCGTACTGTGAAATTTACAGCCAGCGCTGAGTCCCTGAGCTACCATGGCTATAGAAATAAGTATAAGGCTATAGAAATTAAAAAAATATAATTTGATCTTTTGATCTTTGATAACACATATATTATCCTATGCTTTAATGCCTTGATAATCGCTTGCTTAGCTTCATTCTAATTTATAAAGAAGAATTTAGTGGAGTTAAAAAGGAACTCGATGCCAACCTTTTGCCAAAGCTGGCGATACTTGGGAATATGCCTTATAACCACAGTAATGCGCATTCGCGTATAAGATAGCACCAAATTCTGTTGAAAAATTTGCTGGCGAATAGAGAGCGTTGAGTAGTTAAATAGGACGTTCAGGTTTATGTGCTTTTTGTCATAAATGATATTGATGTTTGATTATATAGGAGCTAATTTTAAAAATAATAACCTTAATAAGAAACTTTTCCCCTTGAGTAAGATTGAATTTAGCATTTTTCAGCCGTAATACTATTCCTTTACGAACCTAGATTATTTCATTTTGTCTGAACAAACCAAATTCCATTTCAGACTTAATATGGCTGCAAACAATACGGTGTTAAAAAATATAATAAAAATACTGATAATGATATAATGCATATATCATTATCATTATCAGAAGACCAGATATAAATAATGTATTGTAACATATTATATCTATTATGTAAACTTGTAATTCTGTTTCGATAAGAATTCCAATTTTTTTAAATTCTGGAATTCAGAATTATTTATGTCAAATAATTTCAGCAGTTGCGGTCTCTTAATCAATTTCTGTTTTCGACGACAAAATTTTTATCTACTCTCGTGAAGCGAATATACACAATACCAATTTGACAACGAAATGAACCAGAAGGTCTCCTGTCAAGTCGTTGATTGAAGCACACACGCTCCGCAAATTTTATTTATGTAAAGTGCAAATCCTGATTCTGTGCTCTAAAATAAACTTATTCTGCAGTGAAAGTGCCTAAGTCTCCACATTAGTGTTTTCAATATCGAAACTAACTGTGAACCGTGTAAAATCAGTATCTAAAACTAAAAATTCTTTTCGGCGAATAATTGAATATTTTCTACCCACGAATACAAAAGTTATATGTACGTCATATTAAAATCTGTTGACACTGTGTATATAATTGACATTGCTGTCACTGTCAACTCGTCAAGTCAATGTTGCCATAATATAAAAGTGTACATTCTACCAATAAAAATAAAATAATTCTACCAAACTACTTCTTCGGAGTTCTCGTAAGTTTTTCATATATTTGTAATCAACAGCGTACAAATGAACTCGACAGCCGGCAGCCGACAGAACTAATAACCTACAGTAATTAAGATCGCCTCCACTGGAGTCTTCTGTCTCGCACTCGTTATTAGCATAATAGCTATTTCTGCAAACAAGTATTAATCGCTGAAAAGTATTAAAAAAAAATGTCACTCGTGCAACGCACTCCGCCACCTGTGTCCGAGAGTGGATTACTACAAGTACAATCCGAGCCCGATATGGTGAGTGCCATGCGTTACGAGGATGAAATTGAAACCTCCAACGTTTCTACACGCAAAAAGCGCCCACGTCTTGATGGATCACCATTAGACGAATATTCTAGGCTGAAAAAAGATATTCAACAGATGTTTAAGAACTGGGCAGCTGAACAAGACTTAAAATTTTCGAAATTGATAACCGAAATTTCCGATTTGAAACAGCAAAATAGCGTTATACAAGAGACTAATTTGGAGATACGCAAATTTATGACATTTGTCTCCACAGAATATGATGATATGAGAAAAAAAGATAGCAAAATTAGAAAAAGAACGTTCCGAGTACACTGAAAATTTAATGAAAATGGAAAGAAAAATACTCGATCTACAGGTTAAGTCCCGCACGGCATCAATAGAATTTAGAAATATCCCTATGCAAGAAAGGGAGACGACCGATGACCTGCTTTCCATAGTAAGCAGCGTATGTAATGCTCTGCATATTCCCATCAAACACGATGAAGTGCGGGATGTTTACCGTCTACCGGGTAAACCTGGAACGAATAAAACTATCGTGGCCGAATTTGTAAGGGTGCGCGACAAAAATAATATTTTGTCAGCGGCTAGAAATTTCAATAAAAAAGAAACCGACCGAAGAAAAACTTAACTCCGAATCCATTGGGTTATCTGGTAAGCGCATACCAATATATATTTCAGAATATTTACCACCAAGCTCCAAAGCCCTATTTCGAAAAGCTAGAATGTACGCCAAAGGCAATAAATACCAATATTGCTGGACGACTAATGGCCAAGTTTTTATCCGAAAATTGACTGGTGAAAGGTCTATTAGAATTGATTCTGATAACTTTTTCTCTCTAAGCCAACTGAAATGGAGAATGCAGTACCCAATCGAGAAATGTCATTCCAGAGCGATTTGGAGAAATTTAGTCAGCAGAATTAGATTACGTATATATAAATTTAGAATATGCCTTCCAAAACATGTTCTGTCACTCATTTTTTACAGTAAATTTAATCGTATGTATAGAAAATTTTGTAAGTTAATTTATGATACACTTCATCACTATACTCACACTGACCTGGACATCTTCACTTTACTCACCCCAAATATCATCGTGGAAAAACTATTCAAACACATAAACTCAATTATAACCTCACTCATACTCATAAAAATCACATCAATAGCTTGTTTACTTGCATTCCATAATAATATAAACCAAGTACGTATAACAATAATAAGTGCCAATATATCAACCTGTTCGCGGTAATTGATGCAAATGAAAATATCTCAACAGAGTTAGACAACATAGATGTAGCATTGGCTTATGAGTGCGACACTGAAACATGTAACTCACTAATTAAAAATAAGTCTAATTCCCTGAAAATATTCTGTCAAAATATTCGCAGCGTATACAAAAACTCAGATAGTTTACTGGTCCAACTGTCTCGTTTTAAGTTTGAATGTGACATCATTATCTTAACTGAATGCTGGCTGAGTGCCCGTAAACAAATCCCTCAATTTGAAAATTACAATATGTACTATACGCACAAATGTCACAATCAAAACGACGGTATAGTGATATATGTTAAAACAGGTATTAAATGTACAATAAAAGAACCAGAGCCATTAGGTGCTAATTTTATATCTATTAAAATTATTGATCCCGACATTTTCATTTTAGCTTCTTACAGATCTCCGTCGACTCAATGTATTGACAGTTTTTTGAATTCCATAGAAAATATAGTTCGTCCGCTGGACTCAACTAAAAACATAATACTAATTGGTGATATTAATATTGACATTAAAGTTAATAACAACGATCGAAGAAGTGAAGCGTACTTAAACCTAACAGCGGAGCTAGGTTTGCTTCCAGGTCACATTTATCCTACTAGGTTACATAGCTGTCTAGATCATGTCATGCTCAAAACTAGTTTGGCAGCATCAGTATTTGTGATTAATAGTACTATAACAGACCATTCTTCAATCCTACTCAGCATTTTCCCTGGCCAGCAAATACCAAAAGAACCAAAGCTTTTTACCAGAATCAACTACGATGCTTGTTTAAAATATTTAGAGACAGTGGACTTTTCATTTATAAACACTTCATCTGATGGAAATGAAGCCGCATTAACTCTTGTAGAAAAGTTGGCTAGTGCAATTTCACTTCACTCCCATTCCCGTCGTGTCCCTAATAAACAAAGAACGCTAAAACCATGGCTAACTCTCGGTCTTTTACGTTGTATTCGACACAGAGACAAACTTCATTGTAAACTTAAAAAAAAGTCCTGAAAATAAAATTCTTGAAATCACTTATAAGCGCTACCGAAATTATTGTAACTCTTTGTTGAGAAACCTTAAACGAAACTACGAAAAGTCACTATTACGTAATGCGAAAACTAATAAAGATACCTGGAATGCAATTAAAACTGTAATAAATTACACGAAACAAAAGACGAGTGCTGATAACCTTTTGAGTTCTAATGAAAATGCTGTTCAAAACATAAATAAATACTTCTCTAATATTGGTAAAAAACTAGCTGACGCTGCAAATATTTCAAATCAAAATAGCTCTCCATATAATTTCACAATCCCATCGGTTCCTAACTCTTTTGTGCTACTTCCACCAGATGAGGGAGAGGTAGAATCGATTATCAGAAGCTTAAAAAATAACTCTGCTACTGGATGGGACTCTATACCTGTGCAACTTCTCAAATTATCAGTACATCTAGTAGTTCCACCCTTGACTAAACTTATTGAGCTCTGTTATGCGCAAGGAATCTTTCCAAAAGTTTTTAAAAAATCGCTGATCACTCCTGTTCATAAGGATAGATCCCGAGACGAAATTTCCAATTACAGGCCTATTTCAGTACTCTCGTCTATCTCTAAAATCTTGGAAAAATCATTAAATCATAGACTTATAAAATTTTTAGAACATAATAAAGTAATATCTTCTTCACAATTTGGATTTAGGTCGGGGAAGTCCACTGAAGACGCGGTAATTCAATTGACAGAATTTGTAACATCAAAGGTTGATGCAAAGCAAAAATGTTTGGGGATTTTCCTCGACCTGGCCCAGGCGTTTGATACGGTCTCGATTCCTATCCTTGTAAGCAAGTTAGAACGCGTTGGTATTCGTGGCAATGCACTCATGATTTTTAAGGACTTCCTATGTGACCGTAAACAACAGGTTAAAGTGGGTGAATATGTCAGCCCCGAGGAATCGATTGTATGTGGCGTTCCACAGGGAAGTATACTAGGACCTAGTCTCTTCCTTATCTATATAAATGATTTATGTCAGCAACCTTTAGTAAACGGCAAAATATTTACCTATGCTGATGATACAGCTTTAGTCTTCCATGGTAAGACTTGGGATGAGGCTCGACATAACGCTCAGCTGGGGCTTCACAGAGTTGGCCATTGGCTCGGCGGTAATCTCCTAACTTTAAATATTTCGAAAACTACATACATGCAGTTCTCCTTGGGAAACACTGGATCCGTAAACCTTGATCTTAAGGTCCACTCGTGTACTAACCCTTTCAATACTATCCCCTCATGTTCATGTCTTGCAATTACTAAATCCAATAGTGTCAAATATCTTGGTGTAGTACTGGACGACAAACTTAACTGGCGCTCACACATAGAGCTTACAACTGAACGTACTAGAAAACTTATTTGGGTGTTTAAAAAGTTAAGATACACTGCTGATTTACCTCTCTTGCGTTCAATTTACTATGCTTTAGTTCAGTCTGTAATAGGGTACTGTATAAACGTCTGGGGAGGAGCCTGTAAGACCTTTCTAATCCGCCTGGAAAGGGCACAAAGATCCCTCTTAAAAGTCATGGCATTTAGGCCATACAGATTTCCCACTAAAGAATTGTATGAGATATGTCGAGTATTAACTGTGAGGCAACTGTACATTTTCAAGTTAATTACTAAACAGCATATGATTACCATTTATAATGCCACTGATTATAACAAAAACCGGGTTATAAAAAATGTATGTTTACCAATAACATGTCGAACAGCCTCTGCTAGACGGCAACATGCATATAAAGCTATATATTTATACAACAAAATTAATAAGTTAACAAATATATATCCCTTAACTAGTAGAAAAGTGAAAATTAAAATTAAGAATTGGCTATTAGGATTAGATTATGAACAAACTGAATCGATATTAGTATAAAAAAATTGTTTAAATCTTAAATTTCATCCACACACGAACACACGCAAACGCACGCTCACTCACGCGCACTCACACACACACACACACACACACACACACACACACACACACACACACACACACACACACACACACGCACGCACGTACACATGCACACACCTACACACACGCACATGCACACACACATACACGCACGTACAGATTTTAAAATTGCTTTATTTACATAAAATAAGTAGCTGTCATTATATTAGGGAGATCGCTGACTCTCGTAACACAGGTTTTCTAACCTAGCTCGGGAGTCAGAGGCTTAAATAATATTGTAACAAAATTTTATGTCAATAAAGAATATTATTATTATTATTATTTTTATTTTAATTTTTAATAGAACATTAAAAGTTTGATTAAGTTATATTACATGTCATTTTATTTAATTCAAAAACAATCTACAACATTTTCCGATCAAATATAGGCTAAATCACGCTATAACTATGTTCTTCAAATTTAATTTTAATCAGTTTAGCCATTCCGAATATAAGCCCGGACACATGGACAGACACAAATTTGAACTCATCTCTTTATAGTATAGCAGGCTAATCAACCCTAAACGGCCATAAATAATATATACCCTGCTGCTACCATAACACAGAAGGCGAAGAAAACATTTATTTCCTAATTATCCCCGGCTACTGAGATACTGCGGGCTGCATATCGATGCGAGATAATTTGACGTAATATATACGTAACGTTCTAATAAATAAACAAGAAACAGCCGCAAATATCATTCAGCGCCACATCTTCTTCACACGCCGCTATCGTCATTTATCCGCCGACCAGTTTTGAGCCGTTTCTTCAACGCCGCAGCTCACTTTTTTTTTGCGCCCGAAGCAAATATGGGCAACCCTCCGGAAAGCGGGGGAGGGAGGTTGGGAATGCTCATAGCATACCACGCAGCCTGCTGCGTGGTTATGTGGTGACTTTTACCCACTAAAACCAACCTTTTAGGAACTGGCTTAACGATCTGACTAGAGATCTCTAAGCCGTATACGAACGCGACCCTCCTTGGCAGAAAGGAGAGCGCAGCGCGCGCGCCGGCCTGCACAACTTTTATAGCCCAGTCCAGCGACGTAGCTACGAGAAGATATACACGAGTCTCACGCTGGCAAATGGAACGCACATAATAGTTGTATTTTGATTAATCTTTATTGGTCATAATGTAAGAATTGTAATTGGCTAGGCAAATAAAAATTGTTATTATTGGTAAACTAACGACGTAGCCGGACATATAAATATAGGCAGGGTTGACGTAAAAATATATTCTATATTCCATATTCTATACTCCATACACCACTCGTCGGCACATAAAATAGTAGTTTCATTTCTCCACCACTAAATCACTCGGAGTCTGTTAATAGTGGACCTCATATCATCACTATTACAATAGCATCCAAATAACCCATAAAAGGCAGTTATTTTGATATTACAAATAGATACTACAATTTTATTTATATGCTTTGATATCTTCTTTTACGTAATGAAAGACTTTTTGAGGAAAAAGCTAATTGTGTTCTAATTTAAAAACACAAACGGAGTGACAATCCACTAAATGCTTAGTGATTACTGCAGCGCATGTACCCGCAAATAATAATATTTTAAAACAGGTTCCTTAGTTATAAAAACATTAAAATACAAACACTCACGCCTGTCACCTAGAGGGGTAGGCAGAGACTAATTAACTTCTTAATATATATAAATTACGTGTCACGTTGTTTGTCCACGATTGACTCCTAAACTACTTAACCGATTTTAATCAAATTTGCACACTGTGTGCAGTTTGGTCTTACTTGAGAGATAGGATAGTTTTATTTGCCCATGAGTGACCGACAATTTTTTTGCGTATTTAATGATTTTAATTTATATTTAATTTTTTTTAATACAGTATAAAAACTATGGTAAATTAGGGGCTAAGTGCTTGCTGTAATTTAGCAGTACGGTAGCAATCCGTATTCGATCCTCATCAGTACTAATTAAATTTTAAGTCAAAAAGGATTACGAATCTTATTCGGAATCACTAAATAGTATTCATAAGAATACTATTCATATATTTCTGACATAGGTGCATGATAGGTGAAATAAATTTATTTTGTTAAATATATTGGTACTTGACGCACTATAACTAAATTAATTATTGTTAAACAATACAGTATAAAAACTATGGTAAATTAGGGGCTAAGTGCTCGCTGTAATTTAGCAGTACGGTAGCAACCCGTATTCGTTCCTCATCAGTACTAAATAAATTTTCTATCAAAATTTTAAGTGCCGATATAACACCCGCTTGACAGTGAAGAAAAACATCGTGAGAAAACGTACATGTCTATGGAATAAAATAATTCGAAGATATGTGAAGTTCGCTACACGTAGTAGACCATTGCGGCGGACAAATTACTTCATAATCCTCTCGCAAATGAGCCTCTTTTCATGTTCAAACTTAATATTTTATTTAGTAAGGTTATTTCACACTCCTATTTTTATTTTTTATTTTAAAAGATGTTATCCCCTAAACTAGGATTTTCTCCTTATCATGGAGGCAACTTACATACATAAATTGCACAAGGACAACATCCTAACCCGGAAAAGTTAACAAACAGTTTTTCCGTACGAGATTCAAACATGCAGCCACTGCGCTATGAAGCCGTCAAATTAAAATAATATCAATAGTTTTGTTCAACGTGTTATCTTATTTGCTTTAAAGAAGGTTTAAATTAGGCCAGCACTGCGTAATTTACATTCATAAGGCTTCGCATTATAATATGTTAATTCTGACGTGTTTCCATATTCTAATCCATTACACATCTCGTCTAAATAAAAGAGAGCTGAAGCTCATGAAAGTAAAACAAAGTATTGCGTAACTAGAAAATAAGTTGTTATTCGCGACTACCTGACAGCTCCGGGTATTCAATTCCCTGAACAATCCGACTGAGGTTAAAGGATCGTATAATTTTTATAAATTCATATTTTTATAACATTTATATGTGGTAGAGCCACGCTGCAGCTATATTAGTTGTAGCACGAAAGGGTAGGCTCGACCGGGGAAGGACCACGTTCTCACTGAATACCAGCGTAAAATAGCAACTTGATGCCGCAGTGTTTCGTATGGTGAGTGTAGAGAACCAGTGACCCGTTTTACTGGAAACTTCGTCTTCCGAGGTGACAACGCATCTGTATTTTGATTCTTAATCGAGGCTAAATGTAGATTTCTATAAGCCACAGCACCACATAACATCAGGTGGACAGTGTGTTCGTTTGTCACCCCAATTCTATAAAAAAGCTAAAAACACCATGTGGTGATGGTGTATTAGAGCATATCACCTTATTTAGCCCCATGAATGCAGTAAGAAGCGACTATTAGTACCAGACCCATACCTATACCCAGAACGACAAACGTCAAAATCCACTACTGTTTACTAGAATTATCGTGATCGAAAGTAAAAGTTACTAATAAATAGGTATATCCAACTTGCGAATAAATTGAATATATGCCGTTACGCGAGCCCCAGCATTGGTAACACGATTTAATACTTGTTTCCGCGAAGGAAGGGAATAGTATATCACTTTGTCAATGAAATGAGCCAGAAAAAGGGTCAGGCGGAATGTTGCGAAATGTTTAAATGTAGCGTGACACGTTTATTTTTCGTTTGCATATTGTGATTAAATTATTAACGAAATAAACATACAATGATCATGCTTACATTCTGTGCACGACCTATAATCTTAACCAAAATTGTTATGACTTTAAAAAGGTTATACTGGGATTGATTGATTGCGTGAAGCAGAAGTGCTGTGGTCTTGTTCTTTAAGAAAGGCGACAACGATCTCTTGAAGAACTACAGACCGATTTCCCTTCTGAGCCGCGTCTACGTGCTGTTTTCGGGAGTCATTACGAATCGTCTCCGCACGCAGACTCGACGACTTCCAGCCTCCCGAATAAGCCGGTTTCCGAAAAGGCTTCAGTACCATAGACTACATACATACCCTGCGGTATATTGTACAGAAGACCGAAGAGTAAAATCTGCCACTTTGCCTGGCGTATGTGGACTATGAGAAAGCCTTTGATTCCGTCGAAATTTGGGCTGTGCTACAGTCCCTTCAGCGGTGCCAAGTTGACTGTCGGTATATCGAAGTGCTGAAGTGTTTGTACAGTAGGGCTACGATGGCTATCCGAGTACAGAACCAGAGTTCGAAACCTATCCAACTGCAGAGAGGTGTAAGACAGGGTGACGTAATATCCCCGAAACTCTTCACCACTGCGTTGGAAGACGTTTTCAAGCTACTGAACTGGAAAGAGCCGTGGTAGCTCAGTGGTTAACGCTCGCTGTAAATATAACAGAATACGAGTAACCCGGGTTCGATCCCCGCCGGCACCAATGAAATTGTTAATTGCAATTTTAAGTGCTGATTTACCACGTGCTCGACGGTGAAGGAAAACATCGTGAGGAAACCTGCATGTCTGAGGAATAAGAAAAAAAATATTTCGAAGACATGTGAAGTTCGTCAACACGCATTTGGGCAGCGCGGCGGACACTTTCTTGCCCTAAACCCTCTCAGAAATGAGGGGAGGCCTGAGCCCAGCAGTGGGACGTATATAGGCCCTAAAGTAAAGTAAAGAACTGGAAAGAATAGAAATGAGGATATCCGCAGTAAAACCAGAGTTACCGACATAGCCCAACGGATTAGTAAGCTTAAGTGGCAATGGGCCGGCCATATAGCTCGAAGAACCGATAACCGATGGGGAAGAAAGGTTCTCGAGTGGCAGCCTCGTACCGGTAGGCGTAGTGTAGGGCGACCCCCCACTAGATAGAGTGACGACCTGGTAAGACATGCAGGAAGTCGATGGATGCAGGTGGCTAAGGATCGTGCTTTGTGGCATTGCTTGGGGGAGGCCTACGTTCAGCAGTGGACTTGTGGATGGCTGTAATGATGATGATGATGATATTGGGATTTTATTCTGTATGGTAGAGGAGGTTACATACAGGAGGACAAACAGTCAGACGCAGAAAAAATATTTGTAGAAAAAGTCTACACTATTGTTTCTGATCTGAGTGCGACGTTGGAGACCTGAAAATTTATCGCATGTATGCATTCAATGGTTTTTTTTTTGTAGATCGTAAGAGTTGTTGGTCGAGCCAAGTGTTATTGATCATCGTCTCATTATTTACTCGTTACTGTGTATGATGATTACGTCAGCACTGTTAAGCTTCTATTATACGCTGATATTCTCCGAGAGCGCGGTATTTACCCGGTTGTGAGAACAAATTCGTGTTAAACCCATAATTCACAGGGCCACGCGGCTTTGTCACGTAAAATTTCGGTAACTAATTCAAAAATTCCTTTTTTGAAACATGTAACAGATGCTGCAAAATTGAATAGCAGAGAGTTGAAGATGGACAACCTTAAGATTACCCTTAACTGACGAGCACGTACGCGTAGATATATGCATGACATACATTTAAAAGAGTTATCTCTAGATTGTAATAAATGGAAATCCATAGAGCCTACTTACCACTCTAAATAACAGCAGTGAGAGTTTATGTTATAATATATGATTGTTAAAAATAAATCACGAGGTTGTTTTTAAAATGATATAATATTGGGTTTTTGATGATGGACGTCATGACATAATAATAAAAAATTTGACATGCGTATAAATAGCAAGAATTTTTATCACGGTATATCACTGGTTACGGTCTACAACCCTCTATCTTCCCGTGAGTGCCGTAAAGGGCGACTGAGGAAAATGAAACAAAAATAGGTAACAGTATCTTGTTATCAACAATAAATTATTAAAAAAACTGCGGTTACCAAATCGGCTGTCAACTATGGCAAAATTTCACATATGAAGCTATCTATGGAGAGGTCTAATATCAGCAATAAACTTTGATTGGCTGTCATCTTTATACATCTCAATGACCTAATACTCTATATATATATATATATATATATATATATATATATATATATATATATATATATATATATATATATAAGTATTTATATATAAAAATGCCTAATTATGATACTTTTATATGTTTCTACAAAAATATGTGTATAATAATATATTCGTCCTATACTTATGTACCCACAGAAATGTCGCATCTGAACAAATTAATTTCATAATCTATATTCCATGACACGAGATGGCGTCTTAGGAATATTTTTTTTTTATTATTAATCTTTAATACTTTTTTATTGATTAAGTATCTTATTAACCAATGAAAAGTAATTCCTTGGTTTTAACTGACATTTCTTTAATTATTTGTGCAATATCTAAATACACACGACGGAATATTTTTATCAAGAGATTTTTTTTAAATCGACACAACACGTGACAATCCTACAAGCGCCAAGCGGGTGACTGAAGTGCGGTGTAAGCACCGCAGTTGAATGGAACAGAGTAGCTTAATGTAGTATCGACTCTAGTACGTTGTAAATAATAGCTCAATGTTTTATTAAAAAAAAAAAAAAAAAAAAAAAAAAAAAAATGCGGCTTAAGCCGGTAAAAAAAATTGCTACAATTTTGGACCTAATTCAGTATCAATAAGAGTAGCACAAAGTTGGTTTAAGCGTTTTCAGTCCGGGAATTTTGATGTCAAAGATGTAGCTCGCTCTGGTCGCCCACATAAGGATAAAGTCGCTGCTATTTTAATAAAAATAGCAAATCAATATCGGCATATAAGTAGTTACGACATAGCCTAGGAATTGAGAACTTAAAAATAATAGTTTTGACCCATTTGAAAAAGTCTATATATATACAAAAAGCTCGGTATTTGGGTACCACACGAGCTCACTGAAAGAAACCTAACGAATCGTGTACTCATTTCCGATTATCTGTTAAAACGTAATGAAACCGAACCATTTTTGAAAAAAATTAACACTCGTGATGAAAAGTGAATTACATATGACAAGAACGTGCGAAAGAGATCATGGTCAAAGGGTAGTTAAGCTCCACAGACTGACCAAAACCCGGATTAACACGCTTTATGGTGAAGATGTGTGTATGGTGGGATTGGAAGAGCATCGTTTATTATGAGATTTTAGCGCCGGGAAAAAACATCGATTGGAATCTCTACTGCCAACCACTAATGAAACTCAAGCAAGAAATTAAAAAACGGTCGGAATTGATCAACAGCAAAGGTGTGGTCTTTCATCATGATAACGCCAGACCAATCACATATTTGGCCACTCAGCAAGAATTGAGAGAGCTTGGTCCCGACCATGAACCCTCAGTTTTTCATTTGTTTCAATCTATTCAGAATTATTTGGATAGTGTTAGACTAACTTCAGAAGAGGACTGTCAAAACTACTTGACGCAATTTTTTTAATAAAATTTTTAAGATTTCTACAGAATCGAGATTATGTCACATATAAGATGGTAACAAGTTTCGATAACTTGTTATATGCTATCAGAAAATATAATATATATTATAACTAAATGTAATTAAATTTTGGAAAAAAAGGGTCTTGTATTTGTATATAAAATATTAATAAAATTTTTCCCAGATCATTTATTTTCGTAGTAAATATCTTAGTTTTAATTTTGGTATAATAATAATCATAAGCGACAGTAGCCTAATGGCAGGGCGCGGACCACGAACTCAAAAGGTCGTGGGTTCGAATCCGCCATTCGACTACTGGCGTGAACCACTCGTAACACAAGCAATTTAAGCTTACCACGAGTGGTTAAGGGGAATATTAGTAATGTTAGCATTGTTAATATTGTTTTTTTTTTTAAATTGAAAACGAAAAAAATAAATAAAAAGGCGTAGGGAAGTGACGACCCCATCGCCCGCTGACGTAACAGTTATGTGACAAAACCGCTACGTCAGCGCAGTCAGTCAACACCTTGCCAAGAGGTGTAAGTGCCACGCCTCGGCAAAAAATGAAGGTGCAAAGGCCCGCTTGTGCACATGGCCCCAACATGAAACGGCGCCGGGTCTGGGCGTCTCCCGTTAAACGCGTTGGCGCCCACTTATATGGATGATGGAATAAGGAAGAACGCGCAAAGGGCCGCTGCCTGGAGGTCGCCAGGGCGCGTCTGGAGCTGGCGCTGGACGCGACAGCATGCGAATCGCCAGCCGAACGAGAGGTGATGCACGACCACCAATCAGCCCCTCGCATCCACCATCCCAACCATCTGGCTTGGTGTCGGCAGGGTCTTCGCGGGCCCAGCAATCGGCACCCGCCACTGGTGGAGTACGCCACATGCGATGGACAATCAAAATGAATACAAACGCACTCACACAACACAACACACGCTATGGCTGGGGATGCGGCTCCTCAGCCGACAGAACATCATCCACGCGTGGAAGCCGCCAAGGATCATCCTGTTATGGTTGATTCGGACGATGATGAAATGGTCTCCCAAGAACTAGAGCAAATGAGGAGTACATTGGAAGAGGCGATTGTGGAAACGCGCAGTACGCCTCTCGAAAATCGAACGCGACTTCCCCGCATAGCCCTAAGCAAGCGGAATCGGGCTGTCGTGAGGGTTCTGAACCCAATGCTGGTGACCTATTTAGAAGCCAGCCGGGACCTACGCGAGACGGACTCAATTATTTTTGGCGCCGCACTGGCAGTCTGCCGTATTATAGGCGCCAAACTCTCCACGGCTGGACGCGCTACTGGACAAAGTAGTGCTATCCCAGCCTAGAGAATAAGAATTGAAGAACGTATCGCAAAGGTTAGGACCCTAATCGGCAGACTGATATGCTTCAGGTCAGTCAATATCAGGCCAAGGATTGTGCACACCGTCAGGATGGCGTTTGCTAGGACAAATGTTAGTTTGTCCCAGCCAGATATAATGCAAAAACTGACGGAGCGCACGGACGAACTGAAGCAGAGAATCGCTGCTTGGGGAAAGCGGATTCGGCGATATACCGAGAGGTCGACACGGTTCAACCAGAATCGTCTCTTCCAGAGTGATTAGAAGAGGCTTTATAAATCATTGGAGCGACCAATGGTAAGTGGAACGGGCCCAGCACCGAATCAGGCAGACACGGTCGCATTCTAGCGCAGCCTGTGGTCAGAGCCCGTAAACCACAGTGGGGGCCCTTGGACGGAAGTTGTGGCGAGTCAGTGTGCGGGTATAACGCAAATGGACCCCGTCATCATAACGCCGGATGACGTAGCTGAGGAGGTCCGTAGGGCCCCGAACTGGAAAAGTCCGGGGCTTGACGAGCTGCATCACTACTGGCTGAAGGGGTTCATGGTGTGTCACGCTGTGCTCGCCCGACAGTTTCAAGAGGCTCTCAACCAGAAGTGGCTCCCAAGCCTCTTTACTACTGGGATCACTTATGTGGTTCCTAAAGGCCAGGGTACCACAGACCCGAGCAAATACGGGCGGTATCATCATCACGTGTCTACCGACCATATACAAGACACTAACATCCATTTTGTGCGCGAGAATCACTCGTCACTTATGCTATAATCAGGTGATGTCACGCTTGAGCGCGTGACATCACCTGGAATGGATGTCGGGGCGACGGTCGTGGAACCAAGGAACTACTCCTCATTGACGCGGTCATTGGCAAAGTGGTGAAACGCAACCGTCGGAACTTCTCCGCCACCTGGATAGACTACAGAAAGGCATTTGACTCGGTGCCCCATACATGGCTAAAGAGGATCCTCGAGCTGTACAAGATTGACTGTACAGTTCGAGTCTTCCTCGGGCAGTGTATAGGGCAGTGGAGTACGATCCTTTGTCATTTGGGCGAGCGGATGATGGCTGCGGAGAACCACATAAGTATAAAAAGCGGTATATTCCTGGGTGATTGTCTGAGTCCAATCTGGTTCTGCCTCTCTCTGAACCCTCTCAGTACTTTAGCTCTGGGAGAGGATTTCAGCTTCGGAAAGGAGGTACAAAAGTGACCCACATGTATTTATGTATGTATTATTTATGTAATCTAAGTATCATTAACTCTTAACCACCTAGCGTCGGTCACAGTAACTCCAGGCGATATATTTTTAAGCTATTGCATAGCTTCTATCGCGGGCCTTGAGCGCGGGGACCGAATCCAGAAATTCCGTAACGAAAAAAAACCTCACGGTCTCCACTCCGACGGGCACGGAGGTGTGGCGTTGAAAGCCGTGCATCGTCTAACGTCGCTTCAGTTCGGCACACTTCGGCACTCGGCAGACTTCGGCACGGTGTTTGTGTGCGTGCGACTAGACGTATGCGTGTACACTAGCTGCTAACTCAATGATAAAAAAATCCTGAATAACCTACATGTATTGTAAGATATTAAAAATATTTTAAACAATATTAACTTCTCATTTATTCAATAAGAGAAAAAAATTGTTTTCTTATCGGTCACCACGCTCAAAAAGTGTAACTTGATTTAATATCAAAGACTTAACTGCATAAATAAAATAAATAAATAACTATAATTGCATAAGTTGATAAAAATGTTATGCAATAGCTTTACCGCTGCAGTCACCGAGTGCCACACGTATTTTTTTTATTCCTGGAGAAATCTGATTGAAATTTTAAATTAAGGTACCTCTATTAGAATTAGATAAATTATTAGAAATAAATATTTCACATTTATTTGTATTTGGTTCAAGACCAATATTTTTAAAATTTTGAAACATATGAGTAAGATCATTGAGGACGTCTTCTGCTTTACCTGCCAGTGTACCGTCGTCCAGATTCCAGACATTCAGCTTAGATTTTAAATTTGAAATAATAGGTTGAATTCCCAAACTGAAAAGAGCTGGACCTAATGGATCACCCTGCTGAACACCTACAGCAGACTCAATAATATTATGGTTTTGATAATACAAGTTCGAATTTTCACTGTAACATTGCCAAACGTAATGATATATTTCGGGGGTATTGTTAGCCACTTCTTTCAGCAGGGTTATCCTATCAATAGAGTTAAAAGCATTTCTAAGATCAACCTTCAGAAGAACATCTGCATTGGAATTAGTTAAGAAAGTACGCACCGAATGTACCGCCGCCTCACAGCCCCCTTTGGTGCCAAAGCCTAGTTGAGTAGGTTGAAATTTTGTCTTAAGGTTTGAGATTATGTGCCTGCAAGCTAATTTTGAAGTTAAGCGTCGAAATGTAGAACCAACAGCAATAGGACAGATACCGTTATCCTTTTTTTTGAAGGCACACAATATTGCCCCATATAAGTAGGGAATGAAATTGGGATTGATATTACCAGAAAGCATAAAATTAAATAATTTTTTTATGTCATTAAGAAGTACCCTACCGGCGTCACCGGCAGATACGCGTACAAGGTCTTTGAGATGCTGAGGCGTAATCACGTCAATGCCTTAGGCTGACTAGACTGGGCTAGGCTAGACTGGCCCAGGACGATGCGGGTGCGCGAATAAAAGTATTATTATTATTAATGTGGGGTATCAATATAGTTTTCTCATCTGGTTGGGTTCTATAAATATATAATTATAAATGAAGATGAAAAGATAAATATACATAAATATCAATAACATAAAATAAATGTAAAAATACATAAATAAATAAAAGCCCAACCAGATGGAGGCCCTCGGCAGGGGAGACCAAACGGCCGAGGATTAGGGAGAAAGGGAAAGAAACCGGCGGACGATGCGGGCGGTATCGAGGAGCACCGCCTTCTGCATTTGAGCCTGGAGCGGTCCGCCACGTAGTCCCACCCGCCTCAGATGACCCGAGAGGCTGACTGGGATTAGCCCGTTCGCAGAGACGACTACAGGAATAATTTCGGCTGGCAGACCACCCCACATGTCGGTCACCTCTTGAGCCAGGTCCAGATATTTTGTTTGCTTATCTCTTTCGGTTTTCACGAGGTTCTCGTCATACGGAATGGTAATGTCAATCAAAAATATCTTTAACTTTGCCCGGTCTATTAGCACAATATCAGGCTTATTCGCAAGAATAGTCCTGTCTGTGATGATGGCCCGGTCCCAATAGAGCCTGGCGCGATCATTTTCGAGCACGGCTTCCGGCAAGTACTTGTAATACGGCAATTTCCGAGATACGAGACCGTATTTCAGAGCGGAGGCTACTGTGTCTATGAAAGGCTCATGTAGAGCCTTGTAGAACCTCCCGTGGAGCTCCTTCTCCTTCCATACGGTCTCCCGGTCGGAAATGCTCTGTACTGTTGGGTCTTGCCATTTCTCGTTGGCTTAGGATAGAGGGGTAAGTTCTTTATCACAAGAAATGATGTCCTTATAGAATGGATCATCCGATCTCGCCAGGAAGTAATCACGGAGGCTGCACACTTCGCGATTATGCATGGTGAGCGCGCTCAAGCCACGACCACCATGCTTCCGCGGAAAGTACAGCCTCATTACCGACGATCTCGGATGATGCATCCTATGGGACGTCATGGTAGTGCGGACTTTTCTATCCAGGGCGTTAAGTTCAGTCTGAGTCCACCTGAGTATGCCAAAGGTATACATGAGGACAGGCATGACCCAGCCGTTATATGCGTGTGCCTTATTCACACCGGACAAAAAGCTGTTAAGCACTTTGGTCAAGCGTGCATAAAACACGTCGCGAACTGACTGTTTCATACCAGTCTCATCGATACCGATGTTTTGTGACATACCCAGGTATCGGTATGTTTCAGCCTCGGAAAGGGTTCTTAAGTTGACGGGCATAGATAATTCTATGCCATCATAGTTAGCAACCCTTCCCCTTTCAATATGGAGGACCGCACACTTATCCGTCCCCAGCTCCATTCCAATGGAATTGCTAAATTCACAAGTGATGTTTAGCAATTCCATAAGATGGGAGCGACTGGAGGCGAATAATTTTAGGTCATCCACATAGAAAAGGTGGGTCACTTTTGTACCTCCTTTCCGAAGCTGAAATCCTCTCCCAGAGCTAAAGTACTGAGAGGGTTCAGAGAGAGGCAGAACCAGATTGGACTCAGACAATCACCCAGGAATATACCGGGTGCGCGAATAAAAGTATTATTATTATTAATGTGGGGTATCAATATAGTTTTCTCATCTGGTATATTTATACATCCCAACCAGATGAGAAAACTATATTGATACCCCACATTAATAATAATAATACTTTTATTCGCGCACCCGGTATATTCCTGGGTGATTGTCTGAGTCCAATCTGGTTCTGCCTCTCTCTGAACCCTCTCAGTACTTTAGCTCTGGGAGAGGATTTCAGCTTCGGAAAGGAGGTACAAAAGTGACCCACCTTTTTCTATGTGGATGACCTAAAATTATTCGCCTCCAGTCGCTCCCATCTTATGGAATTGCTAAACATCACTTGTGAATTTAGCAATTCTATTGGAATGGAGCTGGGGACGGATAAGTGTGCGGTCCTCCATATTGAAAGGGGAAGGGTTGCTAACTATGATGGCATAGAATTATCTATGCCCGTCAACTTAAGAACCCTTTCCGAGGCTGAAACATACCGATACCTGGGTATGTCACAAAACATCGGTATCGATGAGACTGGTATGAAACAGTCAGTTTGCGACGTGTTTTATGCACGCTTGACCAAAGTGCTTAACAGCCTTTTGTCCGGTGTGAATAAGGCACACGCATATAACGGCTGGGTCATGCCTGTCCTCATGTATACCTTTGGCATACTCAGGTGGACTCAGACTGAACTTAACGCCCTGGATAGAAAAGTCCGCACTACCATGACGTCCCATAGGATGCATCATCCGAGATCGTCGGTAATGAGGCTGTACTTTCCGCGGAAGCATGGTGGTCGTGGCTTCTTGAGCGCGCTCACCATGCATAATCGCGAAGTGTGCAGCCTCCGTGATTACTTCCTGGCGAGATCGGATGATCCATTCTATAAGGACATCATTTCTTGTGATAAAGAACTTACCCCTCTATCCTAAGCCAACGAGAAATGGCAAGACCCAACAGTACAGAGCATTTCCGACCGGGAGACCGTATGGAAGGAGAAGGAGCTCCACGGGAGGTTCTACAAGGCTCTACATGAGCCTTTCATAGACACAGGTCCAACGCTCTGAAATACGGTCTCGTATCTCGGAAATTTCCGTATTACAAGTACTTGCCCGAAGCCGTGCTCGAAAATGATCGCGCCAGGCTCTATTGGGACCGGGCCATCATCACACACAGGACTATTCTTGCGAATAAGCCTGATATTGTGCTAATAGACCGGGCAAAGTTAAAGATATTTTTGATTGACATTACCATTCCGTATGACGAGAACCTCGTGAAAACCGAAAGAGATAAGCAAACAAAATATCTGGACCTGGCTCAAGAGGTGACCGACATGTGGGGTGGTCTGCCAGCCGAAATTATTCCTGTAGTCGTCTCTGCGAACGGGCTAATCCCAGTCAGCCTCTCGGGTCATCTGAGGCGGGTGGGACTACGTGGCGGACCGCTCCAGGCTCAAATGCAGAAGGCGGTGCTCCTCGATACCGCCCGCATCGTCCGCCGGTTTCTTTCCCTTTCTCCCTAATCCTCGGCCGTTTGGTCTCCCCTGCCGAGGGCCTCCATCTGGTTGGGCTTTTATTTATTTATGTATTTTTACATTTATTTTATGTTATTGATATTTATGTATATTTATCTTTTCATCTTCATTTATAATTATATATTTATAGAACCCAACCAGATGAGAAAACTATATTGATACCCCACATTAATAATAATAATACTTTTATTCGCGCACCCGCATCGTCCTGGGCCAGTCTAGCCTAGCCCAGTCTAGTCAGCCTAAGGCATTGACGTGATTACGCCTCAGCATCTCAAAGACCTTGTACGCGTATCTGCCGGTGACGCCGGTAGGGTACTTCTTAATGACATAAAAAAAATTACTTAATTTTATGCTTTCTGGTAATGTCAATCCCAATTTCATTCCCTACTTATATGGAGCAAGATTGTGTGCCTTCAAAAAAAAGGATAACGGTATCCGTCCTATTGCCGTTGGTTCTACATTTCGACGCTTAACTTCAAAATTAGCTTGCAGGCACATAATCTCAAACCTTAAGACAAAATTTCAAGCTACTCAACTAGGCTTTGGCACCAAAGGGGGCTGTGAGGCGGCGGTACATTCGGTGCGTACTTTTTTAACTAATTGCAATGCAGATATTCTTCTGAAGGTTGATCTTAGAAATGCTTTTAACTCTATTGATAGGATAACCCTGCTGAAAGAAGTGGCTAACAATACCCCCGAAATATATCATTACGTTTGGCAATGTTACAGTGAAAATTCGAACTTGTATTATCAAAACCATAATATTATTGAGTCTGCTGTAGGTGTTCAGCAGGGTGATCCATTAGGTCCAGCTCTTTTCAGTTTGGGAATTCAACCTATTATTTCAAATTTAAAATCTAAGCTGAATGTCTGGAATCTGGACGACGGTACACTGGCAGGTAAAGCAGAAGACGTCCTCAATGATCTTACTCATATGTTTCAAAATTTTAAAAATATTGGTCTTGAACCAAATACAAATAAATGTGAAATATTTATTTCTAATAATTTATCTAATTCTAACAGAGGTACCTTAATTTAAAATTTCAATCAGATTTCTCCAGGAATAAAAAAAATACGTGTGGCACTCGGTGACGGCAGCGGTAAAGCTATTGCATAGCATTTTTTATCAACTTATGCAATTATAATTATTTATTTATTTTATTTATGCAGTTAAGTCTTTGATATTAAATCAAGTTACACTTTTTGAGCGTGGTGACCGATAAGAAAACAATTTTTTTCTCTTATTGAATAAATGAGAAGTTAATATTGTTTAAAATATTTTTAATATCTTACAATACATGTAGGTTATTCAGGATTTTTTATCATTGAGTTAGCAGCTAGCGTACACGCATACGTCTAGTCGCACGCACACAAATACCGTGCCGAAGTCTGCCGAGTGCCGAAGTCTGCCGAACTGAAGCGACGTTAGACGATGCACGGCTTTCAACGCCACACCTCCGTGCCCGTCGAAGTGGAGAGCGTGAGGTTTTTTTTCGTTACGGAATTTCTGGATTCGGTCCCCGCGCTCAAGGCCCGCGATAGAAGCTATGCAATAGCTTAAAAATATATCGCCTGGAGTTACTGTGACCGACGCTAGGTGGTTAAGAGTTAATGATACTTAGATTACATAAATACTACATACATAAATACATAAACACTCACGCCTGTCACCCAGAGGGGTAGGCAGAGACTACAGACTTCCATTTAGCACGATCCCGACATACCTTTCTCGCCTCTTCCACATCCTACGATACCTACGCATACATGCTCGTCGGTTAAGGGTACTCTTAATTTGGCCCATTTTTAGTATATCGCCAATTTGGTCGACAAACTTCCGCCTAGGACGTCCCTTTCCGACTCTTCCATTCACTTCTGCAACATATATTTGCTTTGCCAGTCTTTCCGCATTCATTCTTTCTACATGACCAAACCACCGAAGCATTCCTTTCTTAATCCTGGTCACCGCATCATCTTGCAAACCACACTCTTACTCTCTACACATAATAATTCTCTCTACGTAAATAATAATTTTTCCATTTTATGATAGTTTTTTTTAAGTTTGATCTGTTTTTGTGTATATAATGTAATGTAACATAAAATATTATATAGATGCGTAGATATTAGGTAAGAACTGTAATTTTTTTAAAGAAATTAGTTCACGTTTAATGTTTGACATTTTGTAGAACTACTTAAACTTATTAAGTATAACAATTTCTTACAAGCATAATATGGTAATATTTTGAGAAGTTAATTGTAATAAATTAAAACTGTATTCTTTGGAGTAAACAAGTAAAATAATAATTTGTTATAGCGCCATCTACTGCATTTTATACGTAAAATGATTTTATCGAAAACACATTGATTAACTCTCAAGGTAGTACGCATAAAATATGCTAGACGGCATAAACAGGAAACGATTTAATTTAATGTTCTTCTATTGATATATACTTATATATCACTTCTTATATTATGAGATTTTGAGGATACTTAGATTACATAAACAATTATTTTTTCGTTATATGATAGGTTTTTAAGTTTGAACTGTTTTTGCGTATAAAAAGTAATGTAACAAAAAATATTATATAGATGCGTAGATATTAGGTAGATACTGTACATTTTTTAAAGAAATTAATTCAAGTTTAATGTTTGACCTTGTGTAGAACTAATTAAACCTATTAAGTATAACAATGTCTCGTCCGATTACAAGCATAATATGGGACTATTTTGCGAAGTTAAGTGTATATATAGTTTTATATGTGGTAGAGCCATGCTCCAGTTATATTAGTAGTATAGTCGTAGCGCTAATGGGCAGGCTCGACCGAGGAAGGACCACGCTCTCATAAAATACCAGCGTGAAATAGTACAGAATGGACATTGTGTAGAACTAATTAAACCTATTAAGTATAACAATGTCTCGTACGCTTACAAGAATGATATAAGACTATTTTGAGAAGTTAAGTGTAATAAATTAAAACTGTATTCTTTGGAGTAAACAGTAAAATAATAATTTGTTATATCGCCATCTACTGCATTTTATACGTAAAATGATTTTATCGAACAAACATTGATTAACTTTCAAGGTGGTATGCTAAAAATACGCTAGATGGCGTAAACACGACATGATTTCATTTTCTCGCTGGCTGAATCCAATTGATATATAATTATATATAACTTGTTGTACATTTTTTAAAGAAATTAGTTCACGTTTAATGTTTGACATTATGTAGAATTATTAAACTTATTAAGTATAACAATGTCTCTCCACTTACAAGCAAAATATGAGACTATTATGAGTAGTTAAGTGTATATAGTTTATATATGGTAGATCCATGCTGCAGTTATATTAGTAGTATATAGCACTAATGGGCAGGCTCGACCGAGGAAGGAACACGCTTTCACGGAATACCAGTGTGAAATAGTGTCTTAATGCTGCTGTTTCGTATGGTGAGTGTAGAGAACCGAAGACCCTTTTTACTGGAAATGAGGCATTCCATCTTAGTCCTCACGGGTGACAACGCATCTGCATTTTGATTTGTAATCGAGGATAGATGTGGATGTCTATGGGCTGCAGCAACCACTTACCATCAGGTGGACTGTGTGCTCGTTTGCCAATCTATCCAATAAAAAAATTAAAACTGTATTCTTTGGAGTAAACAGGATACTTAGATTACATTAAAAATTATTGAATAAATGAAAAGTTAATATTGTTTAAAATATTTTTAATATCTTACAATACATGTAGGTTATTCAGCAATTTTTATCATTGAGTTAGCAGCTAGTGTACACGCATACGTCTAGTCGCACGCACACAAACACCGTGCCGAAGTCTGCCGAGTGCCGAAGTCTGCCGAACTGAAACGACGTTAGACGATGTACGGCCTTCAAGCCACACCTCCGTGCCCGTCGGAGTGGGGAGCGTGAGGTTTTTTCGTTACGGAATGAATTTCTGGATTCGGTCCCCGCGCAAGGCCCGCGATAGAAGCTATGCAATAGCTTAAAATTGTCAATTCGGAATCGCTTTACCTGTTTGGTGCTCCGTTGTATTTCGATAGTATTAAACCTGTTTTAAAAACAAAATTTGATCAATTTTTAAATCACGTTATAAATTATATATTTTAAACCCCCATTTTGCTCTTACCATTTTAAAATAATATCTCCTTGTAACTAAATTTACATACTTGTTACGCTCAAGTCCAGTCTGGAAATGTTCGGATATTTTAAAAGATATTGATAGTAATCTTAAAATTGCTTTTAGAAAACATTCTAAATTTGAAATTAAATACAATAGCCTGGAATAAAGCCACTTTACCTATCAAATTTGGTGGAATTGGTGTAAGAAATATTTCTAGCGTTGCATTTCCTGCTTTCCTTGCTTCCGTGCATAGTGTCAATGACCTATGTAACACAGTTTTAAATAATAAAGTAGACCTGTGCTTTGCTGCGGAGGCAAAAAAACGTGGCTAACGCTCTGTCCCGGCGAAAATGTCCCACTGAAAGTTAACCAACAAAAACAGTGGGATATTCCGTTGGTACGGGGTGTCCAGAAAAATTTATTTCAAAATTTCCATATTCAACAAGATCAGGCTCGCCTTCTAGCTGTTTCGACTAAGGAATCTAGCCACTGGTTACATGTTCTACCATCAAGTAATCTCGGCACATTGCTTGATGGGGAAAGCTTGCGCATCGCCGTAGGAATCCTGCTAGGAGTGGCTATTTGTCAACTTCACCAGTGCCCCTGTGGCAGCAGCGTCGATGAGTTTGGGCTCCACGGACTTTCATGCAAGAAAAGTGCAGGTAGGTTTTCCCGTTACGGTTCTTTGAACGAAATCATCTGAAGGGCTCTTGTCTCTATAAATATCCCCTCGATTTTAGAGCCTTGCGGGATATTTAGAGACGATGGCAAGAGACCCGACGGTATGACATTGGTCCCTTGGGAGAGAGGTAAAGCCCTAGTGTGGGATGCTACTTGCGTCAACACTTTGGCGGCCTTTCATCTCAAGGGTACCTCTTTTAGAGCCGGGGCGGCATCACAGGCAGCCGAATTTAGTAAATGGAGCAAATAAGAGTCTTTGAGAGATGACTACATATTTGTGCCATTTGCTGTAGAGACTATCGGTCCGTGGGGTCCACGTGCAATGAAGTTTCTAAAGGAACTGTATCCACGACTGGTCGACGCTGCTGGTGATAAGAGGGCTGGTTCTTTTCTCGCTCAAATGCTAAGTATATCATTCAGCGAGGAAACGCAGCCAGCGTTCTTGGCACTATACCACAGGGAGCAGGTCTTTTTGACGATTTAAATTTTTAGTTTTAGATTTTCTATATTATACATAGTTTCTCTTTTATATTGTATATAATTAGTTATAATCGTAAATATTATAATTTTAATTATTATTTTAGTTAAGTTCTTTATTATAATTTTTGTAATATAAAAATATACTATTATATAATTATAAAAATTATTCATTAAAAGATCAAGTATGTACGTGGTCGAAATATAATTTGATTTTCAACCGACCGCTATCTGTTTGTGTTATTGATTTTTATGTTCATAAGATTTATTTTCTTCGCAAAATTAAATTACTTGACTTGATCTTAATCTTGATTAATGATAATTTTTTTTGGAGAATTAGAATAACTTTTTCAATAGAAATACAAAATTGGCAATTGAAAGAGACTTAACTTTTAAATCTATTTCTATATTTTACTATTAAATTTTAAAGAACAAACAGGATATTTTAAATAAGAAGGCGATTACTTATGTCAATGAATAGAATAGAATCATGTTCACTTTTAGCACTGGTTCGGAAAAAAAATCTGTCCTGAGGGAACCGGAAATAAATCCAGGGCGACATTTTTTTAACAATATTATACAAAAAAAATACAGGTTGTATTTATCACTACTTACAAAACTTATTTCGGAACAGGTTGGATGCGATCACGTACTTCCCAGGAGTTATTATCAACCATGTATTCATTTATATTAGAATAACCCTTTTTATACAGTTTTTGTTTAGTGAAATATTTAGACTTGGTAATAGAGAGACTGTGCATGCTTTCTAATAAAAGAATGAAATCGCATAAGGTATTGAGCAAATTATACCACCATGAATTACCGGTAATTGACACATGTCCAGATCTCATTATCGAAAATTATAAATTGACGTTAACCAATTACAGTTGCTGTAGAACAAAGGTCACCAAGATAGCTTTCAGCGGCTTCATACTGAAGTGATGACCGTTAATGTGGACAAGAAGTCTTCCTTTTAGTGTTCCTTTGTAGCGATAAGCCTGATAAGATGATGTGATGTACTGCCAAATCTGAATGGTTGAAGCGAATAATCTGTCTGATAGCAAGCATTAGGAAAGGTCTATAAATGCACAACAACAGGCCGCCGCGAGCTGTAGCTGTTGTTAATGATGATGATATATATGAATCTACACTAATAAATTAATATTCTCTAAAGAATAAGGGTGACAAACGAGCACACAGTCTATCTTGAATTAGGAATCAAAATGCAGATGTGTTGTCGCCACTGAGGATTAAGTTCTCTAAGCTTACTACACGAAACACAGTAGGTTTAAGCTGATATTTCACGCTGGTATACTGAGACAGCGTGGTCCTAATCCCACTCCGGTTGAGCCAACACATTCGTGTGGCCCATTATTTTTTTGCGGGGGGCAGAAATTAGAAGTTGATTATTGGAAGTTATTACCGAGATCGAAATCGACTTGGGGAACATAAGCTCTTATTGTGGGGTGAGCAAATAAGTATTATTTTTAAATTTTTAAATATTCGAATCGCAAATAGACAAAAGCACTCGAGTGGAAGAAGGTAAATTTATAAACGGAGCAAAAATAATTTCTTCAGAGCAGGGACGTTTGTTTAATTTTAGACAAAATTATCAGCTTTATTTGACAGACTTTCTGGCCCAAAATAACCCTTATTTAACAAGCATGATATTATGTAATAGGTAATTACATATTATATTATGTACAAAAAAAATCTGAAACAAAATTTTCACTTCATGCCCTTAGATTTTGAAATATTCAATTTTCATCTAAAATACATTAATAGTACATTATAATTTGTGCTATATTAATTTTTGACGACAATTAGAACGGACTAATGTTTTGATCCGTTAGGATATGTCGGGTGTTCTAGTTCTACTGCGAATATCATAATATAATAATAATATGATAAATGGCAATGGGCCGGCCGTATACTTACTTAGAAAACAAACAACTTCTTGAATAGTAGCTTTATACTGGTAAGCGATGTGTATGGCGATCCTCCACTAGATGTGGTGACAACTTAATAAGCCACGTAGAAAGTCAATGAATGCAGATGGTTTAGGACTGTATCCATCATTAAAACTTTTCTTAATTTTCCCAATAAATTCCCAAGAAAGTAAAAAATTTCAAACCTGTTAATGTCCATCAACCGCTTGTCTTGCACAATATATTCATATTTTTGTTATCATTCATATCTTTAGGAAATTTTACAGCCTAAATAGTTAGTGGAGATTTTTTTAGATTTATACAGTATTTGTGGATACCGTTAAGAAAACTAAACAGAAGTTTTATTGATTTCATTTTTAACGTTAACTTCAAAGTTAAATATATATGAAATCACTGACAAGTTTAAAAAACCAAAAAGTAATCAATATATGAGACCCCAAGAAATAAAGTTACATAAATAGATATTTTGATTTAGGGTATACACATCAAAAATTAAAAATTCAAGCCATGTAAATTTTGAAGAAAATGCTGTGGATAAAACTATTATTTCCACCAAATCTCGTTTCTTAATGTTATAAAATATGTTAACAAGTTAGAAAAACTTAATATTATTATTTATACATAAACACACTAGAATTTAAAAAAGCTGATGCGTGTGCGTCTTAGTGTTTGGAGATTTTATCCAATCTGTTCTTGAAGGCATTCAATGTAGTAGCATCAACTACATTTTGTGGTAGCTTATTCCACTTGGTGACAACACAATTTGTTATAAAAATTTTCATAGGATTCCGCTTGGCAGTCCTATGGCAAAGTTTAAATTGATGTCCTATCAGACGTTTGTTGCTACTTAGTAAGTACAAATTTGGCAGAGTGGGAACATTGTAATAACCTGTCAGTATTTTGTATGTTTCAATCAGACTACCTCTCTGCCTACGGCTCTCTAGTCTTGTGAGGTTAAGCTTTCTCATTCGCTGCTCATATGTCATGTTCCGCAGTTGTTTTACAATTTTTGTGGCCCTCCTTTAAACATTTTCCAGTATTAATATATCTTTACGAAAATACGGATCCCATATCACATATACAAACTCCAAAAAGGTCTTAAGTAAGTTCGGTAGATTTTTTTAAATATTTTAGGAGTGAGACACATTAAGCTTCTTAAAATAATATACATCATGGAGTTTGCCTTTTTTTACCATGTTAAGGATATAAGTTTCCCATTTGAGGTCACTGGTTATTGTAATACCAAGGTCTTTTTGTGATTCAACAGAAGACAATGGGTTATCACCTAGATAATATGTATTTCATGGATTATTTTTCCCTACATGTAGAACCGTACACTTGTCTGCGTTCAGTGTTAGGAGCCAATCACCAGTACAATCGCAGATGGCATTTAGATCTTGTCGTATAACTTGATGTTGCGTAATAGGGTTCCCAAAAATTTTTGTGTCATCGGCAAATAATGAGAACGGTAGCTGTAACGTGCTCTTTAAATCCGATAAATATAGGATAAATAATAATGGTCCAAGAACAGATCCCTGCGGAACTCCGCTGAGTACTTCCCTGGGTTTAGACAATGTACTTCCAACTCTTACGCAGAATGCTCTGTCTGACAAAAAAATCACTGATTCAGGCCTACAATTTCCTGCGTATACTTTGGTGTTTTAATTTGCATATAAGTCGCCGTAATGGTACACGGTCAAAAGATTTTACATAGTCAAGATGTATCACATCTGTAGGTAATCCATTGTCATGGTTATAATATGTTAGAAAAACATCTTTTTAATATTTATCCCTTATAATTAAGAATCAATTGCCTTCACTATGTTTATATCAATACTTTAAAATTATTATAAAACTACGCGTTTGTTTATCACTAGGTTTTTCAGAGGGTGGACACATAGCACGCGTGGCTTTGCCTGAAGCTTGCCATGCATACAAGAATATCAAACAGCAAACATAGGACTATCCACTACCTACTATCTCCTACGTGTTCTAAAATTTTTTTTCAACAGGTAAAAGGTCTATGTCAGTCAGACTACCGATTTATTTATTTACATTTGATTGCTGATTGGTATAACAGTACCTATACTTGTATCAGCAATACCCGAACTTACGATAGTATTACAGTTGGTAAAGTCCCAGAGCAGAAATTTATTATTAAAAATAGCACTATTCTATAAAGTACAAACTAGCTCACTCTAGAAAATAGAAGAAAAAGTTAACAGCCTCATGTTTTACCAGAGTTTGCAAGCGTCATGGAAACACCAACTGTGTTCCCCTTGCTATGCAAATACTGTATGGCTACGATTTAAGCAATACGGCATCTATTAAACTTAGCAAAAACAACATAACTGGGCATAAAGCATTCCGAGAATTAGAAAGTGCTTCAAATGTTAATATACAACATTTAAAGCACTTTCTAATTCTCTAAAATAGTTAATATATAACATACTATAGGTTACATATAAACTACGAATTTTAATTTCTGGATGCTACTAAAGACGACAAATATTAACCTGGTACAGTAGAAGTAAAGTGCTCATCATCCGATTATAGTATTGAACACTAGAAGCAATCAAGCGCAAGAAAATTTACTTTTGGTTGTATAAATGTAACGTTTTCACAGTCAACATAAAAAAACAAATGTTACGACTAATTTAAGCCCTTATTGTAAGTGTTCAAAAATGTGGACAGGCGATGGTAAAATAAAATAAAAATTCATAGAAAATAACGACCAGTTCTGGAAGGAATACATGAAGGGACATTTAGTACAATTATACATATTGCTTACTTTCAGAGCTAGATAACATTCGATACGCGCCATGTATTACTCAATACTTGTAAAATTAAGAATTCTTCAAGTATTCTCGTACTAACAAATATATAAAAACGGAATGCTGCGTTCATTTCTAATGATCATGCTATCTGAATCGTGCTAAAACCATGCTCAACTTATAGTAAAAAGACGCGCTCACCTACATGTAATGTGTATTCAAATCATTTACAACCATTAACATGGTTTTATGAGTAAACTTTTACGGACTTATAAAGATGAAATTGAATGATAAAAAATTATTAAAAGAAAACAATGAAAAAAGATGTGTGCAAGAGCGCGTGTCAAAAAGTTTAGCATGGTTTCGACTTCACTTTAAGGTTTTCTTTCTCTGTTAGTCTGAGCATGTATCAAGTTTACTTTAGTATAATAAATGTAAAATACAGCGTCGGCTTTCAATTCGAATACCCAAATTTGAGTACATCATAAATGTAATTACGTCGTTAAACTATTCTTCAGTTCAGTCAAAACTAGGTATTTTTGAATAAACTCTTTTGATAATTAAAAATATAAAGTAAAAAAAAAAAAGAAGCGTCTCTGCTTCGGCGAGTGACTAGGCGATTATAGCGATATTCAAATCATACTAGTCGTTATCTATTTTAAAAGCTTTTATTTAACTTTTACACGTGGTAGAGCTATGATGCAGCTATATTATAGTTGCAGCACGAATGGGTCTGCTCGACCAGGGAAGGATCACGGTCTCACAGAATACCAGCGTAAAATAAAATCTTAATACTGCTGTGTTTCGAATGGTGAGTGTAGAGATCCGGAGAGGCATTAAATGAAATGAACAGACTCAGAAACATGTCCAGCGATAACTAAAAAATAAAATAAAGTAATTAGTAAGGAAACATTTTAATAAACAACATTTTAATTAAATGTTCTAAAAATAAGATAAGAGAATAATGTGGTGTACAAGATGATGTTCGGTGGCTTGGTCATGTAGAAATAATGAACGAGGAAAGAGTGACAAAGCAAATTTATATTGCAGATGTGAACGGCAGAGTCAGAAACGGATGCCTTAGAAGAAGTTTCATCGACCAAATTGGCGATATTTTGAAAATGGGTCACATTAGGAGTAGCCTTAACCGACGAGCGTGTATGCGTAGATATATGGATGTAAAGAAGGCGAGAGAGGTGTGTCAGGATCGTGACAAATGGAAGTCCGTAGTCTCTGCCTACCCTTTTGGGTGACAGGCGCGAGTGTTTATATATGTATGTAACATCGAAAAGAGGGGAGCATTGAGAAAATGACATCACAAATCACTCAACCACACTATGAAACACCCTTCCCAACTCACTCAATTAAAAACAAATGCAGCCACTCCAAACTTCCATAAGTGAATAGTGTGTTTAATTATTAGTGTCTTTAGAATGAAAGAAATTAAAGTTTAATTTAGGTAATTTTATCGGCAATTTTTATTGTCACGAACCGCAAGCTCGTAACAGTATGTATAAAAAGAAGAAAAAACCTCTAAATTAAATATAATATGAAAGCTTGTTGCGAGGTTTACCTATGTATATAAGCAAGAATACAATATATAACTTGATATTGACATAAGGAAGTTGCGAGGTTTATGAGACAAAGGAAAACACGTCCGTACAGTTCAACCATTTATTGCGAGAGAGGGAGATCACAAACTACCTTCCTTATACTAACAATAATCTTACCCTACATTACACCTCCACCCTTATTCTAAACGTATTTAAACTAATATAAAATAAAACACATATCACTTAACTACCTTACAACAAATCAAAATCAAGACAATGACAAAGCACAAGGGCACCCCAAAAACGGGGTTTTAAATCCATAACGTCGCGGGGCCCTACGAGTTCTAGGCGGGTTGAGGCGCTCCCTCGCCGAGGCTCGGAACCGCGGGCGCCGGCTGCGGGGGGGGGGGGGTCGTGGGTACGTCGCGGCGGGCGCGGACCCGGCCGCGGCCTCTCTGGTATTCGAAACGGCCTCTTCCTCCACCACCGGAGAGGAGCTATTCGGATACACTAGATAGGAACGTGATAATGAACCTCTTCCTCATTCTGAAACATCCCGGTCTTCCCCTTCCCTATCCGGCTCCCCCAGTCGTGGTCTTATCTGGTTGACATATCTATGAATAAATACTTTATCAGCCCCTAGAATATTATAGTCCGTTTTACCTAGTCTGGAGTGTACCTCTTCTTTTAACCATTTTACAACCGAGTTACGATAATCGCGGTACCACACGCGGTCCCCCGGCGCGAACTGCCGGCAACTGCCGCCCGCGTCGCGCGCCTGCCGCGCCCGCTCGCGCCGCACGCGGGGCTTCAGCTCCGGCTTCAGACAGTCGAGGCGTGTACGCAGTGAACGACCTTGTAATAATTTCGCGAAGCTCACACCGGTAGTACAGTGTTCGGTGTTACGATATACGAGTAGAAACCTATTAAGCGCGATATCGATATTCACACCCTGTACCAGTGCCTTCTTTATAACCCGCTTGCCAATTCTAACCGCATTTTCAGCTGTGCCATTCGAAGCCGGGTGATAGGGTGCTGAAAATATGTGTTCTATACCGTTATCCCTAAGAAATAACTGAAATTCCTGACTAGTAAATGGCGGACCGTTGTCACTCACTATCTGACTTGGCAGACCGAATCTAGCTCACATTTCCCTTAATTTGCTTATTAAATTTTTTTGCCGAAATGGAACTCATAGCAGTGACTTCGACCCACTTAGAATGAGCGTCCACGGTAACTAAGTAGGTAGCGCCCCCTATCGGCCCTAAAAAATCGAGATGCAATCGCGACCACGGGCGCTCTGGCCACAGCCACGGGCGCGGCTCGTGTCGCTCCGACGCGTCCGCCACGCGCGCGCACACCGAGCAGGTGCGGCACATGGCCTCCACCGCCTCGTCGATCCCCGGCCACCACACGTAGCTGCGAGCGAACTGTTTCGTCTTAGTGATCCCCATGTGAGCCTCATGTAACTCCGCGAAAACTTTCTCCCTGCAACTAGAAGGTACCACTACTCTGTGACCCCACATGACGCACCCCAGTTCCTCGTATAACTCTTTATGGTTTGATATCTTTTATTTCGATATCTTGCGGCCAGCCGTCCCGTATATAACCGAGGAACCCGCCCGAGTATCGCGTCCCTCGCGGTTTCCCGCTTTAAACTATTATTGTCTATTAATAAGGCCTCTGACGCGAAATGTAAATAAGTTTGTTCCGGAAAATCTCGATTTTCCTCCAACCTATACTCATTTTATGGGTAGAAATCATTCGCGACAATGCATCCGCCACATTATCATTAGTTGAGACGTATTCGATATCGAAATCGTAAGCTGTTAATATTAAAGCCCATCTCTGTAATCTACTGGCCGTCATGCTAGGAATACCTTGGTGTGGACCGAATATTGTGACTAACGGTTTATGATCCGTCCGCAATGTAAACCGTCGCCCGTAAATATACTGGTGAAACTTTTTCACAGCAAATACAATAGCTAACGCCTCTTTTTGTATCTGACTGTAGTTGCATTCCGCGGCGGTGAGCGCGCGCGACACGCACATGACGGGGCGCTCGCGGCCGGCCGCGTCGCGCTGCGCCAGCACGGTGCCGAGCCCGCGCGCGCTGGCATCACACGTCACCACTAGCGGCGCGCCCGGCTCGTAGTGCCAGTTTGTCGTCTACATGCACCAATGTGCAATGCAGGTATCGGGCCTCGGGGTATACCCCATTGCCCGGATAGTCATCATGGCCCATAACTATGGGCCAGTCTTTGAGGCCTATTCTAGGCGTGGATGGTACTACGGATTAGTCCGTAGCCGGATAAGATTTTTCTCGTAGTTAACCGACTACGGGAAAAAGGAGGTTATCTGATAAATAAATCTGAGTTGGCCTTTCTGCGGCATTGAGGGTTGTTACTCGACCTCTAATCGATATAGAGAGGAGTTCTCTTGGAAGAGGTCGCCCGTCCGGGGGCCGATTATGCAACGGCGCAAAGCCGTTGAGATGTTAACAAAGTAATCTGCGCCTGTTAGGCTACTGGTCCAGATGGTTTCGGGGTAGAGGTAACAGCCTGAGGAGGCTGCGACTTCTTCCTGCTCCTCCCCCACCTCCTCTTCTTGGAGGGTTGCCGTTCTGTGGCAGGGTTGGCGGGGGGCTATAGAGTCGCCCCGGTGGTTTCCCTTGTCACTGTGGGTTCCACCGTTTCCTTAGTTGTTGCGGGTGGGGGGGGGCTGGTTGTCTGCCCTTCCCTGTGATGGTAACCCACCCGTCTTTTAAGATAGTCACAGTTTTTGGGCGACTCTGGGGGATCTTTTTTGGGTCCTCCGGGAGTAGCCCCGGCAAAGTTATCCCCTGCCTTCTAGCAGTCCTCCTCAGGACGGGGCAGCGGCGGTCATTTGCCGTGTGGTTTTTGCCACAGTTGGCACACTTAGGTCTTCCTCTCTACCCCGAGGGCAAAGGCTCGCAATGTGCTTCCCGGCGCAGCGCACACACCTCACTGGACTGAAGCAGTTGACGGAGGCGTGCCCGAAGGCCTGGCATCGGTGGCATTGAGCCGGTCCTGCTTTTCTTTGCAAGGCCTCGATGACGACCCCTCTCATATAGAGGAGTTCGTCGACTTTATAGAGATCCTGGAGCTGTTCCAGGCTCAGGTGGTCTAATTGGGCAAAGTAGATGCAGCCAGGTCTGCCCCTACGAGGTGGTATGGCTCTGACGTATTTAACGGGGAAGCCTTTTGCCCTAATAGCCTACTCTATTGTTTTGGCATCCGTGCCCATTGGTAGACTCCGGATGCCCACTTTAGTTGGCTTGTCCTCTACCGGGGTGTAACAGTACCACGACAGTGTTGGTATTTCCTTCGTAAGTTCGATCATGTATCTCTGAACGGTTCTAAATTCATTAGCACTCTGCGGTGTGAACCGTACGCCTTTCCCGAATGGACGGGCATTTAAAGGGTGGCCCAACATTCTATTGAGCTCCTTAAAATGCCTCGTCCAATCCGGTAGGCATTCGGCCACTATAGGTGGGTATCTGACTTTCTCCTGGTCGGCAGGCTTATCAGTAGGCACTGCCGCCGGTTGTGGTCGTAGTACTGCTGGTGCCGGCGATGATCGGCCGGTGGATGCTGCGAGGGTTGCATAAGTAGTCGACCCCCAGCTGTAAGATTCCTCGCCCCCCTGCTCATACTGGGCCGAATCTTGGCTTCGCCGATCCGGTGATATGGAGCGGGGGGGGGGGGTTGTGGTGGAGAAGGTGACTTCGGTGGTGATCTAAGCACATTCTTCGTCGTCACCACCTGGTGGTATTCTTCATCTTACGATGTGTATGGTGGTTCATCGGAAGACAGCTGGGAGCCTATCCGTTGCCTCTTTTCATATAGGGAGGCTTCAGTTTCCGGCGGGGTATGTCGTCTGGCCGTTTTCTTAGCCCGCTGCTGCTGGGGCGACGGTTCCTGCCTGACCGTGTGCTCAGACACGGCCGGCGTGAGCGCGACGACCGATGCGGGCTACTTCCGCGGCGAGACGGGTTTCCTCATGGGTATCTGGGAGAACGCTGGCACCGTTCTGGTGCGTTCCGGGTTCTCCAGATCCCTGATGACTAGTGGTCTCTCTAACACTCCTTTCTTATCCGGTGGTACTCTTGACTTGGGGGGTGGCTCCCCTTGTCCCTACCTGACATGATGAAGTCGGTTGAGTTCTAAAGGCCCTATCTATATATGGTGGTAATACTATAATGAACGGCTTTCGTCACTGTGGGCACTGCCTACCCCTTTTACTAGTAAAAGGGTTGGGGGAAGTGCGATGGTGGCACTTTAGTACGCGACTGGGCACAGGATGCACGGAGCGCATAAAGTGCCAAGAATCACCTAGGGGCCGGTGACCTCGACGCCTCACGGAATCACGGGACTCAACGATCGGCGGAGTTTGTCGAACCGGCGGTTATTTGCAGCCACTGCTAACTACAGATAACACACACCTAGGAGATCCTTAGATGCTCGTAGTGGCTCAGCGCGACCGCGTCACTCAAACGTCTCTTAACTACAGTGAAAGCCTGCTGTTCTAATCTACCCAATTTCCATGTCGAGTCTTTTTTAGTAGTACGTAAAGTGGCTGTAAAATGGTACTCAAATTGGTCACGAAACGGCTATAAAAATTGACCATTCCTAAAAATGACCGAAGTTCCGAAATATCTTTGGGTGGTGACATCAACAGAATCGATTCTATCTTGTCAGGATCGGGGTGGATTCCCTCTTTATTCATTACGTAATCCAAATATTTCACTTTTTCTACAAAAAATTCACATTTTTCCCTTCTTAATTTAAGACCGTACTCTTTCAATTTATCTAGCACTTTACGTAAAGTATGCATATGGTTTTCGATAGTATCCGAAGCTATACAAAACGTCATCCAAAAATACTACAACCCCCTTGATATCTTTTAACAAGTTAACCATTATTCTTTGAAAAATTCCCGGACTGGATGCTAAGCCGAAAACAAGTCTGTTGTACATAAACAAACCGCGATGGGTGTTAATTACTGTGTACTTTTTGGTATCGTCAAGCTCGATCTGATTGTATGCCTGTGATAAGTCTATTTTGCTGAAAAATTTACTTCCCCCTAATTGCGACAATAAGTCGTCAATTTTAGGCACTGGGTACTTGTCAACAGATAAGACACGCTTGAGGGTTACCTTGTAATCCGCGCATATTCGAATAGTTCCATCCGATTTATTGACAATAACGAGAGGAGTCGCCCAGTGCGAGCACTCGACGGGCTCAATGACGCCCGCGCGCAGCATGGCGTCCAGCTCGGCATCCACGCACTCCCGCAGCGCGTAGGGCAGCGGCCGCCCGCTGCAGAACACCGGGGACGCGTCCGCGCGCACCGCCAGCCGAGCCCGCCCGCCCGTGAAGCGCCCCAGCCCGCCGTCGAACAACTCAGCATAGCTGAAAAACAATTCATTCACGGCATGAGATACATTCATGGCTGATTCGTTTAACATGTTTACATTAAATTTTGGTACGCTTATATCAAGTTCTGACAACAATAAATAGATGGCTGTCTGCCTAATAAAGTAGTAGTACCGTTATTGATAACATATAAGTCTAAAACTTTGCTAGACCGCCCATATGTCACATTAACCTCGCAGTAACCTAGTGGCTTTATTTTTGTTCCATCATAAAAGGTTAGTGCTAAATCACATGGTAATAACGGTAAATGATTAAATGTATCTTCATACGTGGTTTTACTAATACACGACAACGCCAAGCCAGTGTCTATTTCCATGTTTAAGTTATGTCCACTCACTTATAAACACAAACTCACCGGCTTGTACTGTGACAGCGACATTTGCATCACCGGTTCTTCCTCGGGTGCCTCGTGGTACTCAGTCAATGTGAAACTGCGCACATCCGCGCGGCCTGCGCCGACGCCGCCGCCGCCGCCTCCCGCCACTGCGCTGTGCCGGGTATGGTGGGCTCGCTGGCCGACGCGCATGGCGTTCAGCCCCCCGTTTGCCCCGCCGCCGCCCTCGCCGCGCAGCTGACTCGCGGCCTGCGATGACGTCACCGCTGCGCCCGACTCGAGCGACACGAGCGCCGCGTCCCCTCCTGCTCCAGCGATCCTGCTAAAATCACTGCCTTGTCATAGGACAATAATTTTTTTCCGCGAATAATCTCTGCCGTATGACGTCGCTTCGAAGTCTGCACACCAACTGATCCCGTAAATTGTCCTGTACGACTGCACCGAATTCACAATGTCTAGAAAGTTTCTATAATGCCGCCAGGTAATCACTGATCGATTCACTGTCTGTTTGTCTTCTTTGCCTAAAACGATAACGTTCCGCCATCGGAGATGGTTTCGGTTGCAAATGATTAAGTAATAGTACAACTGCTTTCAAATACGTAAGTGCCGCGGGTTTCTTAGGACTCGCGAGGGTGGATAACAGTTCATGCGCACTTTCACCTATAGCCGCGATCAAGATAGACATTTTAATTTCATCCTTCACTGAATTTGCCACATTGCCAATACATTTCTAGCCGCTCCACGTAAGCAGTCCAGTTACCGGTTTTCACGTCAAACTCACTAAGCTTTCCGACCGACATTTTGCATGCTGATTGTTCGCAGTCTAAATTTTCCATATTTTCTATTTTCACGTATTTTTCGCCGATTTTCACCTTTAAAATCGTCGTCGCCAGTGAGACAAAGGAAAACACGTCCGTACAGTTCAACCATTTATTGCGAGAGAGGGAGAACACAAACTACCTTCCTTATACTAACAATAAGTTACCCTACATTACAGTTTACTTATTTTATAAAAATATTATGTTTTTTATAAAATAGGTAAAACTTGGTTCAAGTCAAGATATGACTCCAAAAATGCAGACCATGCTTTGTGATATAAATTGCTAAAGGTTCAACAGTGGATCACGATATATAAGTTTTACACGTCGTAGAACCACACTTCAGATATATTATAGCTGCAATGACAGCTATATTATAGCTGGATCGCAGCTATATTATAGCGCAACATGAATTGCAGCTATATTACAGGTGCATCATGAATGGCAGCTATATCACAGCTGTGGCTCGACCGGGGCAGGACTACGGTCTCACATAATACCAGCGTAAAAAAGCAACGTAATGCTGATGTGTTTCGTGTGGTTAGTGTAGAGAACTGGAGACCCTTTTTAATGGATTCGAGGCATTCCATCGTAGTTCACAGGGGTCATCGCTGAGGAGTACCTGTTTGAGCACCACCATCCTGTTTCTTGCCATCTTAGATGGAATGAATTTTGCTAAATGTGGAAGTCTATTGGGCGCCACAGCATCGACTTACCATCAGGTGAACTGTGTGTGTGTTTGTCACACAATGCTATAAAAAAAGTTGAATGAAATCATAATATGAGTTACTGGAAAAAGTCTAGAATTCGTAACGCCTGCATTCTTATCATTCTTGAACATATTTATATAAAATAAGTAATATAAGAAAAACTGCTATGCTATAGGATAGGTATTAGGCAGTTGTGTACCGTTGCAAGTATATTCGCTACCCCATAGCATCCCACTGAAACTACCCAAACAGAAAATGAAGGCAGCGTCGTTATCCGTATAACATGTAAAAAACTTGGCAACTTAATGTAAATATCCCCTTTTGAAGCAATCTATGTAGGTGCCTTTATTGGGTAATGGAAGTTTGATAGTTTGCAATATTGATGATAATGATTATGAGAGAGATTCAGCGGTGGATCTTTACAAACTGATGAAATGTATAATCTTTTTACGCACAAAAATTGATAAAATTCGATTATATTACCCTAAAATTTTAATAATTACGAATTGTACTTAAAGAAACTTGTAAATAATTTTCTGGTTGAAAAAGCGGCATCTTAAATAGTTCAAAGCTTTAAAGCGAAACACGTAAAAACTCCTAGCCTGTTTTAATTATGGCAAAATGACTCTAATGAGGAAATCCATGAGGGCTGCCTATGTTCAGCAGTCGAGTATCATAGCTGGAATGGATATATTATATGTAATATGAGCCGTCATATCGATTTTAACTTGCTGAAGTTTCCCGTTCATATATGCAGCATCGTAAGGCATGCTTAAAACTTAAAACTTCCGATGAAGTATTAGTAAAAGTGTAAATGGATTTAAGTATACAATTTTATGTAGATGATTTTTAATCAGAAAACTGGCTTCTACATTTCAGCCTGAACCAACGTATTATGCGTAAACGAAAGTATAAACTGTTGGTTTCAAGTCTATTTAATTGTGTTTTTGTCACAACGAGCACAAAGTCCATCTGCTGGTAAGAATGAAAAATCAATTAGTCTCATGATATGAAAATCTCAATGAATGAAAAACTTACAAGGCTCTATGCTATACTTTGTTACCAGTAAAAGGGTCTCCGGTTCTCTACAATCACAATACTAAACACGGTAGCATTAAGCTTCTATATTTAAATTACGTTCGCTGCTATCGATCCATTCACGTTGCAAGCAATATGTAGCTGCATCGTGGTACTACCATCTTGTATAATTTATCTTATCTCTGAGTTTCTTTAAGTCTATCCGTATTTAGTGTTCAACACTACCTGTTTCAAACCAGTGAATCCTAATGGCTTTATGGTTAACAATTTACGTATTATGTGAGAAACGGCCATAGAAATATATTTTAGTTTTTCAACTTTGTAATTTAACATGTTTATTATGTTATTTAACCAACCAAAAGAAGGATTACCAGCGTTTTAAAATGTAAAAAAAAAATAAACAATTTCATTGGTGGCGGCGAGAATCGAACCTGGGTTGCATATACTCGGAATGCGATCTTTACGAAGATCGCTTAGACTTTGAGTTACGCTTAGCTGTAAATAATATTCATAAGCATTTTTTATGATAAATCGTCCAAGAGTATTTAATTTATAAAATAAATACTCCTGGAGAATGTTCGAATTATAAATTATTTAATGTCAACCCGTGGTAGCTCTGGTGTTAAGAGAATATCCGGTTGGCGCTTATTAAAACGTATTACTCTATTTTCTCCCTGGACAATGTCGCTAGATCAAATTAATATTAACACGCTTTTATTAGCTTTGCGTGTAACTTTATATCTGTCTATCTATCTATATATCTATGTAACAGAATATTTTTATGTGATTTTCACTGACTTGTAGACAGCCTATTCATTTCATTATCGGCCCTAATGCGTGCGGGGCGCTCGCGGAATTATCAAACGTATGAAGTCGTTCATGTGTGTTCACGTCGAACTATCGGCGGAGCGCGCGAATGACTGGCGGCTTCAAATAAGATCAACCATTTTGAACTTGTCGCTACAAACAATAGCATGTTTTTTATAAATCTTTCAACACAAAAGAGTTTATCAGTGCTGTTCAGGCTATAACTCCAATTTGGCAAAGTAAACACTATAACCTTATGAACAGAAACTTCTTAATAAGCAATAGAAGGAAATAACTGAAACTTTTTTTTATAATGTGTAATGAGTAAACAAAATGATGTCATATTTCTAGATATTTTGAATATTTTTCATTCCTAACCTACTTAAAAAAAAACAGGATGTTCAGATAATTATATATTTTTTATGCGTGTTCGGGCATAACTTCGTCATATGTCGCCTCTACACGTTGGCCAACACAGTGGCGAAGGGAGTGGCGAATATATTGGCCGAGAGTTGGTGACGGCGTCCACACGTTGGAAGATCGTTCAGTTTACTTCGGTTCGGGCTTTTTTTTTTGCGCCCGAAGCAAATATGGGCAACCCTCCGGAAAGCGGGGGAGGGAGGTTGGGAATGCTCATAGCATACCACGCAGCCGGCTGCGTGGTTATGTGGTGACTTTTACCCACTAAACCCAACCTTTTAGGAATTGGCTTAACGATCTGACTAGAGATCTCTAAGCCGTATACGAACGCGACCCTCCTTGGCAGAAAGGAGGGCGCAATCGGTTCGGGCCAATGTGCGGACGAATTTATAAGCACCGTAGCGCAGTGGCTCAGCAATCAGTGGCTGCGCCGGGCGCCGCGGGTTTGATCCCGCACGGAACAAGTAATTGTACGTCCTACAAATAATTGTTTCGGGTCTGGATGTGTGTCCTTGTGCAATTTATGTTTGTAAACTGCCTGCGCGATACGGGAGAAAATCCTAGTGTGGGGTTAACGTTTTTATAAAAGAATTATAAAATAATAGTGGATATTAATGGGGTTGTAAATAGATATACGATATACGATTAGCTTTATTTATTCTTTACATGCATCATAAACTGGAATAAATACGATTAATAAGAACTTAACTTATATTAAACTTAAAGGAGTTATAATCGATTAGTCTATGTTTTAAAATTGGGTTTTGATTTTAAAGTTTAGCAAAATATGTACTTGCATTTCTATCAGACATTTGATGTATATAAAAAACACCTTATAATTTATTTGGTAATTTAATTATTTTTTGAGAAAGACAAAAACAATAGCAATAAATATAATTAACACTGACTTAATAATAGGTACTAATTATAACTTAGAACATAAATGAAAAACTCATGACGAGCAAAGTGGCTCAGGACCATGCTTTGCGGCAGTCTGTGGAGGAGGATGTTCAGAAGTGGACTTGTGAAGAGCTGTAATGATGACGATGATTCGAAAACTTGCACGATTAAATTATAAGAAATCGACGTTTATAGGATAGGGTGACAAACGAGCACACAGTTCACTTGATGGTAAGTGGCTGCTCGATTACGAATCAAGATGCAGATGCGTTGTCACCCGTGAGGACTAAGATGAAATGCCTCGTTACCTTTAAAAAGTGTCTCTGGTTCTCTACACTCACTATACTAAACACAGCATCATTAACCTACTATTTTACATTGATATTCTGTGAGAGAGTGGTGCTTCCCCGGTCGAACCGACCCATTCGTGCTACAACTATACTTCTAATATAACTGCATGGTTCTACCACGTATAAACGACGTGCTTCATTATTTTTCATTTTAAAATTGTTCTCGTAATAATCTGATTGTAAGTAAATGTTCACTATTTTTTTTATAAATAGCTTATCGATTAAAACAAATGTTTAAAAATAATTAAATCGCGCTAATTAAAGTAGTAGGAATGTTTAAAGTGGAAATTGGCACTAAAAGGCTGGTAATTGGGTCATCCACCCTACAAAGCGTGAATATAAAATTTTAATCAGATGCGTGTAATCACTCTGGGAGCTTGTAGCAAACTAAATTCGCGGCCAACGTGTGGACGCGGCGACCAAACTCTGTCAACAATCCTTTGATCTTTTGTAAAAACCGACACCACACGGATCTCGCGCCAACTTGCGGGCCATCGTTCCAATACATACCAATGAAGCCCAAATACCCCGTCTACACGTTAGCCAACGCTATTGGCTACATTCGCCACTGTGTTGGCCAACGTGTAGAGGCGCCGATATATGGACGGATTCGTACAATTTTCACTACACCTGACAACACATCATACTCGCGCTAAACCCTAGCAGCCAACGTGAACACGAGCTTTCCTAAGTTTTTATGATACAATGTACATCTATCACTGCTAATTTCGTATATTTTGCGTATTCTTTTCACAAATTAATTATTTCAATAACTAGAAACAGCCAAAAATTTTTGTACGAAAGCTGTCCATTTACATCACTGTTCTTAGCCGTTTTCCTAGATGCATGCAAATTTAACGAATATAAAAAACACATACACAAACATAGCCACGATCCTTTTAATATAGTTTTTTATAAAAATAGCTTTTTTTTCTGGAGGAGAAAATACGGGAATTGGAGATGATGATTTTGATGGTTTTCACAAGTTGTCTCTCTTAGTCGTTTACTAGCTTATTCATTCGAGCACAGCGCGATATCAATAGTTTGTTAAAACCTGTCCTCCAAAATTTTTGCAGCCAAAATATTTTCAAGATTTTGAAGCATCAGTTGCCTAATAGCAAACTCAAAAGACGATATTTTGGGTTCGATCTACATACATAAACATACATAAACACTCACGCCTGTCACCCAGAGGAGTAGGCAGAGACTACAGACTTTCATTTGGCACGATCCTGACACACCTCTCTCGCCTCCTTCACATCCATACACCTACGCATACATGCTCGTCGGTTAAGGGTACTCCTAATTTGGCCCATTTTCAATAAATCGCCAATTTGGTCGATAAATTTTCGCCTAGGACGTCCCTTTCCGACTCTGCCATTCACTTCTGCAACATAAATTTTCTTTGTCACTCTTTCCTCATCCATTCTTTCCACATGACCAAACCACTGAAGTTCGATCTATCGACAGTTCGAGTGGGTTCGATCTATCCACAGTTAAACCAGCTTAAACCTCGAAGCTTTAAGAATCACTTAGCTAAGGTAGAAATTAATATTTTATTTAGAAAAATAACGTTACCCCCACACTAGGATTTTCTTCTGTGTCGTGGAGGCAGTTTACAAACACAAATTGCACAAGGACAAACATCCAGACCTGGAACAATTATATGTTGACTATACAAATACTTGTTACAGACTGAATGCTAAGCTACTGCGCCAGGGAACCGTATAACTCGAATAACTGATGGAGAAGGAACGTTCTCGAGTGAAATCTCGTACCGGTAAACGAAGTGTAGGACTGCTCCCCATTAGAATGAATGAAATCCTGGTAAGATGTACAGGAAGTATATAAATGCATTTAGCACAAGATGGTGCTTTATGGCATTATTTGTGGGAGGCATCAGTTCAGCAGTAGACTTGTTAGCGGCTGCAATCATGATGATTATAATGATGAATAAAACTGATGATGGCAGGGATCGATCGTCGGTCGTTCCCATATACATATATATATACAAATACCAACTTGTGGTTATTTCCATATAGTTACTAAATCACAGTGTTGATAATGCAGCTAAACAGTCTGGAGATAAAATTGGTAAAGTAACAATCACAACACGAGTTGAAATTAGTTGGCACCGTTCCAGGCGTGTGCTGTTAATGCCTCCTGTTATTCTTGTAGCAACTTATTAACTAAACGATTAAACTTGCAAGTGATTACGGAAAGTATGTGATTTATCTGCTTAAATTTGAAATTTGAATGAAGAAAATAAAATGAAAACCAGAAAATTAAAAATTGTGTACGTTTTATACAAGTTTAAAATAAACAAATTACTATAGGTAAAGTGGAGCGGCAATGTTGTTCGTGTGGTGACAGTAAAAGATTATCCACTAACCCATATTTTTGTTCCGTGGGTGTCATAAAAGCCCTTTTTAGCATAATGCGTAATATAAATATATATTTTATAAACGACAATTTTAACGCTGCAGATATGAATTTATTTTCAGTCAGGTTTCTTGTGAACAAATAAATTAATAAGAAATAGCAAGAGCGAACGCACTAGTCTGGCTGGTTCTCTCTCTAATGGCTTCCGATAGATGGCGGTATAGCTATTGCGTCCATTCTTAGATTTTTTTATAGGATAGGGTGACGAACGATCACACAGTCCACCTGACGGTAAGTGGTTGCTGTGCCCCATAGACACCTACATGTATCCTAGATTACCTGTGAGGACTTGGATGGAACGCCTCATTTCCAGTAAAAAGGGTTTCCGGTTCACTACACTCACCATATGAAACATGGCAGCATTAAGCTATTATTTTACGCTGGTATTCTGTGACAACGTGGTCCTTCCCTGGTCGAGCCGAGCCATTCATGTTACAACTATGCTACTAATATAACTACAACATGACTCTAACACGTATAAAATATAAAGTAGGTATAAAATCCTGCGACAGTTAACAGCGTTAAGGGTGCGATAATTCTAGTGCTTCAACCGCCTGAAGGTTAAGGTAAATAATACCTAAAACAGATGAGGCTTATTTCCAATGGTAGGTTTGTAAGGGTTGATGAAGAAAAATGAAGTATAGGTATTTTTCAGAACTCATATTAGGTCCAGTTTCCCCTCTGTCGCCACTGAAACAGGAGGTGGACGGCAGCATCTTCCTGATAATTACTCAAAATAATAAAAAAACTGCCAAGATGTGGCAGCTATAGCAAAAATCATCCTATAAGGTGATCTGCGGGGGAGGCCCTTGTTCAGAAGTGGACATTTTAAGCTATAATGGATGGATATTTGGTGAAAGAACCAGACTTTTGTTTCGTAAAACTCTATATATTTAAATCTACAAATAGCTCCATATGGTAATAAGTTTTTATTTCAATTGCATCAGTAGCAGTTGGGTACTTCGCACTTTGAAAGTTGAGAGATTCAATTTCCGTAAAGAAAATTGAATTGGAGTGTATACAACCTCAGTATTCAATAATGGGAGAACTTTAAAAGCTTTCTAACACAGTTGACTAAAGTAAGAAGGGATTGAGATGAAACAAACTCACATACCAGTTTAGAAAAAAAACTGTTTGAGTTTCATCACCAGCGCACGCAAAAGCGCTTGGGGCCACAGGTTTGATTCCCGTACGGAACAACTAGTATATGAACTATAAATATTATTTCTGGATCTGCATGTTTATTCATGTGCAATTTAAGTTTGTAAAGTCTACACGACACAAGAGGAAATGATTAAAAAAAGCTTGTGTAGATTGATTTATACGCAGAGTGATTTGTATTTGCACATAGTAGAGCCATGCTTCAGTTATATTAGTAGTATAGTTGTAGCACGAATGGGTCAGATCGACCGGGGAGGGACTACACTCTTACAGAACACCAGCGTAAAACAGTAGTATAATGCTGCTGTGTTTTGTATGGTTAGTGTAAAGAATCGAGGATAGATGTAGATGTCTATGGGCCACAGCAAACATCAGGTGTACTGTGTGCTCGTTTGTCACTCTATCCTTTAAAAAAAATTCGCATTTGCTGTCTTTGTTCTACAATAACGTTATCTACATACTAGGAATTTTTCCTAAGTATATCATGGGGGCAGTTAACATAACTGCATTTATTTCACAAGGACAAACATCCAGACCCGGAACAATTATTTATAGGTTACACAAATATTTGTTCCTTGCGCAAGTTGAACCCGCGGCCTTCAGCGCTACAACTCATTGCTAAGTGACTCCGCCACGGAGCTGCCAAATTTATATTTTATAGTAATAAATATTATAATTATAAAATGTTTATCATTAAATAATGTAATGTAACGTATTAAATAAAAGTTACCATGTGTTGGCGGTATAAGAATATCCACTACCCCATATCATCCCGTGGGTGTCGTAAGAGGCGTAGAGGGAAACAAATCAGGAGATGGGCAGCAGCGTCTTCATAATAACGACTAAAATAAATAAACTGCGGCTGCCAACGCGTTTGCTAAGCGTGGCAGCTATGGCAATCATCCCCCTATGAGGCAATCAATGGGTAAGGCCTATGTTCAGCAGTGGACTTTCCGCCTGTAAAGGTAAATAAACGTATAAAATTATTAGTAAAATAATAAAAAAGTCAACTATTTTGTTTATTTACTTGATCCGAATTGCCTTACATTTATTACCCATTTCTTTTAAAATATGTAAGAAATGTAAATTTTGTCACGCCTGTTACCCAAAGGGGTAGGCAGAGATTACGCCCGTCCATTTGCACGATCCTACACATCTCTCTCGCTTCCTTTATATATCTACCTATCTATCTCCTTTATACGTATACACGCTCGTCGGATAAGAATACTCCTAATGTGGCCCATTTTCAATATATTGCCGATTAGGTCGTTAAAACTTCGTATAGGGCGTCTCTTCTCGATTCTATCATTGACATCTGCAATATAAATTTGCATTGTCACTCTTTTATCGTTCATTATTTCTACATGATCAAACCACTGAAGCATTCTTTTCTTAATCCTGGTCACAACTACATCTTGCAAACCACGCTTTTCTCCGATCACACAATTTATCACTCTGTCATTCAGTTGCAGCCTTAGCACAATATTTAATGACCGCATTTCTATAATATTTAATTTAATTTGATGTTTCTTCTGCCACACCCAACTTTCACTACCATACACTAAAATAGGGACTATCACAGCATTAATGATCGCATTTCTATAATATTTAATTTACTTTGGTGTTTCTTCTGCCACACCCAACTTTCACTACCATATATTAAAATAGGGACTATCACAGCATAATATTGATTATATTGAATTTTTCCGTCAAGAAATTCTCAGTAGTTGTCCGGAGTTAGGAAGCTGACGGTGTCTCACCCCCGTGCCTCGGAAAGCACGTAAAGCCGTTGGTCCTGCGCCTGATCTCTCTCCGGTCGTGTCGGTTTACCGTCCCATCGGATTATGAGAGTGAGGGAATAGAGAGTGCACCTATGCTTGCGCATACACTTGGGCACTAAAATCCTGTCCTCCGCCGATGGCTAGCCTCCGTTGAAGCAGGCCGCCGTGGCCGAAATTCGGTCTGGAGGACCAGCATTATGAATTTCCATACGTGCCTTTTTAACACATTATGACTTTTCATAATTTACTCTTATCGTATGTTTTGCGTTCACTCTTCGTTATTATATCTACCATGCTAAATACACGAAATCATTCACTTGCTCAATCAACTCCCATTCTATTCATATTTTGCATTTGACGGTTAACTTACCTATTCTAAACCGCATACTTCAACTTTCAAACTTTCCAAACAAATGTTCATTAATAGGTTGAACACGGTGAAGCTACACAGCCCTCTCTGCCACCGTTTTAGATGCCAAACCAATCCTAGTAGACCCCTTTGATACTGACATAGGCACTAGAGTCCCTATAAATAGACCAGCGCTCAAACCAAATGAGTTAAGTGTTTACCATAACACATACCTGTCCACCTTTTCATGTACCTTTTCCAAGTCCATGAACGCACAAAAACTTTTTGGTTTTTGGCCAAAAACTTATTATTTTATAATTAAATACACAGTATAAATTTACAAACAGTTATTTTAAAAAAAATGTTATTTTTCACAAGCCAGAGATATTTTTAGAAACAGTAGTAAATTAAACAGAAGAATGACGTTCAATAGGTATTATTTATAGGTACTATTTCTATTCGCTTTCCTCTTAGTATTCGAAAGAAGGATCGGTAAATCATTGATCGTGTGCTTTGCTATATAGGAATTAGTACACTGATCTGCTGCTATGTTACATGCAGTAGGTATTCATTTCTATTGCCCGGGTAAAGTCCTCTCTACTATCTACCCAAGTCGAACGTGAAGAGTATTGAGTACCGTATCATTATTCTGTATTAATAGGGTGTACTACGCTTTGTACGCTGCTCACATGACCCTGAGTTTACCGTCTTAATAACGAATACACCTAAGCGCCGACTCTTTATAATCTAAATTTTGCATATTGCATATAATATAATTTCTCTTTTATTTACGTACGTGCTACAATTGCAGCTACTGCACAAATTAAACGGAAACATTGAACTTTGAGTTCAGCATTTGTTTTTGTTTTGCAAATTAGTTTGCGACGACAAGCCGATGAGCCGACGCTAAAAGCTAATTGCAAACATCTGGCGCGCCTCCAACATACTTTTATTGGATTTTCAAATGAAATTCACTTATTTTTTGCATTAAAATCGATATTTTTACAATATATATACCTTAATGAAAAGTTATGTTAGTTATTGAAAAACCTAATTCATAATTTCTTATGTTGTGATGTGAAAAATCTTCAACATATGCCAAAAATTTACAATCCATTTCATAATATTAATCTAATACCACTATTACATGCCCTATTTTGCTCTTGGTTATCGTAAAAGGCGAATATGGAAAATGCCAGAAACATGTCATTCCTTTCAATAGATGGCGGTACAACTATCTTATTTTCCGTAAGCCTATCAAAACTCCACTGCTGAACACAGGCCTCCCTATAGATTTCCTCATAGAGAAATATTTGCCATATTTGCCAAGCTTGGCAAAAGGGTTGATAACCGTAATTTTTTTAGTTGTTACTTGGAAGACGTTGCTGCCCATCTTCTGGTTTGTTTCCTTCTATCGACTCTTACGTCCCCCAAGGGTCGATATGGCACTACCCCACATCGCTCGTATTCTTTCTTACACCGCCACTACACGGTTATGCCAGACGTAAAATATCTTAATTAGTGATGGAAAGCAGTTTCAAATGTCCGAGACGTCTCTTATTGCAGTCGACTATGACTTGCCAAACATAGCAAGTAATTCAAATCCTCCTAACGGAAAGGGCCAATGACTGAACACTGGTTATTTGCAAGCTGATCATGAGATTAAAAAAATATGTTTATTTGAAAAAACTGAAGAGACAAACTATTTTACGGTCTTCTTGGTTGTAAGTGGTAACTGCAATCCATAGACACCTGCAGCTAACCTCAAATAAAAATGACTCTTCAGAAAGGTTGTCACCTCTGAAGGTTAATATGGAATGCCTCAGTGCCTGATATTATACCGTCTCTTTATATCCTTCAGACTGGAACACAGTACAAGGACTGCTATTTTGCATCAGATATAGATAAGAGGGTGGTACGTACATAGACTCCTACCACCTAGGACATTGCAATATTACGTTTTAGTCCTCAGAAGTGACAACCCATCACTAGCTTTCTTTGTCTTTCTTTACAGACTAAAGAAGCCAGTTACCATCAGTTGAACTGTCAGTTTGTTTGTCACTTCAATTTAAAAAAAATATTTAAACATTACATTATGAGTTTGTTTTCACGACAAACAGTTATGGTTTATTTTCCCTTTTTTATATTTTATACTTTACTAAATGCACTATATACGAACGACGAAACCATTAATTATAATTTCAAAGGAAGCGTGGCGATCAAAGAAACCATGCATTAAACTCCGGGCTCTGTAAAAACACGCCACACCGTACTTAACATATCCCAATTTTAGGGTTCCGCTAAACTATTTTAGATAGATAAATAAATATATAAATATAAATAGAATACAATTTTATTCCAAAAACTTTAGTTATTTAGCTGGAAAAGGCATGAAAAGAACTAATAAATATTTTAAAATGGTAAGTGGATGCAAAACATCGGGTAGACTATGTGCTCATTCTGTCTCTCAAGCCATCTTCCATGATTTTGGGATTACGCCTAGGGAGTACACCTAGTACCGGAAAAGACGCGTTAAAACCGGTGCCAACACTGGAGCACACGTCCTCAGCACAATTGGGGAAATTCCGTCAGGCCCACTCGACTTTTTATTATGGGATATCCAGGGAGAGGAGTGCTTTGCTTGAACCGAGCGCTGTGTGAACTGCACTTCCGGCATGAAGCACTCACACTGCGGGATGATCGGCGGCGTACTCCCCCCGTCATCGAGAGTCGAGTTGGACGCAAAGGAAGAGCCTAGCAGATCGGCTTTCTCATTTTCGGTATGGGCCAGTGAGTCGTCCTCCCTGTGCAGAGATGGAAGAGATGGCTGACAGAAATTCCCACGGACAGCCTTGGCGAGAAACCAGAATGCACGGGTTCCAGAAGGAAGGCGAACTAGTTCCTCGCCAATTCTGCCAATGTGCTCTGACTTTGCCTTAGCAATGACTCTTTTGAAGGACCTAGAGGCGGAATTATACTTCTTTTCTAGAGCGCTGGTGCTTACATCCCGGGACGTTGATGCGTCAGCCCAGGCTTGGTAGCACTCCTGCTTATAGAATGATGCTATTTTACAGGAGCGACCAAACCATGACTGAGTTTGCCTCCAATGGGCATCACAGAGGAAGGAATAAAAAGTTCCATACCCTGAAATACCACATCAGCGACAGAATCCGCAACAACTTTGGGATCGTCCGGCGAGAAGCAAACCCGCCCCCAAGGGTAGGATGCAAAGAAAGACCGCATCCAATCCCAATCGGTCGACCTATAGTGCCAAACACGGCGGCAGCCTGCAGAATGCAACTGCGATTTCAACGTAAGTGGCATCACACTCCGGACAAGGCAATGGTCCGAGGAGCCTAAATGGGCGTCGACAGAAATCTGATATCCGTCCGTGTGAGACGTCTGCAGAAGGTCCAACAGGGAAGTTGCATGATCCTCCACATCTGGAATCCGCGTAGGCGAAGTAACCAGTTGTGTCAGACCATATGCCAAAGCAAAATCATGAACAGATCTCCCCGCAAGATCGGTTAAACGTGAACCAAGCCATTCGGCGTGATGGGCGTTAAATAATGGGCGTTAAAGTCGCCCAGGATCACGATCTCTGCGAAGGGGACCATTTGGACGTGGTCGAAGAGTCAGTCTGTTTCGGCATTACCGCTATAGAACCTATAGAGGCAACCGTAGACGCGCGGATGGTCGTCGCTGTCTACGCGTAGCCAAAGGATGGACAGGTCCGAACCTTCAAGACTGCCGAGGCGTCGAGAACAGATATCCTTGACGTAAACGCAAACTCCATCCCGAGGCACAAAAGAGTTTTCCAGTTTGTACCCCGGGTAGGAGAGATACAAGACATCATCCGGAGAGGATACCTGCGTCTCTTATTGCGATATTTGGGCCTCCGGCCACCTGCACTCACCAGACGAAATGCGGAAGCAGAGCTTCCACTTCACGTCACATCATTGTCATCAATTTCACAGAACATTTAATTGAATTTCACAGAATGCGAGCGACTCGGGTTTTATTCTCGGTGACAGCAATAAAACTTTAACACCATGTGATCGACGGTAAAGAAAATACATACGTAATACATAAACACTCACGCCTGTCACCCAGAGGAGTAGGCAGAGACTACAGACTTCCATTTAGCACGATCCTGACATACCTCTCTCGCCTCTTCCACATCCATATACCTACGCATACATGCTCGTCGGTTAAGGGTACTCTTAATTGGGCCCATTTTTAGTATATCGTCAATTTGGTCGACAAACATCCGCCTAGGACGTCCCTTTCCGACTCTTCCATTCACTTCTGCAACATATATTTGCTTTGTCAGTCTTTCCGCATTCATTCTTTCTACATCGGTTACATGAAGGAAATCATGTTGAATAACTTGCATACCAAAGGAACCTAGCATTTTCAAAAAAAAAAAATAAGGTCTTCAAATACGTGCAGTGTGTGTGCATTACATGAACTGTTAATTTAACTTTATAATACATAAAAATTTTGTGTGATATAGTATAAATTGGCACATATACCTGATAAACATATCTATTCTAGTTCAGGTACTTACCTATTAATATAAAAAAGAGATTTTAAGGGTTATATTTTGAAAAGTTTGTGTAGCAACTGTATTAATTAATTTTTTAAAGAGGCTATTCTAGAAGGTGGCGTGATTCTTTCGACCAATGAGAAGCTCGCCCGACCGAGATGCATTGATAGGAAAGCCGAAGCAATATAAGCTCGTGAGCTGCCCTCGAGTCCTCTCTTGCCACACGCCGCTAGTCTGAACCGCACCAACCTGGAGCAGTCGCGCTCAAGAAGTAACCGCCTCACATAGTGTGAGATATCGTTTCGCACCGCTCTCTTCCTTCGCACCACTGGCCTGGATCGCATCTCTGGGGCGCCCCAGAAGACCCACCTCACGTCGCATCACAGCAACGGAAGCGCCTAAGCCGCATCGAAGTCGCACCCCGGTAAGTGTGTTTTTTCCTATAATTCAATGCCTGCTTGAGCATTTGTTTGTTAGCTAACCCGCCCCATTTCATTTCTCCTAACGTGCTCAAGCAGGATTCATAACCTTGGCAAACAATAGATTTCGGAAGAGCGAGTGCATTGTCAAGGAACCGCGTGCCACATCTGCCATCTTGTAGAGGCAGAAGAAGCTTCCCGCGTATACAGTCCATCTGGTATAACAACATCTCGCGTAATAGGGTCTTACTTACATATCTCGTGTTAGAGCCACGCTGCAGTTATAATAATATTATGGTTGCAGCATGAATGGTTTGGCTCGACCTGGAAGTAATCACGCTATCACGTAATCTATTTGCATTTTAATCTATCCATCCAATATACCATTATGTGGATAATATGCTCAACTATCACCCTATACCACAAAAATAATATTAAATTTGACGCTAATAGAATAACCACACCTTTATTGAATTTGAAATCCAGCGTAAATTGTTGTGCTTGCTTGATTACAAACCACTGAATGCTTAATTCAATTACTAAAATTATTGCTGTTAAGCTTAGGTTTAACTTTAAACACAAATTGTTACAATATTTTTAACGGCGTTTGCCTACGCTATTGTAAATTATGAAATTAAGAAAAATATTTTTTTAAATAAATCACTGACTTGTTTGACTCAGATAAGTTGACTGGAATATCGAAATTAAAACCGTGGAAGAGTGGTGTAAGAATATGTACTATTCCTTATCATCCCATGAGCGATTGAGGGAAATAATGCATCAAATGGGCAGCAGCGTCTCCCTGAAAACAACTCAAAATAATTAATACTCGTACACTGCGTTTACCAACCCGTTTGCAAAACGTGGCAACTATGGTAAATATACACCCACCATGTGATTGCCTCCATGTTGGACGCCTATGTTCAGTAATGTGCTTAAAAAGCTATAATGATGCTGTTAACACAATTTAAAAGATATAAACAAAAAAGGGGCCTGTAATAAATTCACGAAATAGACGAAGAATCACGTTCATTCGAACACGGAATCAATTTCTGAATACATAACAACTACGAAATCACTATTTGACTTTATTTTTGTGTACTATTAAATTATAAACTCGATTAAGATCTAAAAATAATCGAATATTTTCTGAGAATATCAACTAAGAAAAGGCAAGTACGTACGTGTAATCTAAAACCAACTAAGAACAAAATGGTTTGTTTTAATATGTAAGACATTTTATTCAAAAGAAATAAAAGGAACGAAAATGTAGTCTGTGTAAGGCTTTTACAAAGCTAGTTCTTTCTTCGCAACTATTGTACAGTCTGAACATTCGTGCAAGCATTGCATTTTCTTAGCGCCGGTGCTCTTTTTGTCTGTTTACTGACTTCAGTATCACTTTACAAATTTTAAAAGCGTATACCCATGTACAAATTTTGCAGCTACTTTCCTCTTTATAAGTACATTCACAGCTGAATAGGCATGTAATCATTAAGGGCCTTTGCTACCTCAAATGGCTTAGCAAGACCTTGCTTTATGCCGCAAATATTGCAACATTATAAAAAAAAAGGAAAGACAACACACAAAACTCGATCGAAAATAAATCCAAATTACCTCCAAATCGAACAATAAACCTCGCTGGTAATCACAAAATACTTTAAATTTGATCATGAAACTTTGCATACTAACTGAACTAACTATAAAGCAGTGCTTATGTTTTTTTAATTACTATTATTTTCATTGTAAAAAGAAATTACATAAACTATCGGCATCCTGAAACTTGTTCCATATAAAAAGTACTCTGTGGCTTGTTCTCTGCCACTGATACCCCCGCTCAGTTTCGCTTCGGCTTTCTAACAGGAAAGCTGCGTCACTTACGATCAGAATACACAATTCGCAACAGAACGATATGAAATTAAAATGGGAAATAACCGTTATAAAAATAAGAAGCGACTGAGTTGGTGTAAGGAAACAGGCATAAATATGATAAACTTAATGAAATAAGTATCTAACGACCTATCTACTTACATTATTAGTGATTACAAACATGTCGGTAGATAGTATAACACGCGCGGGGAAGTGGGGGGCAAAATTAGAATTTGAGCTGAAGTAGTATAGGCCGTTAACGCTAAATGGTGCATTTGAGACGTACATTTTATGTTCTTTTTTCTATTTACTTTATAACAATCTTAAAATATTTAAAATGATATTTTACTTTATAAATATAAGCTTAATAGATTTACCTTATGTACCGAAGCCATTAACATACAATAATACTTATTGTTGAAGCTAAATTGTGCCATGCGCTACCACACTAATTTAATGATTTACCCTATTTCGTTCTGTAGCTGGCGTAAGAAACGACTATGTGAAAGAAAGATCTTTCTAATCTTACGGTTTCAGACTTATGGCGATACTACTATCTATTTAACGCAGAAGCGTCTAAAAAGCGAGACTATATACACAATATACCATCCACCAACTCAACGTGGTGAGTTTGAGAAAATGTGTAAAAATTTACATTACCTTACTCACACCGTGGTAGCTCAGGAGCTTATGTCTCGCTGTAAATTTTGCAGGCGAGCAAACTGGTTCAATCCCCGTTGGCACCAATTAAATTCTTAGTTGCAATTTTAAGTGCTGATGTATTATGTTCTCGGCGGTGAAAGCAAACGTCGTGAAGAAACTTACAGGTCTGAGATGTTATAAAAATATTTCGAGGACATTAATTTGAAATCTGCCAAACCGTATTGGGTCGGCAAACAAACCGTTATATACCACTCAACGGTAACCATTCTGCGTTCCTGTAAAGGAGTTGTAGCAACATTTTAGCCCCTTTTTGAGACAAACGTAGAGACCATTTTCTTTAACAATCTGCGGGAGCAAACCACTTTCGTTGGTTCGACCTCGTCTTTGAAGATCCAAACCGCTGACTGATGTTTTCTTTCAGATTCGTATGAATAAATGCATGACTCGTCACCTGAGATGATATTATAAACGGCATTTGCCTTCCCTCCGTCCAAGCGTTGCAGAGTATTCCGGCACCAATCTACACGAGCCGCCTTTTGCTCTTCGGACAAATTGTGGGGAATTCAGCGGGAAACAAGCTTTCTTACACACAGCTCATTATGAAATATCGACTGAATTGCAGTCATTCCGATACTGATAACAGCCCGAATCTGCTCGTATGTCACATGACGGTCATCTAATATAATAGTTCGCACAGCTGCGATGTTTTCAGGCGTGACCGCTGTTGTTGGTCGACCTGCAGAAGAAACAGTGCTGAGCGACACACGACTGCGTCTCTCGGCATACCAGCGGTATATTGCCGTTTGACTCGGTGCTTCAACATCATAAATCGAAACAAGTTCGCTGAGCCAAAATTTATCTTGAGATAAGCCGCGACCAAAATTGTGATAAATTATGGCACGGAAATGTTCACCCGTGAGCTCCATTTCTGTTATCGACGTGTCAACTTTAAGCCAACATAGCTTTTGTTTTTAAATTCTTTTTAATTGTTTGAATGTCATTAAGATTCTAAGAGGCCAGTATTCAAAATCTAAAAGAGGTTTGACTGTAACTCAATCCGAAATATTCTATTCCCGATCATTTCAGTGTGCCCCTCCGTACTAAATCATTATTATAGACGTTCTCTATGATGCGTAAGTATTATGATAATGGAGTTATGGACTGAAGTCCTACATATTAAAGACATATAATAGTAAGGTCTATGAAATATATCAAATATGTGGAAGGTTCCAAATATGTAAAAGCATTACATTAATATAAATGGAAATTGAAAAGGATTATTATAGTGGCGTGTAGACTCCATCACAAGCGTCCGAGACCGAGGTAAACTTGGACTCGCTAACCGATGTATCCTAGACATATCATATTAGTGTCGATAGTAAGCGGGTTTGTTGTAGCAATACGACTTGCCCGTTGACATCGCATACCCATATCGTTTTCGGGCGGCGTCTTAGCGCATAGATTTATGATATGTCGGCTATTTCTGTTAGCGACGTGTCAACTTGTGTAAGCTTTTTATGGAACTACTATCTACATCTAGCTCCTTAACAGTCTTCACTTCTTGGCTAGCTACTACTAATTAGGTAGTAGGCGTTAGATATTTATGAATGATAATCAGTTAAAGTAATGCATTACTACGCATTCTGAATTAAATAGATAAAAAGGAAGGTTTGAGATTTTTAATTTTTTTTCTTCACCTTTCGCCTATATATTTTATTCTGAAGCCTGTATATGGCAATCTATGATGGAGGCCTTTTTTCGGAAATTGACTATTATTAGGTTAAATCGTGGCGATGATGGTATTAAAGTTATATTAATGACGCCTAGTTTATTTAGACATCATTTTATTGCGCAAATAATGTTGGTATGTTACTTTCTTAAGGTTATATTCGAGTAAACAGCAAAAATAATGTGTATGACATATACCTGGAGTGGCCTGGATTAGGTAGTTGTCTTTGTCAATTCCCTCTGCTCTTTCTTGATTTGTGCTCTTATCATATATAAAATTGGTTGTATCGTAGCTGCAAAGGAACAATGTTATTTTGGGCTCAAATAATTTTTAAAATTACAACTAAATTTATAATCGTTCAAGCTATCGCCAGCGCTTTGAAGTCCACTCGTAGCCAACTCTTTTCCCTTCAGTCTGATATTTACAATTACGATAAACATATCCATATTTGCTTTCTCAACAGCGACTTTATTGTTAAATAATACAGTTTTTGTTTTATTCTAAATGAACTAGGAACGACGCTGACGTTTCTTGTAGAAGTAAGGGTGCTAAACGAGAACACAGTACATTTGATGGTAAGTAGATAGTTCCATTGAAACCTTTATCTATCATCATCGATTAAGAATCAAATAACAGCTGTGTTGTCGCCCCTAAAGATTAGAGACCTCACGTTGCATAGCCTCGCTGCAGCTAAATAATATATGCAACAACACGAAAGGAGTGGTTCGACAGGGTTATTAACAAGCTCTCACGGAATACCAGCCTAAAATAACCGCATAAATATTGTGTTTTTATGGTGAGTGAATCCAAGACCCTTTAAAGAGTTACTGTTAACGAGTCATTCCAACTTAGTTCTTAGAGGTGAAAACGCATCAATATTTCCATTAAATATGGATTTCTTCGTCTCTAGTTGCATCCGGTCCCCTTTATTGACTTACGCAAAATACAGCAGAATTGTGATTTTATTTTACCTGAGAGCATAACTTTTAACTCCGACGACTCCATGGCTTAGCAATGAGCTGCAGCGCTAAGGACGAAGGGTTTGAATCCTGCACGGAACAGTAATTTGTATGGCTTACAAGAAATTGTTTCGGGACTGGATTTTTGTCATTGTGAAAGTTATGTATGTAAACTGCCCACACAATACAGAAGAAAATCCTAGTGCGGAGGTAACGTATAAAAAAAACATCTTTAGCTACACCACGTAAAATTTTTTACTAAAATTATAACAATAAAAAATATGATTACAAAGGTCACGGCAAAGCCGATCTGGAAAATGGCAGAATAGTGTAAGAGAAGAGAAGAAATGGTGTAATGGATTTTATTCTAATAAAAGTGACAAACGAGCACATAGTCCACCTGATGGTAAGTGGATGCTGTGGCCCATAGATTCCGACATCTATCATCGATAAAGAGTCAAAATACAGATGCGTTATCATCACTGGGAACTCATATGGAATTTCTCATTACTAGGGTCTTCGCTAAATAGGAATTATGTGATATATTAGATTATTACCTAGGAAGCTACATTTTGCTGAATTGGCCGCTTTAAATAATACTAATTTTACGTATTTAATGCACCTAATTTAAGTAATTTTAGTTTATTTCATTTACCAACATTTCGGGATCTTTACAACATCAGTTGTCTCGAGATATGGTGAAAGGAGTAAGATGATTGGTGTCTCGATGTGATAAATAAAGATCGATAAAAGCAGGGTAAAAAACATACAGCTGATTGTCGTTCAACATTGTTCCCGCCATTAAATCAGACTTGATAAACAAAACCCTCGCAAAAGACTAACGACTCTTGCCGAGCATGTATTGCGAGGGTATTGAAATTAAAAACATACATATTTCAATAGAGAAATTTATTGTTTAGCTACCATTTGCTTGTACATCATTGCTTGCTTCTTAAATCAATAAAATTAAATCAAAACTCCAGCAAGATTTCACGATACTATAAACTTATTCAGCGTAGCTTTTACCAAAAAAGCTGAAGGTAAGCCGTCCGCCCTAGCCCGGGTTAACTATTTCATCTATTGTGTCAGGCAATGATATAGTAAATTCGTCTAGCCCGTTGATCTAGTGGTTGAAATTGTCAGTAACTTTCCAAAATCAGGTGTTTCTTCTGCCACACCCAACTTTCACTACCATACATTAAAATAGGGACTATCACAGCATAGTATTGATTGTATTGAGTTTTTCCGTCAAGAAATTCTCAGTAGTTGCCCGGAGTTAGGAAGCTGGCGGTGTCTCACCCTCGTGCCTCAGAAAGTACGTAAAGCCGTTGGTCCTGCACCTGATCTCTCTCAGGTTATGTCAGCTTACCGTCCCGTTGGATTATGAGAGTGAAGGAATAAAGAGTGCACCAGTGCTTGTGCATACACATGGGCGCTATAATCCTATTCAGCGCCGATGGCTAGTCTCCGTTGAGGCTGGCTGCCGTGACCGAAATTCGGTCTGGAAGACATTATTATTATAATGAGTTCGTTTTTCTTTAATTCTATAGGAATAATGGCACATTTAATGGAATATAACATAATTTAATGTTTTTCTTACTTAAAATACATTCCACTAACATCAATGCTAAAAGTGAAATAGTACTCCTTTCTTTATAAGAGGTGCAAACAAGAACGTGGCTCACTAGAGGGTAAGTGAATACCGCTGCCCGTAAACGATTGCAACACCATCGAAATTGCGGATGCATTGCCAACCTTTAAAAGAGTAGACTCTTTACTCGAAGGTCCCTAAGTCGTATTGCAATTTTTATTGCGATGTGCGATAGTGAAACTCAGCGACCGGAATTAGTCTGAACGATTCGCGAAGTACTTGGTAATCGAAGATTCGAGCCGCTCTGTGTTGGATGTATTCAAGGGAAAGGTACTGGCACTGAAGAGTCCCAGCGTAGAGAGTCTCATAGACTTGCAAACGGTGTGCCGGCATGAAATATTGTCTCGGCCTACAAAGAACGCCAAACTTTTTAGAAGCCAATTCGCTTCAAGCAACCGCGGAACTGAATGTTATTCGGTATATCGATGCCGAGGATTCCGATGCTGACTGAGACAACGATAGTAGTGCATTTATATATTTTATATTTAATATCAATGTTATTAAGTAAAACTCAACAAATGATATTTTCAAGCTAATGAACTGGAAAGGATACGGTGTTAATATCAATGGCGAGTACATTACTCACCTTAAATTTGCTGACGATATTTGCTGATGATATAGTCCTTATGGCAGAATCGCTGAAAAACCTACGCACTATACTCAATGAATTCAATAGTTACTCTCAACGGATAGGTTTTAAGATGAACATAGACTAAACAAAGATCATATGTAATGTCCATGTCACATCTATGCCGGTAGTGGTTGGAAGCACTAAACTCGACGTTGTTGACGAGTACATTTACGTAGGACAAATAGTCCAACGGATTCTATTCGGCTGGGCAGCGTTCGGGAAATTACAACACATTTTCTCGTCAGTTATACCTCAAAACCTGAAAACTAGATTGTACAACAAGTGCGTGACGCCAGTGATGACTTACGGATCTGAGATGTGATTCTTCACTGCTGGCCAAATGAGGACGCTTAAGGTCGAGCAGCGAGCTATGGAGAGGGCTATTTTTGGGTTTTTTTTGCGTGATAAACTAAGGAATGTGGATATCCGCAGTAGAACCAGGGATACCGTCATAGCCCAACGTATTAGTAAGTTGAAGTGGCAATTGACCGGCCATATATGTTTAAGAACTGACGACCGATGGAGAAAAAGGTTCTCAAGTGGCAGCTTCGTACCGGTAGGTGTAGTGTAGGGCGACACTGCACTAGATAAGTGTCGTAAATATCAGGTCGTGATAAGACGTCGTGATAAGGCCGGAAGTCGATGGATGCAGGTGGCTCAGGAGCGTGCTTTGTGGCATTCACGGCTTTGAGACCGCATGAAAAGCAACAGCTTTCAAATATAAAAAAGAATTATCGAAATAGTTTCACCCAAAAAAAATCTGAACAATTAAAAAGAACATAGAGTCGAATTGAGTACCTCCTCTTTTTGAAGTCGGTTAAAAATACAAAAAAAGACCAAAAAGAAAAATAAATTGAAATATATTTAAAATATAAACTATGATTTTGGGAATAATTAACACTTACCAATAAAAGAAGAAGAATAAGCGCAAATTCTGACTTCATCTTGAGGATATCTTAGCTGCAAATTGCAAAATTACACCTGCGCCTGGCTTTTATACCAATTATTATTTTTATATTGGTTATATAACTACACATTATATGCAAACATTTGTATTTATTTTAACTGCATGACATTCGAAGTTATTATCTACATACAACGCTCTATAATATTATGAAAAAAATATGTTTTTCTTTGCGTTCTAGTACTAGATAATATTTCAGGAGTTAATAGAGGCGCCCGTATATTCCACTCTATAATTGGTTATAGGATCCCTTATTAAGCCCCAAATCAATTATATTTTATATTTTCCTCCATTTACCTTGGAGTGTGGTTAGTCGGACTTAAAAAAATATTATGTAATTCTGGTGGAAATCATTTGCGAAAAACACTTCGTAATTGCGGAATGTTCTTCCAAAATTATAATATTTGTGATGTAGTGATTCGCTTATAAACAATATTGTTATATATATTATACATTATACAAGTGAACGCAATAAATTATTCTTATTCTGGCGCGGCCTGTGGTCAGAGCCCGTTAACCACAGCGAGGGCCCTTACATGTAAGTTGTGGCGAGCCAGGGTGCAAGAGTTACGCCCTAGCCAACGTCCGTAGGGCCTCGAACTGGAAAAGTCCAGGACTCGACGGGCTGCATCACTACTGGCTGAAGGGGTTCGTAGTGTGTCACGCTGTGCTCGCCCGACAGTTTCACGGGGCTCAGGGTAACCGGCAAAACTTCTCCGCCGCTTGGATAGACTACAGAAAGGCATTCGACTCGGTGCCCTATACATGGCTTAAGCGGGTGAGTGCATTGGCCATTCAAGGTCAAGCGGATGACGGCTGCGGAGAACACCTAAGGGGTTGGGGGGATGGCCCCTTTTCCCCCCCCCCCCCCCTGGGGGATTTCAAGTTGGAAAGGGAGGGGAAAAAGTGACCCACCCGTTTTGTCGGGAGTTAATATAACACACGTATATAACTGTTGGTCATGTTTGTTCTCCTGTACCTTTAGTATACTCAGGTGAACTCAAACCGAACTGAATGCTTTAATAAAAATTCATTCAAACAGAATGCATCACCCGAGATCGTGGGTAATGAGGCGGTACTTGTCGTGGAAATATGGTCGGCGCTGCCTTTTAAGTGCTCTCACCAAGCATAATCGCTAAATATGCAGTCTCCGTAATTATTTCCTAGCGACATTGTGTGATCCATTTCACTGAGACGTCATTTCGTGCCTTTAAAGGGCTAACCCCTCTATCTTCAGCCTACGAGCAATGGCAAGACCCAGCAGTACAGTGCATTTCTGAATGGGAGACCTTACGGAAGAAGAAGGAGCTTCAAGGCAGGTTATACAAAGCTCTTTATGAGACTTTTGTAGATGCAGTTGCCTCTCTCCACTGGCTACGTTTTGGTGGTTTCTTTGGAGAAATCGAGGATTTGTCTGTGCAATACAGGATCAGGTTATTAAGACCAACAACTATCGGAGATACATTATTTTAAAGGATGGCACCGTCGACATCTGTCGAGCTTGTCGCCATCCCGGTGAGTCACATAGGCATGTCATATCTGGTTGTTCGGCGCTTTCTAACTCTGAGTACTTGCACAGGCACAACCTAGTAGCCAGGATTTTACATCAGGAGCTCGCTCTGAAATACGGTCGCGTGGATCGGAAACTGCCTTATTACAAGTACTTGCCGTAAGCCGTGCTTGAAAATAACTGCGCCAGGCTCTACTGGTACCGGGCCATTATCAGATATCTATTATTTCTTGCGAATAAGCCTGATATTGTGCTGATAGACCGGGCACAGTCAAGGATATTTTTGGTCGACATTACCATTTCATACGACGAGTACCAATCGAAAGCCGAATCAGGTTAAAAAAAATATCTGGACCCGGCTCACGAAGTGACTGATATCTAGGGTAGTCTGCCGACCGAAACTACTCCTGTACGAATGGGCTAATCCCGGTCAATCTCTCGGGTCATCTGAGGCAACAGGGACTCCGTGACGGACCGCTCCGGGCTCAAATGCAGAAGACGGTGCTCCTCGATACCGCACGCATCGTCCGCCGGTTTCTTCCCCTTTCCTCCTAACCCTTGACCGTTCGGTCTTCCCTGCCTCTGGTTTCCATCTGGTTGGGCTTTTATTTATTTATGTATTATTTATTTATTTATGTTAGTTTATTAAATATACTCTTATGTATATTTATCATTTTATTTTATATATTTGTTCAGCCCGACCAGATGGGACTACTTTATAAATACCTATATATAATAAAATTTACTTATTTCTCGAACTTTTTATACAGTTACATTTCTTTCATAATTCGTTTAATAGTTTTAAGTTGTTGCGGGAGATAGGTGCCCAAACTAGGTAACCCTGTCCTATGGGTCTCCTGGCTCCCCCCTCATGCCTTTATTACAATTCAATAATAATGTACCTACACATGAAGTGAGCGTTGTCTGTGAAGATCGAATAAAAGGTTTCTAAAGTGTTAATAACAAAAAAGGCACGTTGAATACATATATAACATGCAATATATTTTAAACTAAAGTATATAATCAAAATAATATATAAAAGTCTATACGTATATGCATATTAATACACATGTTTGGGTTTGTGTTTGTGTGTGTGGGGGCGTATGCGTGTGCATGTGCGTGTGCGTGCTCATGTTTTTCCAATTCAAGCATGTGTGTTTTATTGGAACGTCCCCAAACAGCAATACAGGTAAAGATAGATTTTCATAAAGATATATAAACAGTTTTTAGCAATGTTCAGTTTGTGACATGTCTAAGTTTATGAAAATATCAAACTCACAGATGGGCGGAGGCAGTAGAGTCCCAGGGGGAGGCATTGGCCGTAGAGCCACTCGTGGTATCTGATACATTAATTACTTACAGTTTCACTATTTTATTTAGAAAAAAAAATTTCGGAAATTATTATTTAAAAACAAGTCTGAGATAAAACTACGATAATGGCAAAAATTTATAGTTGAATGACTGTGGACACGTTCGCTCTGTGTGAAATCCAAGAGGGAGTGGGGAACAATCTCAAATATCAAACAAGGAATTTCCACGAATATTTCTCTCTAGAGTGGCACTAAAGAAGCATAAACAGGCGGGGGGGGTCTCCACTGGAGTTGAACCACTCTCTCACAGAACAGTCGCTTGATGAAGCGACCGGACATGTACATTAACTTCTTGAGCAGCTGCAGTGAGATGAGGCTACGTGCTTGAAGTAAAGTTGGTTGATGAACTCGAAATTTCGTGGAAGCATATGTTTAACAAAGGACTTTCATAGGCTTAATGGAATGAAATAAGATATAATATATAACAGTGCGTCATTTTGACAACCGTATTAAACAATTAAAATAATCATGCGTTACTTTGCGGAAATTCATTACATTTTCTTGACACTAGATACTTATTCATTTGATTACGCATTGATTGATCATTATTATTATTATAAATGCAATGAATGCAATGAAAGACCTCTGTAGAGTTACAGATATTTCGGCGTTACCATTGATTTTGCTCCGTATCATGTCAATTACAATGTCCATTGTCTATGGGTTTCTACATGTGAAAAATAACTAGAAAGTCATGACGACGTCCTGGGTTGGTCTGGTTAGTTTTACGTCTAGCTTAAACAGGTGTAGTAAAATTAGGATTTGAGGCAATGGAATCTCTATAAATAATTAATTTGACAACGCATCTGCATTTAGATTTGCAACCAAGGATGGATGTAGGTGTCTATGGGCCGCAGCAACCACTTACCATCAGGTGGACTGTGTGCTCGTTTGTCACCTTAACCTATAAAAAAACAATACAAGGACTGCCATTAAGCATCAGAAATAGGTGGTAGTGTGGTACCTACATAGACGGACTTCATTATAAATATTTCATCTTAGTCCTCAGGTAAGTGACCACGCATTACTAGCTTTTTTGTTTTTCTTTTTTTTGCCTTTGCTTAAGGTGTCCACGGACTAAAGTAGCCAGTTAACTCTTTGTCACTTCAGTATTATAAAAATTAAAAAAAAAAATATTTAAACATTACATTATTAGTTTGTTTTCACGACAAAAAGTTATGGTCGGGTTTATTTTCCACTTTTATATTTTACACTTTAATAAATGCACTTTATACGAACGGCGAGACCATTAATTATAATTTCAGAGGAAGCGTGGCCAAAGAAACCCTGCATAAAACCCCGGGTTCTGTAAAAACACGCCACACCGTACTTAATATATCCGAAATTTAGGGTGCCCAGCAGTGGGACGCATATAGGTTGTAACTTTACTTTTTTAGCTATTTAGCAGGAAAAGTATGAATACCACAAATAAATATTTTAAAATGCTAAGTGGATGCAAAACATCAGGTAAACTATGTGCTAATTTGTACCCTTTTGTGATACAAAGTAAAGTTGTAGCGCACATACGACACATTATTGAGCACAAGCCTCTTCTTATTCCTGAAAGAGTTTTAAGGCAATGAAATGTCAGCTACTTTGCCGTCTTCAAATAATTATATCCACCTATTGAATTTATACCTAATGCTTTCAATTGACCATGTAATAACAGTGTTAATATCCACTACCCATTATCGTACCTTGGATATCGTAAAAAGCGACACAGAGAAACAAACCAGTATATGCCAACCCGCATGCCGAAAAAGGAAACTATGATAAATATATTCCACGTGAGGCAATCTGAAAGGTGGCCTATTAGCTGTAATGAATAAGTAAATAAATGAAAATTTTACGGGCACTTCCATTTATACCGCCAAATTCGTATTCTGTTATGATGTTAGGTGAAATCCATTTATTTGGGAGAATGGGACTAGACAGTTGCAGTGCGCCTAAGGTTTGGTTGCGGCCCGGCCGTTGCTTAGAGTCAGGTGCCTGATATTTTTTTTTTATAGAAGAGGGGCAAATAAATATGCGGCTCACCTGATGTTAAGTGACTACCGCCGCCCATGATCAACCGCAACAACAGAGGAATTGCAGGTGCGTAGCCAGCCCTTTAGAAAGGAGTAAGCTCTTTTCTTGAAGGTCCCCAGGTCGTACCGGTCCGGAAAAAACGCCGGTGGTAAACTATTCCATAGAGAGTTTGTACGCGAAAGAAAACTCCTTTTAAAACGTACAGTGGTGGACAGCCAAGCATCCAGATAGTGTGGATGGTATCGGGACGTTTGCCTTTTTTGTTTGCGTCACGAAATTTTGCGGCTGGGATTAATCCGAACAATTCCTCAGAGCTCTCCCCATGGTATATGCGAAAGAAAATATAAAGAGATGCAACATCTCTTCGCAATGCCAGTGAATCGAGCCGATCGGAAAGCACTCGGTCGTCACGATTCGAGCCGCTCTGCGCTGGATGCAATCAAGTGGAAGGAGCTGGTACTGGGGAGCCCCAGCCCAGAGATGGGAACAATATTTCATTTTAACAGTGGTAGAGCCACGCGGCAGCTTTTGCTGTCGCACGTATGGGCCGGCTCAAACCGGGGTGGTACCACGACCTCTCGCTGAGCATCCACGACCATATTTCTCCACTTCTGAGCGTGGGTGCTCAGGCTGCCCCGCGTATTCTGGGGGGGGGGGGCAATATTCCGCTCAAGACTAAAACTGCTCGGGGTAAACGGAGCAACAAGACCAAGGCGACCCCTGCCACGCTGTCCGTGAATTTATGCAATATCAGGGGACTTCACTCTAACCTAAACGCCATCCACTACCATCTCGAGACGGCGAGGCCTGCTCTGCTCTTTCTGACCGAGACGCAGGTGTCCTCTCCGGCTGATGTCTCGTATCTCTCCTGCCCGGGGTACAAACTGGAACACTCCTTTGTGCCTCGGGCTGGAGTTTGCGTTTACGTCAGAGAGGACATCTGTTCTCGACGCCTCGGCAGACTTGAAGGTTCGGACCTGTCCATCCTTTGGCTACGCGTAGACAGCGACGACCATCCGCGCGTCTACGGGTGCTTCTATAGGTCCCATAGCGGTAATGCCGAAACAGACCGACTCTTCGACCACGTCCAAATGGCTGCAGATTCGTTGCTACAGCAGATCCCCTCCGCAGAGATCGTGATCCTCGGCGACTTTAACGCCCATCACGCCGAATAGCTCGGTTCGCGTTTAACTGATCATGCGGGGGAGATCTGTTCATGATTTTGCCTTGGCATATGGTCTGACACAACTGGTTACTTCGCCTACGCGGATTCCAGATGTGGAGGATCATGCAACTTCCCTGTTGGACCTTCTGCTGACCTCTCACCCGGACGGATATCAGATTTCCGTCGACGCCCCTTTAGGCTCCTCGGACCATTGTCTTGTCCGGAGTGTGGTGCCACTCACGCTGAAATCGCGGTTGCATTCTGCAGGCTGCCGCCGTGTTTGGCACTATAGATCAGCCGATTGGGATGGGATGCGGTCTTTCTTTGCATCCTACCCTTGGGGGCGGCTTTGCTTTTCGCCGGACGATCCCAACGTTGTTGCGGATTCTGTCGCTGATGTGGTACTTCAGGGTATGGAACTTTTTATTCCTTCCTCTGTGGTGCCCATTGGAGGCAAATCTCAGCCATGGTTTGGTCGCTCCTGTAAAATAGCATCATGCTATAAGCAGGAGTGCTACCGAGCCTGAGCTGACGCATCAGCGTCCAGGGATGTAAACACCAGCGCTCTAAAAAAGAAGTATAATTCCGCCTCTAGGTCCTTCAAAAGAGTCATTGCCAAGGCAAAGTCAGAGCACATAGGCAGAATTGGCGAGAGACTAGTTCGTCTTCCTTCTGGAACCCGTGCATTCTGGTCTCTCGCCAAGGCTGTCCAGGGGGAATTTCTGTCAGCCATCTCTTCCATCTCTGCACAGGGAGGACGACTCACTGGCCCACACCGCAAAGGAGAAAGCCGATCTTCTAGGCTCTTTCTTTGCGTCTAACTCGACTCTCGATGACGGGGGAGTACGCCGCCGACCATCCCGCGGTGCGAGTGCTCCATGGCGGAAGTGCAGTTCACTCAGCGCTCGGTTCGCAAAGCACTCCTCTCCCTGGACATCCATAAGTCGAGTGGGCCTGATGGAATCCCCCCAATTGTGCTGAGGACGTGTGCTCCAGAGTTGGCACCGGTTTTAACGCGTCTTTTCCGGTACTCCTACTCCCTGGGCGTAGTCCCAAAATCATGGAAGACGGCTTTCGTCCACCCGATCCCTAAAAAAGGCGACCGCTCAGACCCGTCCAACTACCGGCCTATCGCCATCACCTCCTTGTTCTCCAAAACAATGGAGTCCACTGTAAACTGCCAGCTCATGAGGTACCTTGAGGATCACCAGCTGATTAGTGACCGCCAATACGGTTTTCGCCACCGTGGTAGGTGCCTGCATGAAATACAGTCCCGCTCTGCTGAGCACGCCAAGCCTTTTAGAAGCCAACTTGGCCTTCTCTTCCAAGTGACCACGAATCTGCACGTCACTCGATATGTCGACTCCGACGATTCCGATACCGACTGAGGCAACAGGGGGAGTGCCTTGAAACTGAGGAGATACGACAAAGGGGTTCTTTTTAGCGGTTAACGCGCAAACTTGTGTTCTGAGGGTTAAACTGGATTAGATTTAGGCGCCCCCAATCCGAGACTCTGTTCAGCAAAGACTCGACTTCAGACACAAGTTTGTCCCGGTACTCGGAGACGTTTTCCCGAGAAATATTGGCACGGCCGGTGTAAAGAGCATCACCAGTGCTGTCATCTGCATAGCAATGAATGTTACGGGTTTGCAACATAATGTAATATAGGAAAGGTGTCAAATGAAGGAGACGTGTGGTTGGTAGTAAATCTTTAATTAGACTGCTCTCTTAAACCTAAGAGTAAGTACATTTATTAATATATGCTAGTAGGGTGGAGGCACATACACCACACCTCCCCCCGATACTTAAAAAAAGGAAAGTTCTCTATTTACTCTTTTTTTACATTTTAGTTTTCTTGAATCTTATAACATAATAATAAATTCAATATTGAATAATTTTTAATATTTATTTTTAATCTCTTAATATTGAAGATTAAAGTAAAATACAGCGTTACATATGCTTTAAATGTATATAATTTCTAATTGGAATAAAATAAAGTAGTTAAACAAAATATAAAACTCACTTCATTAAAAAAAATTATTATCTCATGATCATGATCAGATTATACCACGGATTGACTTAATAATACATAATTATATTATTAAGTCAATCTGTGATACGCATGCGATTTTATTTCGTTAACCTTTTTTATTTCGTACGACAGTAAGCCTGTCGTATTTTTGATATTAATCAACGTCACAACTGCACGTTAACATGAACATATCACCTATCATACCACTCGAGATTTATTACATAAACTATAGTTTCTCTTTTAATATATACAATATGTTTTAGTTAGAAGAAACCATAAGTTTAAAATTCAAACAATATAAAACTGAAAATAAACTATTACATTTCATATTAAACAGTACCTGCTCTACCTTACATATATATATTATTTCACATTTGTAATTATAATTGTATATACTTTATGTTTAATTTATTTATACATTTATATTTGTTTAACTATTGGTTTCATGATCCACATAAATACGTTAGTCACTAATATTCTACTATATTTTCAGTAATTAATGACTTATAAAAGTTAAAAGCATGTTATTTGAAAGGTTTAATGAATAAAACACCGATAATATTACATTTCATTTAAATATGAAAAGAGCAAAAAAACATAATGTAATGCAACGTAAATATAACGGGAATCAAAATACAACTTTGTCTTTGTTTTAAATTTCTAAGTACGTATAAGGCTACGTTTGACATCGGACTATAATCACTAGGCGTGGTGATTCATACCTAACTTTAAGTAACTTGCATAATATGTTATAATATTAATGCAAGTAAAATATACCTTAAAACTTGGAACAGACATTTAGAAATAGTTGTTGTCATTTAGAAATAATTGTTAATAATAAAATATTACTTTTACAGAGGTACGTTAATAAACATTCATTATTTAAGTTATTTATAATTTCGAACACTCATTATTTCATGACTTCTAAGAAATACGTTTATCTTAATTGGGACAGAAATTTATATAAAAAGTGAATACACTATTAGGTACACAGCTAAAGTTTTTTTTACAAAATATTTATTTACATTGGAAAAGACAATTTTATTTCAAGCAGGTGACACAATTTTAGGTTTTCGTTGCCTTTTTTATAGAGAAAAAAAAACGATTACATTATAAAATTTACAATAATAATGTATCGGTAACCTTTGGACTTGATTATAATATGGTTTATATAAATGTAGTTCAAAATTGTACACATTTTACATAAGAAAACATGAGACGGAAAAAAAATTATTTATAGTAGAATCATTGTAAATATGAATCAATGTGCCTAAATATGAAAAAATCTTGTAAATTTATATAAATTTACGCGAAAGTGTACTTATCATATTGGGTTGATATATTTTTATTTGTTTACGTGTAGTTGTGCGAATCGAACCCTTTAGTTGTTATATGTGCAACTTGCTAGTAGCATTTTGGGTAGCGTTAATAGTCCTAATATAGAATTGCAAAATAACTATCTACCCAACCCTATGGATTTGGTCGGGGATCCCCTTATTACCTTGTATTTTGTAGATTGTTAGGCCTTTTTATTATCATTTCTTTTCATAAATCTTGTACGTACTTTCTCTTTTTTTTAATTAATATTTTGACTTTTAGCTAGCTTTATTTCTCTCTATTCACGCATATATATATTTATTTATTAAATATTGGGAGCCGGGGCTTCAATTCACTTCAATTATATTTCATTTCATGATATTTATCATGCGGGTACTTTATACACATACATATGGGCCCCCCATTTACTTGGGTATTATAATCATTTTATTTTATTGGTACATAATTTTTTTCACATCAAGGTAATAGTGTACCTTGGGTTGTGCGCACAACCTTGAGGTCTACGTTTTTTTAAGTCATTTTTAAAGGACTCCAACAATTGTCACAAGGATGTGACCTCAATGTATCATTATTAAGGGTAACAAATTTAAGACTTCTCTGGTCCCTAACAGTACTAATATGAGTAAACTCATGTACATCACATGTACTGAAGGCGTTATTCCCTAACACCCGTAACTCCTTATTTTATCATCCTATCACGGAACCATACCCTGCTTAAGGACTATATGCTTTACCAGTTATGGACGTTCCCAAATCTCTCCATTACTTATTGGTCAATGTCACATTTTGTTTTATTTTTATTATTGCCATAATTATTTATTCCTTCTTTATTTCTTCACTACTTTGTTCTTTATTTATATCCTTTGCTTTTTATTTACGTGCTCCACTTCTAAATACTAACTTGCACCGTTCTCACTCATTTCAAGTCGCACAGTTTAAGCATCATCAATATTTGGGTGATCAGTCCAATATTGATAAAACTTAGTAACTAAATCATTCGTATTTACGCGTTCGAATATTCCTTTCTTCCGTTCCTCATACCAATTACATGCTTTCTAATTTTTGTACAAATGAGATAACATTCTTATCAATAAATTTTCTTTGTGGGTGTTTAAATTTTTTTAAACATTATTATTAAACCCCTCTTAATTAATTTATTTCTGTTTACACTGTTATTTATTTATTATTTTCATCTATATAACAATACTATTATCATTTACTCATTTATTTTCCTATACTTATTATTTTTATCGCTATTACAATGTTGTTGTGATTTATCCTACACCTGTTCATGTGTTGCATGTTGCTGTGTTCAGTTTAAATTTATCATCTATGTTACTATGTTTTTTATAAGATACGCTCATTGCATAACATTTTATAATATCATATTTTTTAGAAACATCAGTATCATTCGTAAGAAATGGTTAGCAGACCTTTTATATTCACTGTGTAAAGATTGACTCTTGTTATATTTACCTACCTAAATAGTTTCTTGTCTTTCAAAAGAAATAAAAAGTGTTATTTTAGCCAGAAAATATGAAAAATATAGTTGATAATAAACGTTAAAAATAATCACATCGTATGATAGTTCCTAATGTCAACTTAACGTGTACAATTTGTTACTACATAAGTAGTAGTACTCATATAAATGAGTGCGAGTAAAAAAATGTACCTTAAACTGATATTTTTAATTTCTTATTTATTCAGAAGTCCACATGGTTACATCGTTAAAAGCTATATCACTTTTATATAGATCGAAAAATATTGCTGAAAGTATGTTATTTATTATGTCGTGTATACAGAATAATTGAAAATCACATTATAAGAGTTATCAACATTACACAACGATACATTAATTTATTTAAACATTTCAAACAATTTTTTTATATTTTACATAAGTTATTATATAAATTTAAGATTTAATGCCTTAAAAAAATTAAAACTTATAATGATAGTGAAATGTTTCTAACCCTTCAAAATTTGGATTCGAGAAAAAAAAATCAACGAAATGAATCGCAGTGTTATTTTAAATCAAGTGCGTAAAATTGGCATCTATTATTTTATTTCATTAATTGTTTGGCAGGACACAGTAAAAAAATAATACAAAACTATAACTGCGTAAAAGGGGATATAAAGTGGTCTTGCGCCTTAATAGAAGTGCCACATAAGTACTTAAAATTCAACTTAATTTTTTAATATTGTATTATAATTGTTTTTATTTATTGTAGGTAATAAAATATTTGATAATGAAGTATTTGGGAATAATCTGATAAATAATTTCTACTTAATTATATGTAAAATACAGAATATTTAATATTTAACTTTAAAAACATAATAGCAAAAAAACCAATCTCAAATTGTTAAATAAAGTTTGAAATAGAATTAAAATCACATAGGTGCGAAGTTACCTCATAATTTGTTCTTTTCGCCTCAATTTTTCTATCTTCTTATCGGCTAAAGCCTGCGGACTTAAGTTTCTTCTATTTTTTTAACTTTGTGGTCTCACCATCTAATTTGTTTAATCTTCATGTAATATTTGAAGCTGTCATAATATTTAATTTCTGAAGTTGACCTTTCCCGTTTTTTCCGTAACATTTTTCTTCCTTTTCTAATAGATTTTATTAGCATATCTCCTTAAAGAAATAATAACCTTGTCGCCTCTTCTTATGTCTCCGTTTCGGCTTACTTGTCACATCCAGTAGTGTCAATTTAATAGTTAAAAATCGTTCCTTTAGTTTTATATTAATTTTTCCATTTTTCTTTAACTATTTATGCATGCCGCGGCGGTGCGCGTGCATTGTCGCCGCGCACCGCCTGGCAGAGTCGTCATGTAATATAGTAACGATGTCAAATGAAGGAGACGTGTGGTTGGTACTAAATCTTTAATTAGACTGCTCTCTTAAACCTAAGAGTAAGTACATTTATTAATATATGCTAGTAGGGTGGAGGCACATACACTACAATATCATTGATATGCAGAAGAAACAGCGTTGGCGATAGCACGCAACCTTGTGGAACACCAGCATTAATAGGCTTGTAATCGGAGCTTGCACCGTCTACAACGACCCTGATGCTCCGATCTACAAGGAAGCTGGTGATTCAATTGAACAATTTCTCGGGAAGCATATAGGAAGGGAGCTTCGAAAGAAGCGCTTTGTGCCAAACCCGATCGAAGGCCTTCGCAATGTCCAAACTAACGGCCATCCCTCCTCTCACTTGGACTCTACTGCCTCCGCCCATCTGTGAGTTAGGTAGACCAGAAGGTCACCAGCTGACCGACCACGGCGAAAACCATATTGGTGATCACTATTCAGCTGGTGATCCTCAAGGTACCTCATGAGCTGGCAGTTAACAATATACCTGATAGTACACCAGCAATAGTTCTAAAGGTCTGTGCACCCAAGTTGTCTTTGGCGTTGACGTGATTGTTCCACCTCTCATTCAGGACCAGAATAGTGCTCAAATCTTGGAAGCTAGCCAATGTATAGCCTGTGCCTTTACTGTTGCAATTACTTCTACTCACACGATTATCTATCGTGTGAGTGGAAGTGCAATGCAATTACTTCTACTCACACGATTATGTATCGTGTGACACACACCACATGGCATACTTAGAGCAGAATATCTGCTCAGTGACCGCCAGTATGGATTTCACCGAAATCAATAAACTGGAGACCTTCTAGCATATGCCACTAACGTATGGGGCGAAGCCCTCGAGAACAGGGGGAAAGCTTTTGGGCAAGTTTTCAGCGAACGGCTTATCTCTTGGCCTGACTGAGTGAAGGACTTTCTGAGTTAATGCACTCTCCAACTTAAAGGTAGAAATCTGGTAAATGAAATAATTCTTTAACAGCTACTCTACACGGTTTGTCAAGTACTATATCGACTAGCGAAGCCGACGTCTAATAAGTAATAGCGGAAGGTCGTCATTTGAAGTAAAGTCTCATAATATATTTCTGGTATAATCTTAATTCTCGTAATTTAGTAAAGAGACTAATTCTAAAAAAAATAGAATTTTAATGGTATAGTTCTTATAAATGACATTTGAAAAAGAATCGTTCTGAGGGGGTTTACAAAAGTGCCACCTGGTTCTCCTGTATATCTCCTATATATTGGTGGGACTACACAGATTAAACTAAAGACTTTTTAGTAATTAAGTCTCGTAGATGATAAGTGAACTAAAATATAATATGTATGTAATTACTCTAAGATAATATAAAGTATATATTTTGACATCAAATGCCAAATTTCGTGAAACCAATGGCGCCGCGGCTAAGGGACTTCTCCATTTGAGAGTACGCCACATAAAACTATCACAAGAGGTTCGCGGTACGATAGCGTAGCGGTATCGGCTCTTGCTGCTTTGCCTTAGACACACATATAACGTTTTTATAACAAACTGATTGCAGACTACTGTAACCGCATACCATTGGGTACTTCGTTGGGTGTTTCTTTTATCTTGTTTGTCATTCAAAAGTACACAAGAAAATAAATAAAAAGTGTATCATCTTTATCACAGCTAAAAGCACAGTCCTGAGCTTCCTGCCATCGACTTTTGGTCACTGAAAAATAATCAAATCGAGTCAAACCAAATCGAGGAAAATTGACAAAATAGTAAATTATTCATCTATATGTTAAAAAATAGAGCCAAAATTGTGTTATGAATATTTATTGTTCTGAAAACTAATATTAAAAGAGATGGAAAGCCCTCGGGGCTTAATCTGCATTACGGACAAGCGTATCTTTTTTTTTGAACATGAAATTCTGACTAAACCCGAACTGTGTACATTTTGGTAGATAGAATTTTGAAAAAAAAATTATGTTATTTATTATTTGAGTATTTCTATAGTACACCGGAAACAAAACAACAATCAAAACAGTGGAGAAGACCTGGTTCACCACCCCCTAAAAAGGCTAAGTCGATTTTGTCGGCAAATAAGGTGATGACTTCAGTATTCTGGGACTCAAAAGGTGTGATTATGATTGATTATCTTGAAAGGGGTCAGACTATAAACTCTGATTACTACTGCACCTTACTACGTCGTTTACGAGAGGAAATAAAAGAAAAACGTCGAGGAATGCTCAGAAGAAAAGTCCTGTTTCATCAAGATAACGCCCGTGTTCACACGTCAGTACAGTCAATGGCTGAAATTCACAACTGTGGCTTTGAACTGTTACCGCATCCGCCGTATTCACCTGATCTGGCACCATCAGACTTCTTTCTGTTCCCTAACCTAAAAAGCACTTGGGAGGTCAAAGATTTTCGACAAACGACGAGGTCAAAGCAGCTGTAGACGCATATTTTGATTCTAAGGAAGAATCATTTTTTTTCAACGGTCTAAATGCTTGGAAGGGGAGGTGGCAAAAGTGTATTGAACTTGATGGTGATTATGTAGAAAAATAAAAATATAACTGATTTAGTATGTGTTTATTTTCTTGGTTAGGCCGAGTACTTTTCAATCCACCCTCGTATAAACTTCATTAAACATTAATAATACAGCATAAGTTATGTACTTAAAATAACACCATTTATATTTAAAAATTACCTGTCATATTTTTTGTCCGTGATGAACTCTGAAGCCACTCAACCGATTTTAATGAAATTTTGTGAATGTGTATTACTTGCTCCAGCTTGAGAGATAGGATATTTTCATCCCTATAAGTGACTGTCAATATTTTTTGTTGCAAGTTTAAAGATTTTTGAAGGACAAAGGGTCATTGGTAAGGGCATAACAAATTCTGCCTGGCCAGATAATAAAATATATAAAATAAAATACCATAAAATAAATTAGTAAATAAAACGGCTGAGGGTTAAGCTGAAAGGAAATAAAAAGAATGCGGACGGAATTAAGTGCATAATTTATCAACACAGTATAAGATTTTATGCCTATATATGGCTTTAGGTTGTATCTACCATAATTGTGGGTCGGACCTAATCTTGTATCGTATAGCCAAAACCTTCGGTTTCCCAAAAGAGATCACTAAAACGAAGCCAATGGAAGGAGTCTCATCTAGAACCTTGTAGGATCTCCTGAGACCTTCTTCTATTCGGTCTACTGGTTAGAAATGCTATGTACTGCCGGAACTTGCCATTAGGCATTGCAGAAGAGAGTCACACAATAACAATCACATACAATAACGTCCTTGTAGAATGACTTGTCCAATTTTTGTAAAGAAGAAATAATGGCAAAAGGTTACGCATTTTTGTCAAGCGTGCATAAAATATATCGGGAACTGACCTTTTCATGTCATGTATCGATATGTTTTAGCCTCGGAATGAGGTGCTTATGTTAATGGGCGTATAAGTCTTATTATTATTTCAGAGATTTTGTAGTATTCTTCATATTTATAAAAAATGATGTTAAATAATATACATAATGTTGAATATAATACTAATATGTATAGAAAATTCTTGCAGCCCAATGTATTTTCGTATATTTTTTGTTTGATTTTTAGTTGTAATTTATTTATATTATGCATTGTGCTATGTGCTCTGGAATGCTGATGATAAAGAAAGTAGTCACGTTTTCGCAAAAACTAAACGAATTCTGGAATTCGTTTAGGTTTTAACAAAACGTGACTCCCTAAGCATAATAATTGCAATTAACGTAATTATACTCAATTAGTGAAGATGAATTACTCATGGAAATAAGAGATAAAACGGAACGAGACAAAGAAATGAGAAATGAAGATTATAATATACTTTCCTCGAATAATTTTGCTTTATTTTTGTGCGCCACTCCGAACATCTTTTTAGCAATCTGGTAATATTGCGGAACTATTTCTTCGTGCTCATGCCTTTACCATTTTATTTTATACAAGTTTTTTACTCACGGCTTTTCTCGCGTGAGTTTCAATTCAGAAACATCTTTAATACTGTTTCGTAGCAAAATTAGCAAAATTGGATCACTTGTAAAGTCACCTCGGTGTCTGTGCCCATATTTCTGTTGGACACTTGACACAGGACGTAGATGATTAATGTTTGGCATAAATATAATATTTAACAGGAACACGTAAATAAGACAATTTACCAGAATTTCGCAGAATAGCCGGTGGTAAACAATTCCACACAGAAATTGTACGAGGAAGAAAACTCCTAGTAAAACGTACAGTAATGGACTACCAAGCATCCAAATGGCGAGGATGGCATCGTGAATTTTGCCGCGATGTGCGTTCGTGAAATTTTGCGGCTGGAATCAATCCGAACAATTCCTCAGAACACTCGCCGTGGTAGATGCGATAGAAAATGCAGAGGCATGTAACATCCCAACGCAGCAAAAGTGAATCGAGTCGATCAGAAAAAACTCGGTTGTCAACGATTCGAACCGTTCCGCCCTGGATGCGGTCAAGTGGATGGAGCTGGCACCGGTGGGCCCCAACCCAGAGATGAGAGTAGTATTCCATGTAAGGCCGAACTTACGATTTGTAAAGTTTCAATCGATGTGCTGGCATAAAATACTGTCTCGCTTTGCTTAGCACGACAAGCTTTTTAGATGCCAATTTAACCTTATCAGTATGCTAAGCTTTTAAAAAATTTGGCCTTTTCTTTCACGTGACCACGAAACTGCACACTATTCGATATAACGACCCTGAGGATTCCGATGCTAGCTGTGGCAGCCTGGGCAGTGCCATGAAACTGAGGACTTACTTACTTACTTACTTATCTTCACGCACAATCCCTAACGGGGTAGCCAGAGAGAACAGATCGCCAAGTGTCACGATCCTTACATACCTCTTTGGCTTCTTTCAGGTTCATTAACTTCTTCATACATGCACGTCTAGGTATCTGAGTACTCTTGACCCTCCCCTCTTCGAGCAATTTGCTCACATGGTCTTCGAAAGTTAGTCTCGGTCTACCTCGACACCTTTTAATATTTACTTTCGCTCTATATATTTTCTTCACCATTCGGTCTTCAATCATTCGTTCAACGTGCCCAAACCATTGGAGTACGCCCCTATCAATTTTTGTATCTGTGAAACTGAGGAGATACGACAAAGAGATTCTTTTTAGTTGTAAACGCGCACACTTTTTTCTTCTAGGGTTGAACTGGACTTAGATTTAGTCGCCCCTAATCCAAGACTTTGTTCAGCAAAGACTCGAATTGGGACAAAAGTTTATCCCGGTACTCGGCGACATTTTTCCGAGAAATATTGGCACGGTCCGTGTATAAGAACGTCTAGCATAGCAACGTCCACTCAACTTTGAAAGATATATTTTTTTTGTAATCAAGGTTGCGTTATTTACATCTTACCACTTACATTTATTCATAATTAAATTTAATATATTTTTGTCAAAATAATGGCGAATTTCTTTGTATTGGTCTATTCATTTATGGTAAAATGTTTATTTGCGGCTGTATTCTGCTTGAAAACAGAATGGCTCGGGAGGGAAAGGACGACACTCAACGAATACACTCAGAATTCTAGCGTAAAATAGCAGACACGTTGCTGTGTTTTGCATGGTGAGTGTAGAGAACGGGACACTATTTTTACTGGAAACGAGGCATTACATTTTAGTCCTCATGGATGACAACGCATCTGCATTTTGTTCTTAATCAATAATATTTCTAGATCTCTATGGAGCACCGTATCCACTTACCATCAGGTAAACTGTGTGCACGCCATTTACCCTTGCTCTATATTTTTTTTTTACTAAAGTAAAGACGTAAAATAAACAGAAAAGAGTTCACCGCAATGCTTCAATGCATTTTATCGATTTTTGCGTGCCCACAATTTTTAACGACTCTAGTGGTGAAGAACAACATCTAGGTTGCCCCAAGAGCGTGGTAAGTCAGAACATATAATTTCCTATAACAGTTTCATATTCAATATATAATAATCCTCCTAATCTCCCAAAAAAAAGATAAAAACTGCTCAAGGCAAACTGAGCAAAAAACTAAGGTGACCTGCCATGCTATCCGTGGATTTATGCAACATCAGGGGACATAATTCGAACTTAAACACCGTACATTACAATCTGGAGACGGTGAAGCCGGCCATGCTCTTTCCGTGTCCTTTCCGACTGGAACTTCGTATCTCTCCTATACGGGGTACAAATTAGAACACTCCTTTGTGGATCAAGCATTGGTATTTGACATTTCATTTGACACATTGAATAAAACTATTATTCACGGATTTTATCGCGTTTAATTACTACTTTAATTTATTTTTATTATCCCGACGTTTCGGGTGCTTTACAGAACTCATGGTCACGGGGGTGACGTTTGACGTCCCAATGTCATAGTTAGTCCGGCTTCCATTAACTACTACTAATTAGCTTCCATTAAAACATATTACAAGCCGCCGAAGAAGATTATTCAATTTTTACCATCCATCAAATGTAATATTCCTCTACAAGATGCAGGTGTATACAAGCTAGATTGTGGATGTAGTCTCTCTAACATAGGTCAAACAAAAAAATCTATAAAAACATATAGCTGACGTGAAGCACCGACGCTCCGGGAAATCTGCAGTCTGCGAACATGTTCAAGATCGTCCCTGCCATTACATTAGATTTGATAAACCACAAATCCTCGCAAAAGAACACCGATTCCTACCAAGAATGATACCCGAGGCTATTTAAATTAAAAGAAACATCCAAATTTCAATAGAGAAGATGGATGGGTGCTGCAATCGTCATGATGATAGGATCCCAAGCAGATGGCAGCACCCATCCATCTTCTCTATTGAAATTTGGATACTATCATCACGATGATAGGATCCCCCAATCATCATGATGATAGGATCCCAATCATCATGATGATGATAGGATCCCAAGCAGATGGCAGCACCCATCCATGTTCTCTATTGAAATTTGGATGTTTTTTAATTTCAATAGCCATCTGCTTGGGATTCTATAATTAACAAAATTAAACCCAAACGCAAGCATACCACTGCAAGACTTCATGATACTATAAGCTCGTTTTGCGTAAATCGGACCACGAAAAATCGTAGTTTTCGATAATGTTCATTACGATACCGATATCAATCGATAGCTTTGACAGTAGAGACCATAGAATACTATAATACATACACAATAGAACGGGCATGTGGGTGATGTCCGTATAGCCACTAACATGTCAATTCAAACCTATAAATGTCATCTCTTTTGACGTCACAGTCGTTGCCCAATTTTGTGTCAAGCGTTGCTGGGTGCAGTTTATTTAAAAAACAACGATTTATGCGATAATTACTTATGTATCGGAAAAGGAGTTAAAAAGAGAGAAAAAGAGAAAGGTGTGAAATTTCAATAAAAATGGTATATCATTTCACCAGTAAGTCGAAATCATTTATATTTTATGAATATTAGAATCAAAATAAAGTAATATAGTTGTTGGAATGAAGAGTCCTGGGAACTTTTATCAACAAGTCCTCTTAACATTCATAATTTCTTTGAAACTTTATTTTAATTTATCCCAAAGTACTAAATGAAATCACAGCTACAAACAAAATAGTTCTTGTAGTTATTTTTACTAAACCTTTTCATATAGAGCAGATTGTGAATGAAAGTCACTTCCATCGCACGTTCTTGACGAAAAGCAGTAGAAATCGAGATAAAAACAAAAAATACACTTGAGTATTCCATTCGCCCGGTGGGTGTGATTTTCGTAATCAAAAATGCAAATCTGGTAGCTTCAAACTACGCTGATTTGCAAGTCTGCTATTTCGTCATCTCAATAAATTTTAGTTTCTCTTTTAAGTCTGTCGGATGATTTTTTTGTCCTTAGCTAATTTTTAATTTCCAGATTCAACTTTACTCCTTTTGTTCCTTTAACATATATTTACTTTACAATTAATAAAGTAAGTGTATGTGGACCAGTATCTCGTCAGGTTGAATAGCTTAATTTGTTTTTAATTTATTTGATAATAATCTACGTTAATGGTTAATAGTTCCTACGTTTACAATTAATCATTAGTTCGTTTTCGTTTACTTTTCCTTAGACCTCTCGATTCTTCCAACAGAAGAAGTAGGATAACGCCGCCAAATCAAAACTAATTTAATTATGATTTAAATTAAATTAGTTTTAGTTTGTATATCCCACTAACTTTCATCGCAATTTGACGTAATGGTTTCCTTATCCTATGCATTTTTCTTTGAAAAAACTTAATTACTAAGTTTACGAAAGTACGAAATTTATTTAATTAAATATGGGGAATAAAAGTGGTCATTAAAGTCCGCTTTCAAAATGACCGCTTTTGCAAAGGCGTTTTATATTTTATACCGAATGCGGAAGAAAATATAGAATATGCAATATTATTCAGCCTTACAATATGTCATAAAATGAACCCAGCTTTAATGAATTTAAAATTATTTAAAAAGTTATATATTATTTTATAATATTGTATTTATATATTATTTTATAATATACGAACTGGGCGCGGCAAGCGCTGCAATCACTTTTTGTCAGAAATATTCGCGGGTGTGCATGAAACAACTCCGCCAAGTGTCAATATTACCGAATAAATTCATGTGATATTTATACGAGTATGGTACACGTATACAAATTATGGAGTTAGTTCCATAATTTCGGGGCCAACACTTTTTTTTTTATAGAAGAGGGGGGCAAACGAGCATGTGGCTCACCTGATGTTAAGTTACTACCGCCGCCCATGATCAACCGCAACACCAGGGGAATTGCAGGTGCGTTGCCGGCCCTTTAGAAAGGAGTAAGCTCTTTTCTTGAAGGTCCCCAGGTCGTATCGGTCCGGAAAAATCACCGGTGGTAAATTATTCCACAGAGAGGTTGTACGCGGAAGAAAACTCCTTTTGAAACGTACAGTGGTGGACTGCCAAGCATCTAGATGGTGTGGATGGTATCGGGACGTTTGCTGTGTAGTGCGTTCACGAAATTTGGCGGCTGGGATTAAACCGAACAATTCCTCAGAGCACTCCCCGTGATAGATGCAATAAAATACGCAAAGAGATGCAACATCTCTTCGTAGCGCCAGTGAATCGAGCCGATCGGAAAGCACTCGGTCGTCGACGATTCGAGCCGCTCTGCGCTGGATGCGGTCAAGTGGAAGGAGCTGGTACTGGGGAGCCCCAGCCCAGAGATGGGAACAGTATTCCATGAGCGGCCGAACCTGCGCCTTGTAAAGTTGCAGGCGGTGTGCCGGCCTGAAATACTGTCCCGCTCTGCTGAGCACGCCAAGCTTTTTAGAGGCCAATTTGGCCTTCCCTTCCAAGTGACCACGAAACTGCACGTCACTCGATATGTCGACGCCGAGGATTCCGATACTGAATGAGGCAACAAGGAGAGTGCCTTGAAACTGAGGGGATACGACAAAGGGGTTCTTTTCAGCGGTTAACGCGCAAACTTGTGTCTTCTGGGGGTTAAACTGGACTAGATTTAGTCGCCCCCAATCCGAGACTCTGTCCAGCAGAGACTCGACTTCAGACACAAGTTTGTCCCGGCACTCAGAGACGTTTTCCCGAGAAATATTGGCTCGGTGGGTGTAAAGAGCATCACCAGTGCTGTCATCTGCATAGCAATGAATGCTACGGGCTTGCAACATATCATTGATATGCAGACGAAACAGCGTTGGCGATAGCACGCAGCCCTGTGGAACACCAGCATTAATAAGCTTGCAATCGGAGCTTGCACCGTCTACAACGACCTTGATGCTCCGATCTGCAAGAAAACTGGTGATCCAATCGCACAATTTCTCGGGAAGCTCATAGGAAGGGAGCTACTACTACTTAGAACTACTACTTAGAAGTAAGTAGCAGACAGTTCGACAGCTCTCCACGAACAGATCTCATTCTCGCCTTGTTCTCTCGGAGGAACTCGTTAGCCGATGCTTTGTTCACACTGTAAACAAAGAGGCAAGCTCATGTAATCAGTCATCATGTAATCATTCAGCCAGAGATGATGGGAAGGGGATTGTTGTTACAGTGATATTCCACACGCCCTATCCTTCGCGGCTTTGTTGGTGCCGCACCGCTAAGTGACAATGGTTGGACCGTACATTTGTGTAACAGCGTTCCCTTTGCAATGAACATATGCAGCGAAGCTAGGAAACCATAGGGTCAACATAATCACACACACTGCTGAACATGGGCTAACACATACCACCATTGATGTCTTCCAGATGTCACTTGAACCATGAAGTCAAAAGAGCGAGCACCCCCGTTGCTACATCAGGTCACTCTAGTTCCACTGAAAAATTCTATCACACAGAGAAACCCCAAGCGTAGACTTCTCCATAGCTCGTTGAGTGACCTTGAGCTTTCTCATACGGACAGCAGTTAAAGGACCACGTTTCAGATCAAAACCTTTAGATCTGAAACGTGGTACTGAGAAGTGTTAACATATCCAATTTTTGATCGAGGAAAGATTTAGATATCTGTGTCACAGCCTCCACTTACCATCAGGTGCACTGGTTAAAGAGAAAGTGAAGTGAATTAGAAGTAGAAAAATGTTGCTATTATTAGTTTCTGTTTTATTTGTTCTATAAAGAGTTTACTTAAAACTAACTTTGGTATATAAAGTTAAATTTATCATTTCAGTAAGACAATATATCACCGCGTAGTTTCATCGAAGTATAGTGCCTCCAGTCACGAGTTCTAAACTTACAGCTTTGTTAACACATAAATTTCTACAAAAAGGGTTGTCCTTTTTCTTGTAAAACGACGTTAAAGTTTAGTGAGGATTTATCCAATACAATAAAAATAAAATCTAATATTGTATTATCTTATATAACTGATACTTTATTATATAAATTTCATTTGTGTGGATGACAAACGAAAACAAAGGATCAAATAATTAATTAATCAACAATATTTATACGTGGTAAGCCATGCTACCATAATATATGGTGGTAGCACGAATGGGTTGGCTCGACCCGGGAAGGACCACGCTCTCACAGAATACCAGCGTAAAATGGCAGTCTCATATGGTGAGAGTAGACAACCGCATACTCTTTTTACTGGAAACGAAGCATTCTATCGCAGTACTCAGAGGTGACAACGCATCTGTATTTCGATTTGAAATCGAAGATAAATATATCAAAAAATATCTACGGGATTCACTTACTGTCTGTTACGTGGACTGTTGCCCATTTATTACAATTATTTTTATCAAAATGTGAAATGAGTTAGGTAATAAAAATGTTTTTGGCAGCAATTACAAATTAAAAATACTAAAATTGGCTTACAGATGCGTCATAAAACCAGGCCTTTTATAAAATTAAATAAAAATGTTTAGTAGTTGCGTGACGACAAGTATTAAATTCAATATTCTAACTGGTCACTCGATAAACAAATATTATTTTATGGTTAATGGCCTGACAAAAAATAACACTGCCAGAAAATTGTTCTTTGGAACTTTCCCTTTGTCCATCCGTAACGCTCGTTAAAATGTTTGTTTTGTTAGGATCCCTTTAAATTTCAACTTTATGTTTGGACATTTTATATTAAGTAAATGTGTTGATCTCTTATCTACCGACTTCAAAAGGTGTATATATTCAATTCGAATGTATGTTTTTTTTTATGTGTGTTACCTCAGAACTTTTTTCTGGGTAAACCCATTTTGATGACATTTCTTTCTCTGATAAATGGTGCTTCTCGTGTAGTTCCATATAAATTTTTGAGTTATCCTTGAATAATGCGTATTTAAATAACTTCGAATACATTGATGATGTTTTCATTTTATTTATATTAGAGTCGGATGTACAAAATTTTTAATTTTATCACTTGTTATTAATTATATTTAATTTATTGAATATGGAATGCAAATATTTTTATTAAAGATTTGCTTTTACAAAGCACTTTTTGAAAGTCAAAAGCTATGCCTTCAGCTTCAGCATGTCCTTACAATGAGAGAACCTTGTACCAAACCTTTTGCAGCAAAAACTCACAAGTATACTATTATCTCTTAACAGTTACATAAAGAAGAACTTAAATGTATAAGATATGTTTCATTTGATGAATATAGATTACAATTTAGGGTTTTAATTTGCCGTAGCTTATGCACTGCCTTAGCTCAAGCAAATGTCATTGAAGTTGTAATATAGTGTAATATTAGTTCGAAACAACATCGACCTACGTTGGCTATTGTTCGCAACTGAATGATAAAGTTTGAAGTTTACAATACAGCAGGTTATCAAATTTTACCTACATAATTTATAAGGCTATTATTGTCTAGTTGTTATTACTCGAGTAACTGACTTACACTACTGTAAATGTGTCTCTTTCAGGCCTTAAATAGACCTGATAAAGACACTTCTTCTGCTTCATCTTATTCGCTCGCAGGTTAACTCAATGGACTGACAAAATAAAATTACACTATATAGGATGAACACATGATAGGTTAAAATCACAAGTAATTTAAACTAAGACATTATTATTATTTTTTGAAAGTCTTTGTTAGATTTTTTTTTCGAATATTGGGATTCCTCTGGGACTTGGTGGAGAGCTGCGAGACAACTATCACAAGACAATTCAACGCATGTACAGTAAATATATTTTAAGAAGTTATCATTATAATGAGCTATTTTACCAGTGAGCTATTCTAATCTTTAGATCATAATTGATGAATATAAATTCGAAGAACAGAAACATTACATTTACTCTATACCTGATCTATGGGAAACATTGCGTTGTGAGGACCATTTTATTACAAATCTTAATCAGTGTCCTATTGGTAAACTTGCGCATAATAAAACCATAACATGTTTGAAAATAACTACAGAGCCATGTAAGTAAAATAAAAGAAATCAGTTAACATTTACACTAAAATAAACACTACGATATTTATAAAATAATGGGTGGGAATAACAAAAAAAACAAATCTAAATCGACATAATTTTCATCTTACGACAACGTAAATTTTAAAACCTTTACTAGTTGCACAGGAAAGATTTTACCTACCGTCCTGCTCGTATTATAGATAGCGAGATGGTTTATTATTATTCTGGCGGCACAACCCTTACTTAACGTTGTAGTGAAATTTCCATCTTAATCCATTCACAGATTTTTGAGATACGAGTATGCGTATCCAGACAGATAGACAGATAACGTTCCAAAAAATATTGTTTTGACCATTGACTTATATATTATATTATATACTAGGTTTCGGCATCTGTATTCATAAAACAGTGTACGCCAATTCAAACTTCCAATAAATATTTAATATACAACAATCTTGGTGTTAGAAATTTATCATAAAATATGGATAGCACACAACAATAATTCGTTCTGTGACTGTTTGTGTTGCGGATAATTACTCATTAAAATATTTTTCTTTATTCGTAATACATATTGAAAGGGTTAAACAATTGTGAGCTAACGAGAGCACATTTCAGAATAGTAAATATTTCGCGTTACTACATATTTCCATCGGAATATGCATAATAACTTTTTGTGGAATATGAAGGCCGTGTTGTGAAATGTAAGGGATTTCGCGTTTGCGTATTTTCGGCCCATGTACATATATCCGTATTTTTATGATTATTCATTTTTTAGTTAATTACGAATTAATATTTATGAGGGGTACATAGAACAAAAAGAGTTCGTATTGCTGCTCTAGACAGGTTGGTTATCTTGAAATGATTTTTATTGAATTTCCCTCACAAGATGACTTCCTAACGACGTTTCTTTTTTATCACGACGGTAGTGACAAATCATAACTTGTTTTTAATAAAATTGGCATGATTATGAACTTATAAAACAAAATGATAGTAAGTGAAGTGGCTACTGCAGCCTATTGAGACCTGCAACCAACTTTAAGCAAAGAAGGCTCCAGATGCGTTACAACCCTTGTGGATTAACATAAAATGCCTCACAACCTCTAATTGTACCACCTGTCTACACCATCATTCATCTATTCAGACCAGAACACACAGCTATTAGGCAGCAGAAATAAGTTGGAATAGTATCAACCCTGGCGGATTTCTAAGCAGGAAAGTAGTACTACCTTATAGTATCTTGTGGGCAGCGACCGTCCAAGCGTGAGAGGCGACTATCTGAAATTTCAAAATAATTTCGATACGAGTAGATGGTGGTATAAACATCCCGTACCTTTACAACTAACGATTTGTATAATAAAAGAATTCAACTGAAGGGCAGTGGCGACAAGGTGCGAGATGTCTAGCACTGCAATAAGAGCGAATAATTTCAACTTATCATATTACGTCGATACTTGGGACTGAGGTGATGTTATGTGTTAAACACTCTACAGTTTCTAAGTACAAAACATTGCCTAATTTTTGCAAATGTTTACTCTCTTTTTAATTATTTTACATTAACGAATATATATAGTTTCGGTTTCATTTAATTAACATAAAACATAACTAATATTTCACCTCATTCAAAAATAGCCCTGGTTCCTAAAATGTTGTACATATTCCCATTGTTAATCGAAAAGATGATTACGGCAAATACTTACTAACACACAAAATATTTACAGCTGCGGGATTTTACTGGCCGATAAAGAACAAAAAGTAAAGAATTACAGGACTACTCTTCAGCAAAATTCCTCAGAAGTAGCTCAATAACTCCGTTCTAAATTCTATATCGAGATTCGCACAGTCATAATGTCATTACATATGCATTAAATGCATTTCCATTTCCCTAAGGGGCGTACGTCTGAAATCACTTTTAAATCATGCGAAGTTACTCTTAACGGCCTGTCTCGAGTATTTGACTCCAGGAAATGGATTGCCAAATTCTAATGGACTGTTCACCCACACTTGAGCTACCTCTATATCTTATTATTGGTATCTTTTTTCTTTTCACAGGTACATGCACTATATTTTAGTAGCTATACAATTACTGCAGCATGAATATTTTGAACAGATCAGGGAAGTAAAATGCCCTCTCAGAACACCAACGTAGAAGCTTAATGCAGCTGTGTTCCGTATTGTGAGTGTGGAGAACTGAAGATCATTATTACTAGTTACGAGGTATTCCATCTTAGTCCTCAAGAGTAACAAGGCATCCACACTTTTATTCGAATTTCACAAAGGAGTGTTCCAGTTTGTACCCCGGGTAGGAAAAATACCAAGCATCAGCCGGAGAGGACACCTGCCTCTCGGTCAGAAAGAGCAGAGCCGGTCTCGCCGTCTCGAGATGGTAGTGGACGGCGTTTAGGTTAGAGTGAAGTCCCCTGATATTGCAAAAATTCACGGATAGCGCGGCAGAGGTCTCCTTGGTCCTGTTGCTTGCCCCGAGCAGTTGTTGTTTTGAGCGGAATTTTGCCCCCCCCCCCCCCCAGAATACGTGGGCCAGCCTAAGCACCCACGCTCAGGAGTGAAGTAACTTGGTCGTGGATGCTAAACGAGAGATTCTGGGGGTGCTGGTACCCTCCTGGGGCAGATCTTCACTTAATTATTCCGCTACCATTATAAGGGGGGGGGGGGGCGAATTGGGCCTCCGGATACCTACACTCACCAGACGAAACGCAGAAGCTGAGCTTCCACTTCACGCCGGTATTCTGTGAGGTCGTGGTACCACAAATTCTTTGTTTTATTGCTTCCGTTAGGTGGCGGTATAAACATTCTGTTTACGCCAGTTGTAAAATACCCAGGCCAGCGATGGGCAGCAAGCACTGACCTCTATATATACAAGTACACTAGACTGGCGTATACACCGTGTCATGATGAGGCAATTTGATTTGCGCCATTTTGGCGCTGACAGCAGAAGTGCACGTCCACGGAACTAATAGTAGGGATAAGACAGTGTGACAAAATATATTGATAAAAATTGTATACCCTACCTATCTCAATAAATAGAATGAACTCTATGGATAGATGGACTCTACCCGTAACGTCTATTCTATTTATGTATCATATTAATAAAATGCCATTATCATTCATCATCATTAAATCCCTTCACAAGTCCGCTGTTGAACATAGGCCTCCCCCAAGGAATGCCACAAAGCACGGTCCTGAGCAACCTGCATCCATCAACTTCCTGTATGTCTTACCAGGTTTTCACTCCATCTAGTGGGGGAACTTCCGACACTTCACCTGCCGGTACGAAGCTGCCACTCGAGAACCTTTTTTCCCCATTTTTCTATACATGGCAAAAAACCAGTATTACTGTCTAGGATTTTATAATAAGCGACATGAGGTTTAAAATTGTTTTATTGAAATAGTCATTCAAGTATCTATATGAAAAAGAAAGAAATAAAGTTATTTCTCGAATTTCGCTTCGCTCACATACACGTTTAAAAATGCGCCTTGCTGAGGTTTCGTTCTTATCGTTACGGTTACGGTTAATGACAGCTTAATGCTGCTTTATTTCGCACGGTGAGTGTAGAGAACCGGAGGCGCTTTTTACTGGAAATGATGCATTCCATTTCAGTCTACAGCAGTGATCTGGAATATTATATAGAAGATATCAATATGCATCGTAAAAGTCTATATGAGCGGCCAGTGTTCAACAGTGAACTTGTTATGAGATTGAATTTTGCAAAACTCAACTATGAAGGAAAATCTTCATGTCTTTCTGCGCAAAATATACTAAATAAATAGAGTGCTCTTGAGCTATTAGATTTTATTTATTATATATGCTTTTGTTTTACTCTAGACTGTATGACTACTCTATTTATGGGAGAACTAAAAGTTAGGACAAAACTACAATAAATTCATTAAATTATTCATAGTATTAAAACTGACACTATATACGGTACTGAAACGGCACCACTATTATTAATTTTTATCTATTATTTATAACTAATTAGCACTGAAAGTGCTCTTTCTTCTTCTGCCTTTTTTGCTCCTTTGTGCCACGCCGCAAATGACCCCAGCTTTTTATTCCCGCAGCGGACGGTTCGCGGTCGGTGCATTCCCGTGATATCTACGGGTAGGGTCATCATCTAGTTACTGTGGTATTACTCATGGCCTTTTGACTTAAGAAGCTTCATCGAACTTAGGGCTTTTCAGGATGCTGCCTATGAAAAGGGTTGGATGATGATTATAATATATTTGTCCGAAGTTACTTTCGTAACGGTGTTCACCTTTGATAATTTTGCATTTCGCTAATAATTTTTCTAACCACCGTCCGAATAGTGGTGGTAGATACCGGCTCTGACGGCTTATTAGTTTCGTTCTATATTCTGGGCGGTGAAATTCGCCCAGGCATGCGAGTGTACGGTATGTACACGGTGTCGCCGGCACGCTCGTGTGGGGGGCACGCTGCGTCGCATTCATTGTTATAAAGCATTGTTCTAAAACGCATTAGTAGCTTTCTTTGTTTAAACTTTGCTTCAGTTGTCCACAGACTGCAGAAGCTACTTACCATTAGGTAAGCTGTAAGTTCGTTTCCACTTCCGGTTTGTAAAATTTAAAAAATATTTAAAACTTTAAGAGATTGTTTTGCACTACAAAAAGATAGGGTCGAATTTATTTTCCACTTTTATATTATAAAATTTAATAAATGCACTTAAACGAACGGAAAACCATTAATTATAATTTCAAAGGAAGCGTAGCGATCAAAGAAAGCCCGCGTAATACAAACGCGTTACAAAACCCGGGGTGGGTTTTGTAAAAGAACGCCACACCGCATTTAGCGCACCAATTTTAGGGTTCTGGTAAAATAGAATAGAATAAATATTTATTGCATAAAACTTTATAGGAGTATCTAGAAAATGCATCAAGAGCATGAATAAATATTTTTAAATAGTAAGTGAATGCATACCACCAAACCCTTAACTTCTATATAATTATAAAGTTATAACATACATATATACGACCCATTACTGGGCACAAGCCTTTTCTCATATCTGAATAGGGGGTTTTAGGGTAATGGAATGCCTGTCGCGCTGCTCTATTAAAATTATTATATAAGCCTGTTCCATTTATAGCAATTTTTTTTATTTGACCGTGTAGTGGCATTCTAAAAATATGAACTACCTAATATCGTCGTAAATAAGTCTCGTGGAAAATAAGCTAACCGAAATATAAAAAGGGGGATTTGACATCAAATGTCAAATTTCGTGAAATTCATGGCGCCACGGCTAAGGGACTTCTTCGTTTGAGAGTAAAACACATTTTTTTTTATAGAATAGGCTGACAAACGAGCACACAGTCCACCTGATGGTAAGTGGTTGCTGCGGCCCATAGACATCTACATCTATCTTCCATTACAAATCAAAATGCAGATGCGTTGTCACCCATGAGGACTGAGATGGAATGCCTCATTTTCAGTAAAAAGGGTCTCCGGTTCTCTACACTCACCATACGAAATACAGCAGCATTAAGCTACTATTTCACGCTGGTATTCTGTGAGAGCGTGGTCCTTCCCCGGTCGAGCCGACCCATTCGTGCTACAACTATACTACTAATATAACTGCAGCATGACTCTACCACGTAGAAACACCAACGTACAACACGTAGAAACATACAACAACCACAAAAGTTTGTTCGTAGCATAGTTGCGTAGCAGTAACGCTTACTATAGAATAAGTATCTTTTCTAATTTCATTATATACAAATTTTTTTAATAGAGGTGAGGTAGAAACTTTGTTTGTTCATTCAACAGGAATTCATGTCGCTAAATATTCAAGTACACATAGTCGCAGCCCCTTATTACAAAGTTTCGTACGTGACGAAAGAAACGTACATGAGAAATGCCAGAAAAATCTTATGGCTACCGACAGATGGGGTCATAGCTGTTTCGTTTACACTATACAATACCTAGAACGACTGTTCCAGCAGCGTCAAAGATGTCTGTTATTGCTATCGTCAATCCGCTTGTTTGGCGTGACTTCTTCTTCACTTAAAAATCAGGTCCAGGAGGTTCACATTTAGCATGGGACATTTAAAAGCTGACTAAGAGGATGAATAAACATTTAATAATGCTTAAAGGCACCTAAACGTATAAAACGTTAATTCTGAAACAATTTAAGCCTTTTTTAATCAATACTTACTTTGAGGCAAGAAGAGATAAACTAGTCGAAAGACAATCTATTTCCAAAGTAGAATGAACTTGCAAGGGGAAAATACTATATTATTTTTATTGATGTTAATGCCTTACTCATTGAACTCATCACACTACCGAAGGTTCCATTATCGCCTATAAAAATCTACCGCCGAAAATAAGCCTCCCCATAGATTCCCATATAGGGGGATATTTGCCAAGTTCCTAGATAGGAGTCGTTAACCACAGTTTTAATAGTTTTAAGGAAGACGTTGCTTTCCATATCCTGGTTTGTTCCCCTCTATGAAGCTTCTTATGACACCCACGGAACGACATAGAGTAGTGGATATTAATACACGGCCCCTACACGATCCACGTCCACGACACGCCACAACCGAAGGTTTGTTGGCTTAAAATGTAATTATTGTATTATTATATACTATAAAAGGAAAAAAAATCTAAAAAAGGACACAATTTATTCTTGCGGTGTCATAAAAATGGACTATGGAAAATTTCAGAAAGATTTTATGACTTTCGACATAACATGGAGGATGAACTATTTCGTTTTGGGCGATAAGGGGGAGCTTTAAAGGTGCAAAAAGTCTCGTAGATGACATGCCTGTCTGTTTAGCGGACTAGGAATAACCTACGTATAACCGAGGATATGTTCACTTTACATACCTGTTTAAATATATGTATCTACGAGTATAATATGTATGTAGTTATATTGTATGTAACTATATCGTTTTTCTACTGTCGTATTCCTGTTTGAAGGTAAAAAATTGTTGAAACAGGTAAAAAAATGGTCCAATCCAGAGGGGATCGCTAATGACTAATTAAAAAAAAAACAATTGCATGACCAGTGGACTGTTACTTACACCCGTATTTATAAAGAAGTAATTACTTGCTGCTAAGTAATTTCTTCATTAAGTCATTACTTAACCTCCTGACGACCAGGAAGCCTAAAGTTTAAGTATTTTCATGAAACTTCTATGGGATATTATTTAAAGCATAAGTACTTAGGGAAAAGTAGTGAAAAAATCCATGTCCGGAAAATCTAGCTTTTCCTTATGTTCTTTATAAAGTACAATTGTAGCTAATTTAGATGTACTTCTAGTAAGACATAAGCGTTACATCTGATTTAAACCAGCTAGACTTTCGTAACATTGCGTAGGAATTTAAAAAATAAAACGTAAAAAAAATGTTGAGGCACAATTTTTAATAAATCTTTCAGAAACTTAACGTCTTGTTACATTTACTCTCTTAAAAAGGAGATAAAAAATAGTATTCTTACTCTTAATATGTTTTCAACTAACACTATATTTGAGAGATCAATGTTAACAACTTAAAGTTTATCCTTATCTTAATAATTGAATAATCAGCCTCATAATAAGAGAGCTTAAGTGAAAAAAAACAAAGCTTCTAAAAATCAACAAGAATAAAATTAAATAAAATTAGAAATCATTCCTCAACTATCTCATGAAAACTTGCAAAGCAGTTTCTGTTAGGCACGAAACATAGACGAAACACTTCACATCTTTTGCAGAAGACGTGGTCTTTTTGTCGCAAGATTTATTTCTGCATCTTGATTGCTTTGGTCCATAATCAGGCATATGGGATGCTTTCTGAAGGCGTCTTTGCTTGGATGGAACTGGTTTGATCATAACTTTGTGCTTCTTATGTTTTGGTTCCAACTCTTTCATTTGGTCTGGATTACTCTCGCTATCACTCTCCGTGTCATTATCTTCAATCAGCTTGGTACCCAAGTTAAGCTTATAATCTCGAAGTTTCCACATAAGGGCCCTGTTTGTGTTTTTTTCTAACTCTGTAGCTCGATATTGAACTACCGCCAAATCAAAGAGATGTGATATCACTCTTACAGTCCATTTGATAGTCCTGCTTCGTGAGGTGCACACAGACAGCATGCGATCAGCGAGGTCCACTCCTCTCATATTTTGATTGTATTTTTTAATGACTTCCGGCCTTTTCACTCTTTCGTAGCCTTTCTTCTTTTTTGACCATCGCTCACAGTCATCTTCATTTTTATTGCTATAGAGAAAAGACATCATCATCACGGGCTTGTTGTCAAGCCACATTGTTTTTGCAAGTTGGCCGTCTTGTCGCAACTTCACTTCACTTGAACCTCGTGGTAGTTTCTTGAATTCTTTTTCTGACGTCAACTTACAATCTTTCGGGATTCTTCCTCTCTGTATAGTACCAGTTCCATGAAATCCTCTTTTGATTAATTCGTCGCACAACTGCACCGAGGTGAAGTAACGATCAAAGTATAGGGAATGCCCTGGGACTAGAGTTCGCGTAAGATGTAGGACGGCTGATTCACCCAATCCAAACCCTTGAGAGTTAAGCTCTGGAAAAGTTTTGTCTCCTTGATAAATTATCATATCACATACAATACCTTGTGGTGACGCAAGGACAAACACTTTGAGGCCAACTGGGTTTGGCTTGTTTGGACAATATTGTCGCATGTGGCATCACCCAGTGAAAGGAATTATCATTTCATCGATGCACATATCTTGTGGACGATCTTGTTGATGGCAGCCATTCAAAATACAATCAAATAATGGTTTAACTTTCTAGATTTTTTCCTATTTCTGCTCCGGAGTAACATCAGCATCGTATACACATTTTAATTGCGTCCTGATAGCATAAAACCTGGTTCGAGTCATGGCTAAAGCAATAATGTTCACTCTGTATTTTCCTGACCAATACATATTGATTTGGGGATATTGGAGGGTAGAAATAACCATCGTTATTCCAAGAAAACTTTTAGTTCTTTTATTGTTAGTCCCAGTGTTTTTCCTTTATGCAATATGTTGGTCCTATTTGTGCTATCAGTAATGGTAGTCAGGATGTCATCAGTAATATATCGTTCGTAGAATGATTGCCACTCCCAATCAGTAGAATCTTCGACCAGGTAAGCTGGTTGCATTAAACTTTCGGCTTCTGGCTCAAACGCATCTGCTAACCATTTATCTAGTGACTCACTGTCATTTTCAGAGTTTCCGCGAAGTGTGATTACACGAGGATTTGTAAGTGAACGACCTCTGCTTGGTCGTCTGCTTTGTGCTCTTCCTCGCGACCTTGGAGCTCTGGAGTCAGTAGATAATGTAGGTGAAGGTGCAGGGTAATCTGATTCAGTAGCATTATCTGAATCATCCGAGTCTGTAATCTCCGTATCGGAATCATTAGCACCAATTGCAACAACATGACAGTCGAGTTCCGGAGGTTTGAAGGTCAGATCATAATCTGAATCATCGCTCGAATAGTCGAATACAGATTCATTTAGTGCGTCAGCGATATTTTCATCATTCATGGCTGAAATAAAAGTGAAAACTCATAAATAATGCCAAAAGTTTTGCAATGTACTTTGTACAGTACGTGGGTAGTTAGTAATGCAAAACTTTGATTTGCGACCCTTGTACTATGCAGAGGACATAAAAATGTTTGAGGTTATAGTGTACTGAATTTTGCAAGTTTCCCATAAAAGTAGGTACAAATCAAACAAATAATCTTATTTTAGGTAAAATATACAAAAATAGTGCATAATATCAAACACACATTAGAGATTAACATGGATAAACTTACGTCTGTGCGAGCGCGGTCCTACTTCACTTGCTTTGGACGCCACTTTTAATAAAATGACAGATGTGACGGAGTGCAATATGGACGAAAGTTACTCAAAAAGAACTAATAGATGGCATTGCAACATCAAAAAAGGGTTGTCATTTCAAACATTTTTGGTTGAATTTTTAATGTTCTATGTACTACATGAAGTACGGTGGTAGTCAAGAGGTTAGAATTCTCAATTACAAAATCTCATTCTATAGTTGAGTACTTACTTGAGCAAATGCTCAAGTAACGTTCGACGCTTCGTAGTTGTTTCTGTGTGGCAACACTTCGTGACTGCGTTTTGTTTCATGAAAAGGCAAACGTAAGGTCTAGATTACTTTTACAAAATCTTGTAATAATATCTTTGATATTACTTTACTTTATATTTATAATAGCAATAGCATTGAATGAAGTAGTTTATATTGTTAAAAGTTAATTATATGATTATTGTCATTTAATGTTGTTGGTACAAAAAAAAAACAAATGCTAGGAAAAACAAAACGTTTGACATGTTAAAACCCTTGTAAATTTAAATAGTCACTTTTTACTCATGGATTATATGCCCACACGTGATTTTTTACTTAGAAAGATTATACATACATTCATTGCTGTCAACTCAACTAATTTACTCTGAAATCTAAACCGTTTTGTCGGCGAGTTGAATTTTTTCTCTATATAACTTTCCATAAACCTGTCCGATTTACGCAAATCGTATAATATAGAATGCGTAAATCGGAGCAAAAATTAATATTAAAAAACTGAAGGTAGCCGGACTAACTATGACATTGGGACGTCAAACATCTCAGTCCCCCCCCCGTGACCATGGGCGCTGTAAAGCACCCGAAACATCGGGATAATAATAAAAATAAATTAAAGTAATTAAACGCGATAAAATCCGTAAATAATAGTTTTATTCAAAGTATAACGGAAAGTTTGAATACAGGCCTCGAAATATCTAATAGGGCAACACAACACAAAAAAAAGAACACATAGCTGACGTGAAGCATCAACGTTCCGGGAAGTCTGCAATTTGCAATCATATCCTAAATAGCCCCAACCATTACATCAGATTTGATAGACCACAAATCCTCGGGAAATGCTAGGAAAAACAAAACGTTTGACATGTTAAAACCCTTGTAAATTTAAATGGTCACTTTTTACTCATGGATTATATGCCCACACGTGATTTTTTACTTAGAAAGATTATACATACATTCATTGCTGTCAACTCAACTAATTTACTCTGAAATCTAAACCGTTTTGTCGGCAAGTTAAATTTTTTTCTATACGTATAACTTTCCATAAACCTGTCCGATTTACGCAAATCGTATAATATAGAATGCGTAAATCGGACCAAAAATTAATATTAAAAAACTGAAGGTAGCCGGACTAACTATGACATTGGGACGTCAAACATCTCAGTCGCCCCCGTGACCATGGGCGCTGTAAAGCACCAGAAACATCGGGATAATAATAAAAATAAATTAAAGTAATTAAACGCGATAAAATCCGTAAATAATAGTTTTATTCAAAGTATAACGGAAAGTTTGAATACAGGCCTCGAAATATCTAATAGGGCAACACAACACAAAAAAAAGAACACATAGCTGACGTGAAGCATCAACGTTCCGGGAAGTCTGCAATTTGCGATCATATCCTAAATAGCCACAACCATTACATCAGATTTGATAGACCACAAATCCTCGGGAAAGAATATCAATTCCTACCAAGGATGATACGCAAGGCTATTGAAATTAAAAAACATCCTAATTTCAATAGAGAAGGAGGCTGGGTACTACCACCTGCTTGGGACCATAATATAATTAATAAAATTAAACCCAAACATACCACTGCAAGACTTCAAAACACAGTTAGTTCATTCTGCGTAGATCGGACCAAAGACAATAATTAAAAAGCTGAAGGAACTCCGTGTTAACTTCGACATCGGGACGTCAGTCACCTCAGTTCCCCGTGATCATGAGTGCTGGAAAGCACCCGAAACTTTGGGTATTAAAAATAAAAAATAAAATAAATAAAACGCGATAACATCCGTAATACTAATATATAAAAGTAATTGCATAAAGTTATGTAAAAGTAGCTGTAAAATGCATCAAGAGGATGAATAAATATTTCTAAATGGTAAATGGATGCTTACCATCGGACCCATAATTTCTATACTTAAATTAAAGTTACAGCATAAATAGAATCCATTACTGGCCACAATCCTCTCCTCATTTAAATTGAATGCCCGTCGTATTTAAATTATATTATTATATAAGCCTATTGCATTTATAATAAATATTTTTAATTGACCGTGTCCTGCACTGCTGTGGCATTCTAAGAATATCCACTACCTAATATTATCTGACAAGATTTCACATCAAATTTAACATTAAATGTCAAATCCATACTTTATATAAAAATATAAAATATATGAATTGACATCAAATGTCAAATTTCGCGAAATCCATGGTGCCGTGGCTATGGGACTTCACCTTCTTTTGGGAGTAAACCACATAAAACGAACACAAGAGGTTCGCAGCATGGTAGCGTAGCAGTATAAGCTATTGTTGCTACGCTTTGGACACACCTATGTTACCACGAGTTACTAAAATTTCAAAAGAAAGTAAAAAACTAAACTCTCATTATTACAGCTCATTGTGTTCACTGATGAACATAAGCCCTCCTCAAGTAATCGCACAAAGCTTAGTCCTGAGTCATCTGCATACATCGACTTACTGCATATGTTTGTACCCAAGTCTTCACTTTATTAAGTGGTGGGTCATCATCGTCACCATCATTACAGTCCTTCACAAGTCCACTGCTGAACATAGGCCTCGCCCAAGGTATGCCACAAAGCACCGTCCTGAGCCACCTGCATCCATCGACTTCCTGCATGGTTTACCAGGTCGTCACTCCATCTAGTGGGGGGTCGCCCTACACTTCGCCTACCGGAACGAGGCTGACACTCGAGAACCTTTTTTCCTCAACGGTTATCGGTTCTTCGAGCTATATGGCCGGCCCATTGCCACTTCAGCTTACTAATCCGTTGGGCTATGTCGGTCACTCTGGTTCTACTGCGTATATTCTCATTTCTAAGTTTATCACGCAGAGAAACTCCGAGCATAGCCCTCTCCATAGCTCGCTGAGCAACTTTGAGCGTTCTCATACGGCCAGCAGTGAAGGACCACGTCTCGGTTCCGTACGTGGTGATGACAACACGCACTGGTTGTATAACTTAGTTTTAAGGTTTTGAGGTATACTTAACGAGAAGATGTGTCCTAATTTCCCGAATGCTGCCCAGCCGAGTTGAATTCGTCGATTGACCTCTCGGTCGAAGTTAGACTTACCTAGTCGGACTATTTGTCCCAGGTAAACGCACTCGTCAACAACTTCGAGCTTAGTGCTCCCGACAACTACCGGCATAGATGTAACATGGACATTACATATGATCTTTGTTTTGTCTATGTTCATATTAAAACCTATTCGTATAGAGAAACTATTGAAGTCATTGAGTATAGTGCGTAGGTCTTTCAGCGATTCTGCCATATCTCGTCTATGCCGACGATATACGGACTATATCGTCGGTAAATCGAATCGGTGAGTGATGTACTCGCCATTGATGTTAATACCGTATCCTTTCCAGTCCAGTAGCTCGAAAACGTCTTCCAATGCACCGGTGAAGACTTTCGGGGATTTCCCACCCTGTGTTTGATAGGTTTCGTACTCTGGTTCTCTACTCGAATAGCCATCGTAGCCATACTGTACAAACACTTCAGCACTTCGATATACCGACAGTCAACTTGGCACCGCTGAAGAGACTGTAGCACCGCCTAATATAATGTTTGATCTGTATAAAAACGAGCGTATCTTTCTTAGAATTTGAAGTTTTGAGAAAAAACTGAAATGCGTACATTTTAAAGAGTTCGAACTTAGGATATAATTTAGTATTAATTATTATTTGAGTATTTTATAGTACACTCAACAGGTTGGTTAGATTCATTAATACGTACAAATTATATAAGATGTAAATTAAAATTAACATTAAACAACATAAGATACGTACTTAAAATAACATATTGTAGTATTTAAATTAAATTCAATAAGTAAATAAAACAGTCAATGGTTAAAGGGAAAAGAAAAGAAATCAGCGGACGATGCGGGCGGTATTGAATGCATGATTCATCAACAAGGTATTATGTTATATGACTTTAGGATGTATATCTCATAATTGTTAGTCTTAGTAACCTGATATTATATCGTATAAATAATACCTTCTCTTTCTTCGAAGAGGTCATCATTACGTAACCAGTGGAAAGAGGCAACTGTAGCTACGAAAGTCTACTTCTTCCTCTGTACAGTTTTCTAGTGAGAAATGCCCTGTACTGCCGGTTCCGGGCACGGACTACACTCTTAGAGAATACTAATGTAAAATAGCAGATACTCTGCTTTTTTAATGGAGGATCAGGTGAACCGTATGTAAACAAGCATACGATACGATATACGATACGAAGTGACACCGCCGCCCATGTCAATAAAATCAATAAAGTGTACGAGTTTATAAATATTTTTATGTCCATTGAAGTTTCGTTAGTGTTATTACGTGTTTTAAGGCTAAATAATATTATTCATTCCCTATTATAATGCGGAGTGCGTTCAGTATAAAATATAAAACACCCTTGTAAAAGCGGTCGCTTTTAAGACGGACTTTAATGAACTTGTTTATTCCCCACATATATTTTTTAGTTTTAATAAATATGCGGTAAGCGATTGTTAGTAGCATATACAAACTAAAACTACTTCAGTTTAAATCATAATCAAAATTTATTTTGACTAGGCGGCGTTATCCTTCTATATAGTATATAGTTCTATATAGTCTATAGTCCACATTCCTCGATTACGAATCAAAATATAGTTGCGTTATCACCCGTGACGACTAAGATGAAATCACTCGTTTCCAGTAAAAAGGATCTCCGGTTCTCTAAACTCACCATACGAAACACAGCAGCATTAAGCCGCTATTTTCGCTGGTATTCTGTGAAAGCGTGGTCCTTCCCCGGTCGAGCCAACCCATTTGTGCTACAACTATACTAATAATGTAACTGCAGCTATACCACGTTAAATATCTAATGGTCATCCGAAAATCTCTTTGAAATATGATCGATACCTAAGTGCATAGAGATGAATAATATTCAGACCACATCTAAAGATGCGAGAGACATCTTATATTGTGACCTATCATCGATTATGAAAATAGTAGAAAACAATTCCATCGCCTTATCTCGACCTGGCGTGAACGTGAGACAATGTTTCTATACGGCAAATGGTTCAGTCTGCTTTGTGCTTTAATCAATCTTTACTTTGCCTGCTCTCCTCAAGATATATATACTGAAGCTTATTTAAATAAAGTCATTGTATATAATGATATGTTTGTATAAACATGTTATTTAAACTTATAATATTGTTATGTTATTCAAAAATAGTTCCCACTTTCCTCTAACATAACCGTTTTAGCCTATCAAAAGTCTACTGCAAAAAATTGGCCTATAGTAAAAATGGGAGGCCCTTTCTGCTGTAGGCCAATGAAGAAGAAGGGGTTCTCTACACAGCTTACGAAAAACAGCAGCATTAAATATTTTGGATTTTAAAATGCTCGTATTGAAAGATGTTTATCTCATTTTGTTTCATTATTGCATTATTCTTTTTTTTTCATTATTGTTTTGTTTTATTATCCGAAGTAGGCCAAGTCAACTCGGAATGACCAACTCGGACAGTTCTTCTTCATGGAACAGCGAATTCACTGTGTGTAATCAAACTACAGCTACTTAGCCACACGCCCTTATAACGCAGGAAACCGTTCCGTGGGTAAGACTTACCAAACTAATTTCTCAATGGCTGTGGATAAGATAAAAATGTTAACCCCGCTGCCACAAAACACGTTGGCAAACTTTGCATAATCTTGAAAACAAGAAATTAAGTTCTCGCATATACAGGTTTTTTCCACGAAGTTTTCTTTACAATGTTGAGTTTTATTAAAATCAGCAGCTTTGCTCGCGTACTATTAAGTTTTAAAGTGTAAGTTATACCTCAGGCCAATACGACCCAACTTCTTATAATAATGTTTATAATTAATTATTATACTAAGTTTAATTTAGTGTGTTTTATCATGCATAACTTTCTACGTGAAAGAACCATGCTGCAGTTATATTGGTAGTATAGTTGTTGCACGAATGGCTCGGCTCAACCGGAGAAGGACCACAATCTCACAGAATAGCAGTGTAAAATAGTAGCTAAATGCTGCTCTGTTTCGAATGGTGAGTGTAGAGAAGTGGAGATCCTTTTTACATGAAACGAGATATTTCATCGTAGTACTCAGGGATGACAACGCATCTGCATTTTGATGCGAATGCGAAATTCAAAGACAAATGTAAATGTCTATGGGTCACAGCATCTACTTGTCATTAGGTGGACTGTGTACTTGTTTATCATCTCCATTCTATAAAAAAGTACATTTGATTAATAAGGATTAATATATGGAGTTGACATCGACAAACTTTTGATATACATATTGAAATATTAAAAATAATATTAATCGATTCCTTATATGGTGCTTTGACATGGCTGCAATGAAACGCCATTAAATACTCAAGTTCAAGTGCAGGTAGCTCAAGTGTGGGTAAACAGTACATTAGAATTGAGAAATCCTTTTCGCGGAGTCAAATACTCGAGACAGACCGTTAAGAGTAACTTCGTTTGATTTAAAAATGATCTCAGACTTATGCGTGGAAATGGAAATGCATTTAATGCATACGTAATGACATTATTACTGTGCAAGTATTGATCTAGAATTTGAATAGAGTTATTTAGCTATTTCTGAGGAATTTTACTGAAGAATAGTCCTGAAATTGTTTACTTTTTGTGCTCTATCAGCCAGTAATATCCTGCAGCTGTAAATATTTTGTGTGTAAATATTTACAGCTGGAGGATATTACTGTACTGTGTAATATTTTTTGTGTAGTTTTCCCTAGTCATCTATGATTGACAATGGGGACATTTAAAATATTCTCAACAATTGAGGCGAGGCCACTTTAGAATAAGGTGAAATATTAGTTATCTTTTATATTAATTAAATCAAACCCAATCTCTATATATTCCTTAAAGTAAAAGAATTAAACAGACAGTAAACATATACAAAAATTAAAGCACATTGAGGCAATGTTTTGTGCTGAGAAACTGTAAACCGTTTAACACATAACATCGCCTCAGTCCCAAGTATCGACGTAATTATGATAAGTGGAAATTATACGTTGTAATTGCAGTGTATAATATATTCGACCCTTGACGCCGTTCCACTTCGAATGGAATCTTTTACTACTATTTATTCGTAAATCATTAGTTGTAAAGGTACGAGATGTATATACCGCCATCTATCGAAATTATTTTAAGATTTCAAATAGTCGCCTCTCACGCCTGGACGCTCGATGTCCACAAGATACTATAAGGTGGGACTAATTTTCTGTTTAGTAATCCGCCTGGTTAAGTACCGTTCTAGCCTGTTTCTGCCGCTAAAAAGCGGTGCGTACACAGTTGTGTTCTGGTCTGAATGGTGTAGAGAGGTGGTACAATTAGAAGCTGTGAGGCATTTTATGGTAATCTTCAAGGGTTATAACCAGAGGTAGTAATTAGATAGAGTTATATAAGTACTTGCATGGAAATGTTAATATTAATATGAATGTTCCCGAGATTTTTTATAGATAATCCCGTTTGACCAACAATATTACAAAAATATGATATTAGAATCCTAGGAGATAGATAAGACAAATAAAACAAACATAGTTAACATACAATTTTTATTAGTGTAAATAACATTAATTTACAATACAAATTATTGCATTACACACAATTACAAATTATATTCTGAAGCAAATTCTCGTACTTATACTTCGCCTTTTTTATAAATATGAAAATACTTTTGCTTCTAGCCTAGACTCGTGGAGTTTTGCTTAATCAAACGGCTCATCGTTATCATTTTCCTTGTTCGATTAATTCTTTTTTTTATAGAACAGGGTGACAAACGAGCACACAGTCCACGTGATGGTTAGTGGTTTCTGTAGCCCATAGACATCTACATTTATCCCCGATTACGAATCAAAATGCAGATGCGTTGTCACTCGTGAGGACTAAGATGAAATGCCCCGTTTCCAGTAAAAAAAGAGGTATCCGGTTCTCTACATTCACCATACGAAATACAACAGCATTAAGCTACTATTTCACGCTGGTATTCTGTGAGATTCAAAGTAACAATAAGATTTGAAGTGTTTGCCTCCGACATTACGGTATAACTTTAATGATAATTGAATTATATGACCATAAGCTTTTCAATATTCAAAATTAATCTCAGGATTTAAGGCATATCCGCTTTATTCTTTCGCTGTATGAAATCAGTTTAAGTACGTAAATATATATATAATATACAACTATATAATAACTGACCTCTAGTTTTAACGGATGTGTAGCCGTCTTTGTTTAAAGTTGATTGCCGAATTCCATTGGCTATCAGGGTAGCCGCTCACTATCAGGTTGACTTATAAGTTCGTAATCATTCCAATTTTATTAAAAAAAGTTACGTTTTAAAATTAGAAGCAGAATGCTTAACTACCATACCGTTAGTTTAAATATCAGATGCTTATTCGTTATACATTTTTATCAACGTTAAATAAGCTAAAAGCCTTTTATAGTTATAAAATTATGTATTTCTACAAGATAGAACATGCTGCAGCTAAGCTATTTTTGTAAAAAGTATTGTAACCGTCTCACGAAACACCAGCGTAATATAGCACCTTAGTGCTGTGTATGTTTATATTGTGTGTAAGACATTCTATCGTAGTCTTCAGAAGTGATAACACATCTGATTTTGATCGAGGAAAGATTTAGATGTCTATGTGTCACAGCCTACACTTGCCATCAGGTGTGAAGTGAAGTAGAAGTAGAAAAATGTTACTATTATTAGTTTCCGTTTTATTTGTTCTGTAAAAAGTTTACTTAAAATTTACATTATGTAAAAAATTAAATTTTTCGTTTCAAACAGACAATATATCACCGCATAGTTTTATCGAAGAATACTGGCTACAGTCACTAGCTCTAAACTAACAACTTTGTTTAACATATTGGAAATTTCTACAAAAGAGTTGTCCTTTTTCATGTAAAACGACGTTAAAATTTAGTTAGAATGTATCCAATCCAATAAAAATAAAATCTAATGTTGTATTATCTTATATAACTGATACTTTATTATATAATTTTCGTTTGGGTGGATGACAAACGAAAACAAAGAATCAAATAACGAATTAATCAATAGTTTTTTCACGTGGTAGAACCATGCTACGGCTATATTATGGTGGTAGCACGAATGGGTAGGCTCGACCTTGGAAGGATAATGATCTAACAGAATACCAGCGTATAATGGCAGTTTTGTATGGTGAGTGTAGAGAACCGCAGAACCTTTTTACTGGAAATGAGGCATTCTATCTTAGAACTCAGGAGTGACAACTCATCTGCGTTTCGATTTTAAATCAACAGACACCACCTCTCTGTTAGGTGGACTGTTGCTCATTTGCTATAATTACTCCTATAAAAATGTGAAATAAGTTTAATAATAAAAATGTTTTTGGCAGCAACTACAAAATATTAAAAAAGGCTGACAGATGCGCCCTAAAACCAGATCTTTTATAAAATAAAGTTAAAATGTTTAGTAGTTGCGTGACGACAAGAAAAAAAAATTCATACATTTTATACGTGGTAGAGCCATGCTGCAGATATATTGATTGTATAGTTGTAGCACGGATGGGTCGGCTCGACCGGGGAAGGACCACGCTCTTACAGAATACCGGCGTCAAATAGCAGCTTAATGCTGCTGTGCTTCGTATGGTGAGTGTAGAGAACCGGAGACTCTTTTACTGGAAAAGAGGTGTTCCATCTTAGTCCTCAAGGCTAACAACGCATCTTCATTTTGATTCGCAAACGAGGATAGATGTAGACGTCTATGGGCCACAGGAACCACTTACCATCAGGTGGACTGTGTGCTCGATTGTCACGCTTTTCCTATAAAAAAAAATTCAGTATTCTAACTGGTCACTCGACAAACAAATATTGTTTTATGGTTAATGGCCTGACAAAAAATAGTACTGCCGGAAAATTGTTCTATGGAACTTTCCCTTTGTCAATCCGTAATGCTCGTTAAAAATATTTGTTTTGTTAGGATCCCTTTAAATTTCAACCTTATGTTTATGGATATTTTATAGTAAGGAAAAGTGTTGATCTCTTTTCTACCTATTTCAAAAAAGGCGGAGCTATTCAATTCGACTACATGTTTTTTTATGTTGTGTTAAATTAGAACTTTTTTTCTGGGAGAACCAATTATTATTATTTTTTTTTTCTGAAAGCTGGTGTTTTTCGTGTAGTTACATAAAAATTTGACTAAGATCTAACAAGCAGTTTTTGAGTTATCCTTAAATAATGGGTATTGAATTAACTTTGAATACATTGACGATGTTTTCTTTTTATTTTCGTTGAAGTCGGATCTACAAAACTATTAATTTTACCAATTGTTATTAGTAATATTTCATTTGTTGAATATAGAATACAATTAAGGGTTTTAATTTGCCGTGGCTTATGCACTGCCTTAGCTCAAGCAAATGTTATTGAAGTTGTAATAAAGTGTCATATTAGTTCGTAACAACATAGACATTGGCTTTTGTTCGCAACTGAATTATAAAGTTTGAAGTTTACAAGTTTACAATACAGTATGTAATCAAATTTTACCTACAGAATTTATAACGCTGTTATTTTCTAGTTCTTATTACTCGAGTAAAGGACTTACTGAACACTACTATAGATATGTCTTTATCAGTCTTAAATAGGCCTCAATAAGATACTTCTTCTGCTTCATCATATCTTAGCTCGCACGTAACGCAATATACTGACAAAATACATCATATAGGATGAACATATGATAGTTTAAAATCACAGGTTATTTAAACTAAGAGATTATTATTATTTTTTAGAAGTCCTTGTTAGATTTTTTTTTCGAATATTGAGATTCCTCTTTCCGTTATCCTAAGGTGAAAAACCGGCCCGAATCGGCCAGTCCAAGTAGGCTCGCGAGCCTCCTTTAGATATGACTTGGTGGAGACTACTGCGAGACAACTACCACAAGACAATTCAACGCATGTACAGTAAATAAATTTTAAGAAGTTATCGTTATATGCGCTATTTCACCTATGAGATATTCTGATCTTTAGATCATAATTGATGAATATACATAAGAAGAACAGAAACATTATATTTACTCTATACCTCATCTATTGGAAACGTTGCCTTGAGAGTACCGTTTTATTACAAATCTTAATCAGTGTCCTATTCGAAAACTTGCGTCTAATAAAACCATAACGTGTTTGAAAATATCTATAGGTAAAATTAAAGAAATTATTTAATATTTACACTAAAATGAACACTATGATATTTAAAAAATAATGGGTAGTATGTACAATATAAAAACAAATCCAAATCGGCGTAATTTTTCATCTTACGACAACGTAAATTTTGAAACCTTTACCACCTGCAAAGGGAAGATTTTACCTACTGTCCTGCTCCTATTATAGATAGCGAGATGGTTTATTATTATTCTGACGGCACAACCCTTACTTAACGTTGTAGTGAAATTTCCATCTTAATTCATTCACAGATTTTTGAGATATGCGTGTCCAGACAGACAGATAGATAACGTTTCTAAAAAATATTGTTTTGACCATTGACTTATATATTACTAGGTTTCGGCATCTGTATTGATAAAACAGTGTACGCTAATGCAAATTTACAAAAAATATTTAATATACAGAAATCGTAGTGTTAGAGTTTTATCGTACCTATATGGATAGCACACAAGAATAATTCATTTTGTGACTGTTTGTGTTGCGAATAATTACTCAATAAAATATTTTTCTTTATTCGTGATAAATACTCGGAGGGTTAAACATTTCTGATAGCTAACGAGAGCATATTTTAGAATAGAAAATATTTCGCGTTAACACATATTTCCATCGGAATATGCGTAATAACATTTTGTGGAATATGAAATATACGTTAGGCCGTATTGTGAAATGTAAGGGATTTCACGTTTGCGTATTTTCGGCCCATGTACATATCTCCGTATTTCGACGATTATTCATTCTTAAGTTAATTACGAATTATGGGTACATAGAACAAAAAAGAGTTCGTATTGCTGCTCTAGGCAGGTTGGTTAACTTGAAATGATTTTTATTTAATTTCCCACACAAGACGACTTTCTAACGATGTTTCATTTTTATCACGACGGTAATGATAACTCATAACTTGTTTTTAATAAAATTGGAATGATTATGAACTTATAAAACAAAATGATAGTAAGTGGCTACTGTAGCCCATGGAGACCTGCAACCAACTTTAAACAAAGAAGGTTACAACCCTCCAGATGCGTTACAACCCTTGTGGATTAACATAAAATGCCTCACAACCTCTAATTGTACCACCAGAACACACAGCTATTTGGCAGCAGAAATAAGTTGGAATAGTATCCACCCTCGCAAAAATAATTCCGATAGATGGCGGTATAAAAATCTCGTACCTTTACAACTAAAGATTTATATTATAGTAAAAGAATCCAACCAAAGGGCAACAGCGACAAGGTGCGAGATGTCTAGTACCGCAATTACAACGAATAATTTCCACTTGTCATAATTACGTCGATACTTAGGACTGAGGAGATGTTATGTGTTGACAGTTTCTAATCACAAAACATTTCCTCGATGTGCTTCAATTTTTGCATATGTTTACTATCTGTTTAATTCTTTTACTTTAAGGAATATATAGAGTTTGGGTGTGATTTAATTAATATAAAAGATAACTAATTCTAATTCCTTATTCTAAAGTGGCCCCGCCCTCGTTGATGAGAATATTACAAATGTCCTCATTGTAAATTTTGACGATTATTCATTCTTAAGTTAATTACGAATTATGGGTACATAGAACAAAAAAGAGTTCGTATTGCTGCTCTAGGCAGGTTGGTTAACTTGAAATGATTTTTATTTAATTTCCCACACAAGACGACTTTCTAACGATGTTTCATTTTTATCACGACAGTAATGATAACTCATAACTTGTTTTTAATAAAATTAGAATGATTATGACCTTATAAAACAAAATGATAGTAAGTGAAGTGTCTACTGCAGCCCATGGAGACCTGCAACCAACTTTAAGCAAAGAAGGTTACAACCCTCCAGATGCGTTACAACCCTTGTGGATTAACATAAAATGCCTCACAACCTCTAATTGTACCAACACACAGCTATTTGGTGGCAGAAATAGGTTGGAGTAGTATCAACCCTGGCAAAAATAATTCCGATAGAAGGCGGTATAAAAATCTCGTTCCTTTAAACCTAAAGATTTATATAGTAAAAGAATCCAACCAAAGGGCAACAGCGACAAGGTGCGAGATGTCTAGTACCGCAATTACAACGAATAATTTCCACTTATCATAATTACGTCGATACTTAGGACTGAGGAGATGTTATGTGTTACAGTTTCTAATCACAAAACATTTCCTCGATGTGCTTCAATTTTTGCATATTAAGTTTACTATCTGTTTAATTCTTTTACTTAAGGAATATATAGAGTTTGGGTGTGATTTAATTAATATAAAAGATAACTAATTCTAATTCCTTATTGTAAAGTGGCCCCGCCCTCGTTGATGAGAATATTACAAATGTCCTCATTGTAAATCGAACAGATAACTAAGGCAAATTCTTACACACAAAAAATTACACAAAACATTTACAGATGCAGGATTTTATTGGCCGACAAAGAACTAAAAGTATAAATTACAGGACAATTCTTCAGCAAAACACCTCAGAAGTAGCTAAATAACTCCGTTCAAAATATTCTTTACTGTCGAGTGTTGCTAAATTCTAATAGAAAGTTTACCCACACTTGAGCTACCTGCATTTGAGCTTGAGTATTTAAAGGCGTTTCATTGGAGACATGTTAAAGCACCATACAGGGAATCGATTAATATCAATTTTTATACTTCAATATGTCGATCAAAATTGTATCGATTTCATCTCCATGTATAAATCATTATTAATCTAATATACTTTTTAGTAGAATGGAGATGACAAACAAGTAAACAGTCCACCTAATGGCAAGTGGATGCTGTGGCCCATAGACATTTATATGTATATATTTTTGAATAAGAATTAAAATGCAGATGCGTTGTCATCCCTGAGTACTACGATGAAATATCTCGTTTCAAGTGAAAAAGGTCTCCGGTTCACTACACTCACCATATGAAACGCAGTATATAGAAGCATTAAGCTGCTATTTTACGCTGTTCTTCCCCGGTCAAGCTGACCCATTCGTGCTACAACCATAATATAGCTGTAGCGTGGCTCTACCACGTAAAGCTCTGTAATATTTGTATGACTTGTGGACGGACGGCTGTAATGAAGATAATGCTAACTATTTACTAAAAGCCATAGTACCTAAGAGCTAAGCGCTTGAAGTCAATTTACATTACACATGTCGCACGGTTTCTATTACCGCCCGTGCCAATAAAATTGTTAATTGAAATTTTAAGTACTAATTCCCCACTCGCTTTTGTTACACACATATCGGAGCAATAATGTTTTAGGGCCTTGTGCCTGAGGGTGTGTGTGACCTATGCAATAATATGGGCCAGTGGATATTCTTACACAGCCAATACACGGTTAACTTAATTTTAATTTAAAATTAATATTATTTTAAACCAAAATATCCTAAACTTATTCTAGTAAATTAGAATATTAAAATTTTCCTCACGTCTTTACTTACAACTTGAAACTATTTACTAACTGCTATACGAGCTTAACCACGAGTTGATTATGCCGATTGTGCATTATGCAATGCAATTTGAACATAGAAAATCAGACTCTTTAGTTTGATTAAAAGGCGCATCACTATCGCAGGACGAATGCGATTGATCTGGTCTTTCGAATATTCTGGGACTGATTGAATTAATATTCATGACTGAATGAGGACCACTATTATGTTCGATGTTTCGTTTCTACATGCTGTGAATGATTCGAATTATTCACCATAGTGAATAAAACTATTTTTACGAATTTTATCACCTTTAATTTACTTATTTTTAAATCCCTTCGTTACGGCTGCTTTGCAGCATCCATGGTCACGAGAGACGGATGTGATTGACGCCCTGATCTCAAATTTAGCTTGGAAAACCTTCAGCTTTTAATTTATGTTTAAATTTGAAGTTAAATTTTAAATTCACATACCGATTAGAAATACTGTTATTCAATATACATTAAAACTAAAATTATATATATGTATAATTTATATTTTCTCGCTACTGCAAATATTTTTTTATTTTAATTTAGGGTTCCGCTAAAATAGAATAGAATACGTCTTTATTGCATAAAGCAATGTAAAAGTAGCTGTAAAATGCATCAAGAGGATGAATAAATATTTCTAAATAGTAAATGGATGTATACCATCGGACCCATAAGTTTATACCTAAATTAAAGGTACAGTATATATACGATCCATTACTGGGCACAATCCTTTTCTCATATCTTAATTGGGTTTTAGACTGTTAAATTGAATGCCTGTCGTATTTAAATTATTATATAAGCCTATTGTATTTACAATAAATATTTTTATTTGACCTTGTACTGCACTGCTATGGCATTCTAAGAATATCCACTACCTAATACTATCTGACAGGACTACACATCACATTTAACATTAGATGTCATGTGATGTGTCATGTGATCCATACTTTATATAAAAATATAAGGTATGTGATTTGACATTAAATGTAAATTTCGCGTAATCCATGGTGCCGCAGTTTTGGGATAGTCTTCTTTTAAGCGTAAACCACATAAAACAACCACAAGAGGCTCGCAGCATGGTAATGTAGTAGTATAAGCTATTGTTGCTACGCTTTGGACACACCTATGTTACCATGAGTTACGGCATGGGTTGCTTCTTTTATCTCCTTTGTCAGTAAAAAGTGCAAAAGAAAGTAAAAAAACTAGACTGTGGCCGTGGAAGGAAAAGGGGAGATCTCCCGCCGGGCAAGGTATTCTGCCCAGGGAGCGGCCAACACTCCGTGTAATAGTTTGGAGATATTCTATATATACTGTTTATGATTCGGAATTTTGATAGCGTGATTTAGGTTTCGGTGTGTTTCGTTTGTGGCGCGACCACAGCGCCGCCAAATCATCCCCCTGCTCAGAGCAGAGGTCAATAGTGCAGCCTCGTTGCCGACGAATGTGCAAGTGTCAGGAGATTGCCTAGTAAATCTGCGGTGAGTCGAGATGAGGACGAGTTGGACATGCTTGTAAGAACTGAAGACTACAGACGACGATTCTCAGTAGTGAATGGTAGGATTTCTTGACGATAATGACGAAGGCTTGAAGTTGTAGTTTCCGAAGGTTGTTAGTTGCGTGTTCAGATCACGTCGGGTGGTCACCACCGTGGCCGTGGAAGGAAAAGGGTAGATCTCCCGTCGGGCCGCCGGGGGAGCGGCTAACACTCCGTGTGATAGTTTGGAGATGTTCTATATATACTGTTATGATTTGGAATTTTGATAGCGTGATTCAGGATTCGGTGTGTTTCGCTTGCAGTGCGACAACAGCGCCGCCACACTCTCACTGTTACAGCTCACTTGTGTTCACTGCTTAACATAGGCCTACCTCAAGTAATCGCACAAAGCTTAGTTCTGTATCATCTGCATCCATCGACTTACTGCATATGTTTCCCAAGTCGTCACTTTATTTAGTGGTGGGTCATCTTAAAGTTTTTAGTCACTGCGAAATAAAACTAATCTTAGCAAAGTTGACAATATTGTATTAATCTATATGATAGTTTATATAATATTAGATAATTATAGAGTCAAAACCGAGCTATGAGTATTTGTTATTCTAAAAAGGATTATTAATTGAGATTTAAAATCATCGGGGTTTAATCTGCATAAAAACGAGCGTATCTTTCCTAGAATTTAAAGTTCTGAGAAAAATCTGAACTGCGTACATTTTTAAAGAGTTGGAACTTAGGATATAATTTATTATTTGAGTATTTTTATAGTACACTCAACTGGTTGGTTAGATTCTTTAACACTTACAAGTTAAATAAGGTGTAAATTAAAATTAACATTATACAACATAAGATACGTACTTAAAATAACATATTGTAGTATTTAAATTAAATTCAATAAGTAAATAAAACAGTCAATGGTTAAAGGGAAAGGAAAAGAAATCGGCGGACGATGCGGGCGGTATTGAATGCATGATTCATCAACAAGGTATTATGCTTTATGGCTTTATATGACTTTAGGATGTATATCGCATAATTGTTGGTAACCTGATATCATATCGTATAAATAATACCCTTGCTTTCTTCGAAGAGGTCATCAGTACGTAAACAGTGGAAAGAGGCAACTGTAGCTACGAAAGTCTAGTGTAAAGCGTTGTAGGACCTCCTGAGAATTTACTTCTTCCTCTGTACAGTTTTCTAGTGAGAAATTCTCTGTAATGTCGGTTCCGGGCACGGACTACACTCTTAGAGAATACTAACGTAAAATAGCAGATACTCTGCTTTTTTATAGGAAGATCAGGTGAATCGTATGCAAACGAGCATACGGTTCGCCTGATGTTAGGTGACTACCGCCACCCATGAAAATTGCAGCATCAGGGGAATGGCAGGTGCGTTTCTTATTGGAGAGTGAAGAGAACCGCAGACTCTTTTTACTGGAAACTAGGTATTCCATGTTAGTCCTCAGGGGTGACAACGCATGTAAAGAGAGATTGCAACGCTTGCGTTTTTATTTAATACAGTTTGTATTATATAAAGCAGTTTATATAATACAAATTGTATATATATAATACAGTTTGTATTATATAAAACAGTATAAGCCAATAAAGTGTACGAGTTTATAAATAATTTTATGTCCATTAAAGTTCTGTTCGTGTTATTACGTGTTGTAAGGCTTAATAATATTGTTTATACAACAGTATAAAATATAAAACACCCTTGTAAAAGCGGTCGCTTTCAAGACGGACTTTAATGAACTTGTTTATTCCCCACATATATTTTTTAGTTTTAATAAATATACTTCGTACATCATTGTACTCAGTAATTAATTATTTTCAAAAAAATGCATAATATAGAGACACCGTTACATTAGCTTGCGATGAATGTTAGTGGGATTTACAAACTAAAACTACTTCAGTTTAAATCATAATCAAAATTAATTTTGACTAGGCGGCGTTATCCTTTTATATAGTATAAAGTTCTATATAGTCTATAGGCCACATTCCTTGATTACGAATCAAAATATAGTTGCGTTATCACCCGTGACGACTAAGATGAAATGACTCGTTTCCAGTAAAAAGGATCTCCGGTTTTCTAAACTCACTCTTTATCTCTTTTTGTTTCATTATTGCATTATTCTTTTTTTTCGTTATTGTTTTTTTTTTCATAATCCGAAGTGGGCCAAACACACTCAGAATGACCAATTCGGACAGTTCTTCTTCATGGAACAGCGAAAAGCGGAACCCTATCATTCAGTGTGTGTAATCAAAGTACAGCTACTTAGCCACATGCCCTTATAACGCGGGAAACCGTTCCGTGGGGAAGACTTACCAAATTAGACCATCACTAATTTCTCAATGGCTGTGGATAAGGGAAGAGTTAACCCCGCTGCCACAAAGCACGTTGCAAAACTTTGCATAATCTTGAAAACAAGAAATTAAATTCTCGCACATGCAAGTTTTTCCCACGATGTTTTCTTTACAATGTTATGTTTTATTAAAATCAGCCGCTTTGCTCGCGTACGATCAAGTTTAAAGTAATACCACAAGCCAATACGACCCAACTTCTTAAAATAATTTTTATATTTACTTATTATATTAAGTTGAATTTAATGTGTTTTTTCATGCACAACTTTCTACGTGGAAGAATCATGCTGCAGTTATATTGGGAGTGTAGTTGTTGCACGATTGGGTCGGCTCAACCGGGGAAGGACTACGCTCACACAGAATAGCAGTGTAATATAGTAGCTAAATGCTGCTGTGTTTCGAATGGTGAGTGTGGAGAAGTTAAGACCTTTTTTACTGGAAACGAGATATTTCATCTTAGTACTCAGGCATCTGTGCTGACAACGCATCTGAATTTTGATTCTTTTTCAAAGATAAATGTAAATGTCGATGGACCACAGCATCTACTTGCCATTAAGTGGACTGTGTACTTGTTTATCATCTCCATTCTATAAAAAAGTACATTTGATTAATAAGGATTACATGGAGGCTTTCTGATAGTCCACATACGCCAGGCAAAGTGGCAGATTGTACTCTTCGGACTTCTGTACAATTTGCCGAAGGGTATGTCTATGGTACTAAAGCCTTTTCGGAAACTGGCTTGTTCGGGAGGCTAGAAGTCGTTGAGTCTGCGTGCGAGACGGTCTGTAATGACTGTCGAGAACAGCACGTAGACGCGGTTCAGAAGGGATATCGGTCTGTATTTTTCTAGAGGGTTTTGTCACCTTTCTTGAAGAACAAGATCACCGCACTTCTGCTCCACGCCTCAGGAGTAATGCCTCCATGGAAGATGGAATTAAAGAGCTTCTGAAGGACTTTAAGTACCGGTTTTCCACCCGCTTTCAGAAGCTCCGCTGTAATTCCATCCTCGCTCGGGGACTTGCCGTTTTTAAGGTGCTGGAGAGCCATTCTAATCTCGCTCAGACTGACGTCCGAGATATCATCGGAATAGTGTCGGATAAGACTTGCTCTTGGATTGTTACTCACACATGCGTGTGACTCCAACGATGATGTGTATAGTCATAGAACCTCTCAATCTCACTCAAAATCTCAGGTGTCCCGGAAACTGTGCCGCCACACTCAGTCTTCAGCTTTGACAGTTGGCTCTTACTGGCAGACAGATCTCTGGCAATGACTTTGGAGTCCTGGTTCCGCTCGATCGCTTCTTCAATATGAGCAGTATTGAAGTTGCGTTAGTCTCGCCGCATGCATTTGAAGATCTGTCTGTTCAGTTGCCTATATACTGCCAAATCTGTTGAAAATTGCAGCATCATCTCCCTTCTAACAGCCATGAGATTAAGAGTGTGATCGGAGAGTTTTTGTGTTCTACTGCGGCGGGTCTTGCAGAACTTAGCTCCGACCGCATGGACAGTTTCCACGAGCTTGTTATTTATATCATCCACTACATTGCAATCTTCTAGGCACTGAAAGCGGTTACGTAACTCGAGCTGAAAGGTTTCGGGATTCTGGCTTAGAGCTCGAGGGGAACGGAGCGTTGAGTCATTAGACGAGACCTCTCCAACTTAACGTTTAGGTAAAGTGTGCCTCAAACCATTCGGTGATCGCTGCCAGTTTTCAACCTTGCGATCACTGAGACATCACTGAACAGTTGGCGTCTGGTCGTCATAATGAAGTCAATCTCATTTTTTGTCGAACCGTCGGGGCTCGATCAGGTCCACTTCCTGTGGGGCCGCTTTTGGAAAAAAGAGTTCATCATAGGGTCCCTTTTTCTCCATAAAGTCATCCAGCTGCTGAACCTACGGTTCCGTTGCCCTACTCCCAATTTCCCTAACTTCAGCTCACTGCATTCTCTTGTGTTTGAAGTCTTCCATCAACACCGTGTAGTGGGTTTTGGAGGACTCCATGTCTCTAGAAATATCTTCATACATTTCCTCCACCTCCTCATCAGGATGTGCTGAGGTTGGTGCATAAACCTGTATGACCTTCTGCGAATACCATTTAGTGGTTCTGAGCACCCTCGTGCGACCCTCGTAGACATAATACTCCCAGTCTTTAAAACGTTGTTGACGAGAGACTTGTGGATGATAAATCCGACACCTGCTTGGGACAGATGGTCACCCTCCCTGTAATAGAACCATTAGCCGGATTCGAAGTTTACCGTAAGGTAAGAGAACAAGTTGCTGGACTCGAGGATTACCGTGTCCTCCCCCTTTCTTCGGACCTCAGATAATCCAATAATATCCCAGCGCAACTGTCTACCCCTGCGTGCGTGCGTTATACGTTGCCAGGTCAAGTCGTCGTAGGTTGCAACCGAAACTTTACTGGAGATTCTTAGCACCCCCAGCCACGCCGTTACCATGTTCGCCACCGTAGCCAGGAATAGCAGGGCAGCCAGGGACTGGGGGCCATTTGTTTGCGTCGTTGCTCATGGGGGGATATTTTCCATATGTGCCACGCTTGGCGAGCGGGTTGGCAACCGCAGTTTTTTATTATGTCATTGTTGTTATTGAGAAGATGCTGCTGCCCATCTCCTTTCTTTGTCCCTCTGTCGCCTCTTACGACACCCACGGGAAGATATGGGGTAGTGGATATTCTCAACCGTATCATCATCATATCCATATATATGAGAAATATTATAAATAATATTAATATGTATAAGAAAAACTTTGATTCCGTCGAAATTTAGGCGGTGCTACAGTCTCTTCAGCGATGCCAAGTTGACTGTCGTGTGATAGAAGTGCTGAAGTGTTTGTACAGTAGGGCTACGATGGCTATCCGAGTACAGAACCAGAGTTCGAAACCTATCCAACTGCAAAGAGGTGTAAGACAGGGTGACGTTATTTCCCCGAAACTCTTCACCGCTGCATTGGAAGACGTTTTCAAGCTACTGGACTGGAAAGAATACGGTACTAACATCAATGGCGAGTACATCACTCACCTTCGATTTGCCGACGATATAGTCCTTATGACAATCACTGCAGGGCTTTATGTTATAGACTATACTATGCTCAATGACCTCAATAGTGCCTCTCAACGGATAGGTCTTAGGATGAACATGGACAAAACAAAGATCATGTTTAATGTCTATGTCACACCTATGCCTGTAGTTGTTGGGAGCACTAAGCTCGAAGTTGTTGACGAGTACGTTTACCTGGGGCAAATAGTCCGATTAGATTCGTCCAACTTCAACCGAGAGGTCAATCGACGGATTCAACTCGGCTGGGCAGCGTTCGGGAAATTACGACAGATCTTCTCGTCAGGTATACCTCACAACCTGAAAACTAAAGTGTACAACCAGTGCGTGTTGCCAGTGATGACCTACGGAACGTAGACGTGGTCCTTCACTGCTGACTGTATGAGGACGCTCAAATACTCGGGGTCTATCTGCGTGATAAACTTAGAAATGAGAATATCTGTAATAGAACAAGAGTGATCGACATACCCCATCGGATTAGTAAGCTGAAGTGGCAATGGGCCGGCCATATAGCTCGAAGAACCGACAACAGTTGGGGAAAAAAAGGTTCTCGAGTGGCAGCCTCGTACCGGTGGGTGAAGTGTATGGCGACCCCCCACTAGATGGAGTGACGACCTAGTAAGACATGCAGGAAGTTGATGGATGCAGGTGGCTCAGGACCGTGCTTTGTGGCATACCTTGGGGGAGGCCTATGTTCAGCAGTGGACTGGTGAAGGGCTGTAATGATGATGATGATGATGAATACATGGAGATGACATCGATAAACTTTTGATATACATATTGAAATATAAAAAATAATGTGTAAAGGTGCTTTGACATGTCTGCAATGAAACGCCTTTAAATACTCAAGCTCAAGTGCAGGTAGCTCAAGTGTGGGTAAACAGTCCATTAGAATTTAGAAACCCATTTCGCGGAGTCAAATACTTGAGACAGGTCGTTAAGAGTAACTTCGTTTGATTTAAAAATGATCTCAGACTAACGCCCCATAGAGAAACGGAAATGCATTTAATGCATACGTAATGACATTATTACTGTGCAAACCTTGATCTAGAATTTGAATTTACAACATTCTCAACAATTAGGACGGGGCCACTTTATAATAAGGTGAAATATTTCATATCTTTTATAATTTAGTTTAGTTTGGGTTTGATTTAATTAATATATTTTATATTAAATAAAACCATTATTTACGGATTTTATCGCGTTTATTTACTTTAATTTATTTTTATTATTATCCCGACGTTTCCGGTGCTTTACAGCACCCATGGTCACGGGGGGACTGAGATGTTTGGCGTCCCAATGTCATAGTTAGTCCGGCTACCTTCAGTTTTTTTAATATTAATTTTTGTTCTGATTTACGCAAAACGAGCTTATAGTATCATGAAGTCTTGCAATGGTATGCTTGGGTTTGGGTTTAATTTTGTTAATTATAGGATCCCAAGCAGATGGTAGCACCCAACCATCTTCTCTATTGAAATTTGGATGTTTTTTAATTTCAATAGCCTCGCGTATCATCCTTGGTAGGAATCGGTGTTCTTTTGCGAGAATTTGTGGTTTATCAAATCTAATGTAACGGTGGGACGATCTTGAACATGTTCGCAAACTGCAGACTTCCCGGAGCGTCGGTGCTTCACATCAGCTATATGTTCCTTCACGCGGGTTTTTATAGATCTCTTTGTTTGACCTATGTAAGAGAGACCACATTCACAATCTAGCTTGTACACACCTGCATCTTGTAGAGGAATATTACATTTGATGGATGGTAAAAATTGACTAATCTTCTTCAGCGGCTTGTAGTATGTTTTAATGGACGCTCGCTTCAAGATGTAGCCAATCTTGTCCGTGACTCCTCTGACATATGGTAGTAGAGCAGGCGCGCGCTCGACTGTGGCCGGCTTCACTCGTTCACTGTGACGTAGGCGCGGGACCCGAAGCTTGTTGTCTTGCAACGTGTGAATTCAACGAATTAAACGCGATAAAATCCGTAAATAATAGTTTTATTCAATGTGTAGTGTTCGCGTAAATTTAGGAAATCATTATATTTTATATTAATTAAATCAAACCCAAACTCTATATATTCCTTAAAGTAAAAGAATTAAACAGATAGTAAATATATGCAGAACATGGTGTCCTCTGCTAAGTCCTTAGCGGTCAACCGCCGTAGAGTCTACATTAACTGAGGATGCCTCGTGTAGAGGCGAAATACGTGTCTTATTATCGTCGTTTGTGTGTCTTACCTGGAATAGTGGTGTTGGAAGTAGTGGTGCCGGGAGTAGTGGTGCAGGGACTAGTGGTGATGGAGTTAGTGCATGCAATTGAGGGAGGGCGGGAGGTGCTCTTCAATCCAGGTGAGACACATCATTGTATTTATATAGCGGAAGGTTGCGAAGTATTTTTTATTATAATGGATTTCCGCAAAGTAACGCCTGATTCTATCAATTAGCTGTCTTTTTTTGGATCCTAGTCTTTTTTATGCTTCTCGCCAGACGATCCCAACGTTGTTGCTGATTCTGTAGCTGATGTTAGTACTTTAGGGTATGAAACTTTTTATAACGTCCTCTGTAGTGCCCATCGGAATCAGATCACAGCCATGGTTTAGTAGCTCCTGTAAAATAGCATCACGCTATAAGCACGAGTGCTACCGGACCTGGGCTGACGCTTCAACTTCTCGGGATGTTAACATCAGCGTTCTTAAAAAGAAGTGTAATTCAGCCTCCAGGTCCTTCAAAAGAGTCATTGCCAAGGCAAGGTCTGAGCACATCGGCAGAATTGGCGAGAAGCTAGTTTGCCTTCCTTCGGAAACTCGTGAATTTTGGGATCTCGCCAAGGCTGTCTAAGGCTACTTCTGTCAGTCGTCTCTTCCATCTCTGTACAGAAAGAACGACTCACTGGCCCGCGTCGCAAAGGAGAAAGCCGATCTGTTAGGCTCTCTCGTTGCGCCCAACTCGACTCTCTATGACGGGGGGAACACATCGCCGACCATCCCGCGTTGTGAGTGCTCCACACCAGATGTGCGGTTTACACAGCGCTCGGTTCGCAAATTACTCCTCTCCCTGGATATCAGCAAGTCGGCTGGCTCTGATTAAGTCCCTCCCATTATGCTGAAGAAGCGTGCTCCGGGGCTGACACTAGTTTTATCGCATCTTTTCCGGTGCTTCTACTCTCAATGCGTAGTCCCAAATTCTTGGAAGACAGCTTTGGTTCACCCTAAAAAAAGCGACTGCTCAGACCCGTCCAACTACAAACCTGTCGCTATCACCTCCTTGTTCTCCACAATAATAAAGTCCATTGTAAACTGCCAGCTCATGAAGTACCTTGAAGATCACCAGCTGATTAGTGACCGCCAATACGGCTTCCATCGTGGTCAATAAGCTGGTGATATTTTGGTTTACCTGACTTATATATGGGCTGAGACAGTAGAGCCCAAGGAGGAGGCATTGGCCGTTAGTTGGGACATAGCGAAGGCGTCGTAGTAGACAGTGCGTGCCCTAAATACAAGCCTATTAACGCTGGTGTTCCACAAGGCTGCGTGCTATGACCAACGCTGTTTCTTCTGCATATCAGTGATATGTTGCGAACAGGTAACATTCATAACTATGCAGACGACAGCACTGGTGAAGCCTCATACACCGGCCGTGTATAAGGTATCAGCAGTATTTTCAATTTATATATTTCTCGGGAAAACGTCGGTGAGTACCGGGACAAACTTATGTTTGAATTCGAGTCTTTGCTTAACAAAGTCTCGGATTGGGGCGACTAAATTTGGTCCAATTCAATCCCCCGAAAGCCACAAGTTTGCGCGTTAACCGGTAAAACCCTTTGTCGTATCTCCTCAGTTTAAAGGCACTCCCCTTGCAGCCTCAGCAAACATCAGAATCCTCTGCGTCGACATATCGAATAGTGTGCAGGTTGGTCACTTGCTGGGAAAGGCCAAATTGGCCTCTAAAAAGCTAGGCGTGCTCAGTAAAGCGGGACAGTATTTCATGCCGGCACATCGCTTGCGCAAATTCAGCCTCACATGGGATTCTGTTCTCATCTCTGGGCCCAGAGCGATTCAAATTGTCGACGACCAAGTTCTTTAATCGGCTTGATTTAATGGCGCTGCTTAGGGATGTTGCATCCCTTTGCGTTTTCTATCGTTTCTACCACGGGGATTGTTCTGAGAAAGTGTTTGGATTAATTCCTGCCGCCAAATTTCATGAACGCACATTGCGTCAAAATTAACGATACAATCCTTACCATCTGGATTCTTTGCGGTCCACCACTATGCGTTTTGCAAGGAATTTTTTTTCCTCGTACAACTTCTCTATGGAATTGTTTATCATCGGCGATTTTTCCGGACCGATAAGACTTAGGGACCTTCAAGAAAAGAGCTTACTCCTTTCAAAAAGGTCGGCAATGCTCCTGCAATTCCCCTGGGTTTTCGGTTGTTCATGGGCGGTTGTAGTCACTTACCATCATTTGAGCCTCATGCTCTTTTTCCCCCTCTTCTATAAAAACCTGCGAGCTAAGATAAGACTTATCTAAGCTCGCAGGTTAAGATAATGGACTAATATTATTACTACTTTATTATTATTTGTTAAAAGTCTTTGTTAGAATTTTTTATCGAATATTGGGATTCCTCTTTTCGCTAACCTAAGGTGAAAAATCGGCCGCAATTGGCCAATCCAAATGGGCTTGCGAGCCCACTTTAGATATGGCTTGGTTAACAGCGGTGAGACAACTATCACAAGACCATTACAGTGCGTTTACAGTAAATAAATTTTAAGAAGAGATCGTTACATGAGCTATTTCACCTATGAGATATTCTGATCTTTACATCATAATTGCTGAAATTATATCTAAAGAACAGAAACATTATATTTACTCTTTACCTGATCTATTGGAAACTTTGCGTTGAGGGTACCATTTTATTACAAATCTTAATCAGTGTCTTATTCATTACTTGCGTATAATAAAACCATTACGTGCTCGAAAATAACTATAGAGCCATGTAGGTAAAATTAAAGAAAAATTAATATTAAAAAAACTGAAGGTAGCCGTCGGTTCGGTTAATTTTTACACTAACATAAACACTATGATATTCAGAAAATAATGGGTAGGAATAGTATAAAAACAACTCTAAATCGGCGTTATTTTTCGATCTCACGACAACGTAAATTTTAAAAGTTTTTATTTTATTATATTATATATTATTCTGACGGCACAACCCTTACGTAACATTGTAGCGAAATTACCACTCAAAGGTTTTTGCCATAGGCGTGTTCAGACAGACAGATAGATAACGTTTTCAAAAAATATTGTTTTATCAATACGAGTACAGATGTATTGATAAAACAGTGTACGCCAATTGAAATTTACAAAAAATATTTAATAAACAGAAATCGTAGAGTAAGTGTCTTATTATAATATTTAAAAAAAAGTAATCTTCTTTATAATAGATAACACAAAATAATAATTCGTTCTGTGACTCTTTGTGTTGCGAAGAATTACTAACTAAAATGCTTTTCTTTATTCATTATAAATACCAGGAGGGCAAAATATTTCTGATAGCTAACGAGAGCACATTTCAGAACAGAAAATGTTTCGCGTTGCTACATATTTACATCGAAATATGCGTAATAACGTTTTGTGGAATACGAAATATACGTTAGGGCTTATTCTGAAAAGTAAGGGTTTTCGTGTTTGTTTTACCCATGTATATCCGTGTTCTGACGATTATTCATTTTTAAGTTAATTACGCATTCTTATTTATGAGGGGTATATGAGAAAAAGAGAGTCCGCATAGCTGCTCTTAGCACGTTGGCCAACTTGACGTGATTTTTATTTGATTTCACATACATGACACTTCCTAACGATGTTTCTTTTTTACTACGATTCTAACGGTAAATTATAACTTGTTTTTTAATTGGAATGATTACGAACTTATAAGTCAACCTGATAGTAAGTGGCTACTGCAGCGTATGGAGACCGGCAACCAACTTTAAACAAAGAAGGCTATAGATACGTTATAACTCTTAAGGATTAACATAAAATGCCTCACAGTCTCTAATTATATCACCTCTCTACACAATTCAGACCCAGAACACAACTGTGTACACACAGCTTTTTGGCGGCAGAAAAAGGTAATACTGGTATCAACACCAGCGGATTTCTAAACAGAAATGTAGGCGTATATTGTAGGCATCGAACGTTCAGGTGTGAGAGGCGACTATCGGAAATCCCAAGATAATTCCGACAGATGATGGATATAATATATAAACAACTCGTATCTTTACAACTAAAGATATATATATAATATATATATATATATATATATATATATATATATATATATATATATATGTATATATAGTAAAAGATAAGAAGAAAGGCAACGGCGTCAATGTGCGAGATGTCAAGCACTGCAATGAGATCGCATAATTCCCAGTTATCATAATTATGTCGATACTTGGAACTGAGGTGCTGTTATGTGTTAAACAGTCTACAGTTTCTATGCACAAAACATTGCCTCAGTGCGCCTCAATATTTGCGAATTTTTACTCTATTTTTAATTATTTTACCTAGAGAAATATATAGAGTTTGGGTTTGATTTAATTACTATAACAGATAATTCCAATATTTCACCTTATTCCAAAGTGGCCCCGCCCAGGTTGCTGAATTGTAAATGACCCCATTGTCATTCGAACAGATGATTAAGGCAAATTCTGACTAACACACACACACAAAACATTTAAAGCTGCCGAATTTTATTTTCCGATAAAGAATAAAAAGTAAAGAATTACAGGAATATTCTTCATCAAAATTCCTCAGAACTAGCTAAATAACTCCGTTCAAATTCAAGATCCAGGCTTGCACAGTCATAATTTCATTACGTATGTATTAAATGCATTTCCATTTCCCTGTGGGGAGTACGTCTGAGATCACTTTTAAATTAAACGAAGGCTTGTCTCGAATATATATATATATATATATATATATATATATATATATATATATATATATATATATATATATAATAAAAAATATATATACGAACATACGATATATACGTACGTATAATACGAACTGTGTGTGGCAAGCATTGCAATCTTTTTACGGGTGCGTTGTCACCCTGAATGCCTAGTTTCCAGTAAAAATAGTCTTCGGTTCACTACACTCACCATACGAAACACAGTATGTAGTAGCATTAAGCTGCCATTTTACGATGGTATTATTTGAGAGGGCATTCCTTCCCTGGTCAAGCTGACCCGTCCATGCTACAAACGTAATATAACCGTAGTGTGGCTCTACCACGTAAAGCTCTGTGATATTTGTTTGTGTGCTTCGTGGTATGGACTTGTGGACGGCTATAATGAAGATAATCCTAATTGTTCACTAAAAGCCAGAGTACGTAAGAGCTTATCGCTTGATGTCAATTTACACTAACCAAACTCCACGGTTTCAATCCCAGCCTGTACCAATAAAATTGTTAACTGAAATTTTAAGTACTGATTGCCCACGTACTCTGGTAACCCGCATGTCGGAGCAATATTGTTTTAGACTTGTGCCTGAGGATGTATGTAACCTATGGAATGATATGGGCCAGTGGATATTCTTATACAGCCACTACACGGTTAACTTACTTTAAATTTAAAATTAATATTATTTTAAACTGAAATGTCCCAAACGTATTCTAGTAACTTATAAAATTCAAATTCTTCTTGCATCTCAATATACAATTTGAATACTATTTATTGACCACTATACGATATTCCCTACGAGCTGATTATGCCAATTGTGCATTATGCAATGGTGCTGGACTGGTGCTGGACGAACCGACAATTAAAGTATTAGCAAAGGGAATGATCTTAGCATTAGCACCTCGAAAAATCCAAATTTCAATAGAGAAGATGGATGGGTGCTGCCATCTGCTTGGAATCCTATAATTAACAAAATTAAACCCAAACACAAGCATACCACTGCAAGACTTCATGATACTATAAGCTCGTTTTGCGTAAATCGGACCAAAAATTAATATTCAAACACTGAAGGTAGCTGGACTAACTATGACATTAGAACGTCAAACATCTTAGCCCCCCCCCCGTGACCATGGGTGCTGTAAAGCACCCGAAACGTCGGGATAGTAAAAATAAATTAAAGTTGTAATTAAAGGCGATAAATTCCGTAAATATTAGTTTTATTCATATTATGATTGATGTTTCATTTCTACATGTTGTGAATGAATTGAATCACTCAACATAGTGAATAAAACTACTTTTACGAAATTTATCACCTTTAATTTACTTATTTTAAATCCTGATATTTCGGGTGCCTTTACAACATCGATGGTCACGGGGAATAGAGGTGATTGACGCCCTGATCTTAAATTTAACTTGGATAACCTGCAGCTTTTTAACTAATGTTTAAATTTTAATTTTAATTTTTAATGTCACGATACCGAATAGAAATACTGTAATTCGATATACATTAAAACTAAAATTTTAACTCTATATAGTGTTATATTTTCTCGCTACTATAAATATTTTTTAAGTATTCTTGAACTAAGTTTTCTGTAGCATCAGTATTATAGTATGAAACTCTCGTCCACTTCGGCAATTTACAAAAATGTCTTCAAATACGTGAACTACGTACGTGACGCTCCGCCTAACATATTATGCATTTTAGATACGATCACCAACTTAAATAAAAAAAAACTATTGTACTTATTTACTTACACACTAAATCGAACTAGTAACTCATTGATTACATGGATTTAGTTACTTGAAATCAAATCAAAATTTAGTTACTAGCTTGACGACTTGATACGTGTAAATCATCCATAACCGAAAGTAACACTATGAAAATATTTTATGCATGAAAAAGCAACTTAATTATATTATTAAATCTAATGTATTACTACGATAGCCACTTGCGTATTGCGTCACATTGCACGAGAATGTTCCCGATGATAAGCGTCAAGTGGCCTTTGTTAAGTAATCAAATAAGTAGTCATAAAAATTCAATATTCGCTAATACTTGGGAAACCACGAGATGTAAGTATATAAACTCTAATATGAACAGTTGTGATTAAATGTAATATAAACAGGGATGCGCGCGTACTGTACTCTTCATTTGTTGGGCGCTGGCAGAATAACAGCGTTGTAGGCAACTGAAACATTTATGCTGAGCTAGAGTCCATTCATTACTACACTATGTAATTTTGGTTATATATGTGTGTACTGCTTACTGTAATTTTATTCGTGGTAATGAATAAATATTTTTATTACTATTATTATTAAAAATAGATAACGCTCGGACTATTAATACAAGCAAGAAGCAATCTTATGTCTACGCGTGTAAAGCCTTTTTACCTTTCGATATTGATATCGTTATGCTATCGCGAGTGTTCCAGTACTTTCCGTTTAAAAGGGTGGTATGACTTAGATTGGCCTAGAAAGTAAGATTGGTATAATTATTTTATCGAGTATAAAAACATGTATCGGGTAGCGGAGAGTTAATTTTGGTTAGAGAACACAAAACTAAATTCTACTCCGGAAAAAGACTACGAGAATTCGATCTACGACATCTGCGATTATAAAGAACCTCGCTGAAGAAGCTTAGCGATTTCGGATAACGTAATTACAAGCTTACTGTGTATGTGGAAAAATATATCATTTCTCATCCTTATCGACATTTTTACCCACCCCGAGAGTAAATCTATTATATTTTTATTTCTTTGGCTTGGTTCTGTATCACAGGTGTAAACTTTTAGTTTTATTTTCCAAGTAACTAAGCATATCCCCTGTATGTTTGCTTACTTTACATCGATAATAGAAACGTGTCTTTGTGCAATACTGGTGGCTATACTATAGTTGAGAGTATTATATTTGACTCATTGATTGTCAACTATGAGTTTATTCGTGTAAGTGAGTGTCGTGTTCAATGCCAGGTATAATTATAGTTGTAGATGTTTAGGTAAAATTTTGTAGAATTTTGAATAATTGGCAACGAACGGAGGCCGGAAATTTGCTAGTTGCCACGTTGTTCAACTAAAGACGCATCCGTTGTTGTATACAAGTATAATCGTAGATGGTACTTTGTATGGATGCCAATGGACATGGAAACTATATATTACTAGCGTACTCGTAGTTTGCAGGCGACGTGTTAAAAAAACAGTCACTTCGATGAAGCTCTAAAATCATGACCTCGCTAGTTTAGTGCTCATAAGCGCGACTACTTATTATATGTATTTGAATCCGGGGTTAGGTAATAAATTAATTATGGAGTTTCACTCTCAAGAAACCTTCATTAGCAGACCGGAGTTAGGAAATCGACGTTGTCTCACCCTGGTGCCTTAATAGCACGTAAAGATGTTAGCATATAAACGTAAGTCCTGGGCCTGTGCCTTTCTTCAGCGGTGACGGATTGCCTTGCGTCAGATTTGAGAGTTGAGGAATAGAGATGGCACCTGCGTTTACCCACATACTTCTGCAGTATTGACAATCAAGATTGGTCGCCGTGAATGAATTGCAGTCTGGAGGACTATTAACAAATAATATCGTGGCTTAAATTAATTAAGATTAATTCTAACACTGTTTTATATAAATACCTGTAAATGTTCTTGTGTGCATGTACAGTTTGTTGTTGTCTTGTTCATGATATTGCTAGAAATAAAATTTAATATTACTTGTAAAACCAGGCCGGCTGAAAAGTTCGCAGCCTGGGGTACTTAACAATGAGTAATTAGTTTGTTACTCAGGTCACTAGTTACAACACTCAGTAGTATTATAAAAGCAATCACTAATTAAGTTTGCAATCGTAGTACAATTATTTATTATACAACAAACATCACCATGTCGGCCTAATCTGGAAATTCTCAGAATTCTGAACACCGCGCTGTGATAAAATTCCTCGTAAAGAAGGCAAATACGCATAAAGACATTTTTGAATACATCGCATCGCTCGTAATATGAGCATAAATAACTTCTGTCGGGAAGTAACTTAAAACAAGTTAAAACCAACTTGATATTACAGTAAAGTACTGACTATGATTAAAGCGCACAATGTGATTCGTACAAATTCAAAATTCCACGATTATACGCTCAATGTTATCTTTACAGCCATTAAAATCCACTGCTGAGCATATTATGAGTGGGTACTTGCTATAGTTACTACGCTTGGCGAGCGGGTTAGCAACAGCTGTTATTACACGCATCGAACGCGAAGCGGAAATGTACACGTACTCTATTGTCACGAAATCAAAAATCAACTTAAACGACTTTTACCAGCTTTATATTGCACTTATATATTAAAAAGTTCACCAATAGAACGAGGAGATTCAGGATAATATTTTCGGAAAAATTATGGGATTATTTACTGAAATTATTATTAAAAAAAATTCTTTCGATCATTATTAATTTAAAATAATTTCACTTGTACGTTAGTTAGTCGGCATCAAGATATCAGTCGACAAAATTAAGATTTTTTATTAGCGTTATTATTAATATTATAAATCATCCCATTCATTAATATTAGTAATTTTTTCGTATTCGGGAAACATCGGTATCAAGAAGTCGAAAAAGTTTCGTGTTAATTAAAAATATTGTTTTTGTAGCTTTAAATGAAATACGTGTTTCGGTAATTAATAAAAGTTAATTGATTATTCAAAACATTACACGAGCGTTCAAGGTGTGCACTTTTGAATTTTCTAAATATACTTTTAGATTTAGTATGTAAAATTGTGAGAATTATATAGTAGGTACACATTTTAAGTAAAATAAAATAATAAAGTTGTAATATAGCATTTGATAGAACAGATATTGATTAGCCCTCTAATAATATTTAGGAGATACGTTTAGCGAATAGGTTACTTTGACAGCAATCGGGTTTCGAATTAAAAAAAGGCTGATTTTTGTCTTTATAAAAATATAACTTTTGCTTTTTACATTTTGATATCTTTTTTATTTTCAATACTACTTTATACATTTTGGAATCTATATCTATAATGACTGCAGCCTAAATGTTTCGGACAGATCAGGTAAAGAAAACACTCTCTCTGAAAACCAACGTACAATAGCAGCTGGTGACCATTTTTACTGGTTACGAGGCATTCCATCTTAGTCTTCAAGGTTAACAAAGTATCTCATCGAATGCAATCAGTCGCAGATTATTCGAGAGACCGAATCAATCGCAGCCGCCCTTCGATAGTAATCCGCCTTTTAATCAAACTGAAGTGTCAGGCGTTCTACGTTCTAATTGCACTGCATAATGCACAATCGGCATAATGAGTTCGTAGCGAAGATCGTATAGTAGTTAGTAAATAGTATTCAAATTGTATGTTGAGACGCAAGAAGAATTTGAATATTATAATTTACTAGAATAAGCTTAGGACATTTCTATTTAAAATAATATTAATTTAAAATTAAAAGTAAGTTAACCGTATAGTAACTGTGTAAGAATATCCACTAGCCCATATCATTTTATAGGTCACACACATCCTCAGGCACAAGTCTAAAACATTATTGCTCCAACATGCGGGTTACCAGAGCACGTAGGCAATCAGTACTAGCCAATGCCAGCTCCTTCCACTTGACCGCATCCAGCGCACAACGGCTCGAATCGTCGACGACCGAGTGCTTTCCGATCGGCTCGATTCACTGGCTGCGAAGAGATGTTGCATCTTTTTGCATATTTTATCACATCCATCACGGGGAGTGCTCTGAGGAATTGTTCGGAGTAATCTCAGCCCCAAATTTCATGAACGCACTACGCGGCAAACCTCCTGATACCATCCACACCTTTTGGATGTTTGGTGGTCCGCCACTGTATGTTTCACAAGGAGTTTTCTTCCGCGTACGACCTCTCTGTGGAATAGTTTACCACCGGCAATTTTTCCGGACCGATGCGACCTAGGGACCTTCAAGCTTACTCCTTCCTAAAGGGCCGGCAACGCACCTGCAATCCTATGGTGTTGCGGATGTTCATGGGCGGCAGTAGTCTTTTTACATCAGGTGAACCGTATGCTCGATTGCCCCCTCTTCTATAAAAAAAAATTCCATAAAATTTTGATCCACATATTGAAATATAAAAATAATATTAATTGATTCACTGTATAGCGCTTTCACATGTCTGCAATGAATCGCCTTTAAATACTCAGGCTCAAGTGCAGGTAGCTCTAGTGTGGTTAAACAGTCCATTAGAATTTAGCAACCCATTTCGCGGAGTTAAACACTCGAGACAGGCCGTTAAGAGTAACTTCGCTTAATTTAAAAGTGATCTCAGACGTACTCCCCACAGGGAAATGGAAATGCATTTAATGCATACGTAACGAAATTATGACTGTGCAATCCTGGATCTAGAATTTGAACAGAGTTATTTAGCTACTTCTAAGGAATTTTGATGAAGAATATTCCTGTAATACACATCTCAAATATACAAACTCATCTACTTGCTCGATCAACTCCACTTTTGTTCTTATTTCACATAACTTTTTACTTTCTTTTCATTCAAATACCATAATTTTCATCTTACTTGCGTTCACTTTCATACCCCTTTTTTTAAAGATCTGTTCATTAATGTAACCATCGTTTGCAACTCGGCCACCGACGATGCAAAAATAACTTGATCATCGGCGTTCAAAAGGTGTTTAATTTTTAACTCACCCATTCTAAATCCGCATTCTTCAGCTTTCAGATTTTCCAAACAACTGTCCATAAATAGGCGTTGTTGAACAGTCACAGGGAAGCCACATAGCCGTGTCTGACACTTTCATGAATGCCAAACTAGTCCGAGTAGACACCGTTGATCCTAACACAAGCACTAGAGTCACTATAAAGATACTTTAATGCCTGTAATACTTTAAATATGTAATGTAATACTTTAAAACCCAAATTAACTCAATGTTTGTCATAACATATCCCTGTCCACTTTTTATAAGCCTTTTTTGAAGTCCGTGAATGCACAAAAAACTCTTTGGTTTTTGTCAAAAAACTTCTCCACGATCATGTGTATGGAAAAAACTTGATCTGTACATCCCATTCCCTTTCTAAATCCCGCTTGCACATTCCACATTTTCCGTCAGTTTCTTTCATGACTCTTTCAATTAGTACCTTAGCATACAGTTTTCCCACGAAGCTAAAAAGTCTGATACCACGGTAGTTTTACAGTCCTGCTGCGACCCTCTTCCCTTATATATTGGAACCATCACGGATTTTCACCAGTCTTCCAGTACCCGATTCAGTTCTCAACATAAATTAAACAAGGTATACAGTAGGCCTGCCATCACTTCCTCTCCATCCCTTAGCATTTCGAGAGAAACTTCATCATATCCGGCTGCCTTACCTGCTTTCATGCTTTTCATTGCTTTCATAATTATATCTATACTTATTTGCCTACTGCTTTCCTCTTCTTTCGGAATATCTATTCATTCAGTTCATACGTCATCTCCTTACTCATAAACACGCTTTCAAAATATTCCTTCCATCTCTTCAAACTCGAAACTTCGTCCCTTAGAATAGATCCGTTCACGTCTCTTATAGAATTCATTCCAAGCTGTTTTCAATGTCACCTGACAGTGTTTAAGAGTTTCCGGAACATTTTAATGTTTGTCTAGAAGGTATCCAAAATTATTCTATCATTCTTATCCGTTCTTTCTTGTTTTTTCAGTTAAACTACTTCTTTTACTCTCTTATTTAGATGTCTAAAGACTGCCTTTTTTCTTTCAATATCATGAGTGGTAATGCCAGAATTACCAGTTTTTGTTGCTAGTAAATACAGACATGCTCTCTTCTTTGCTTCAACTTCCGTACGTAACTCATCATCCCACCATAACGTATTATTCTTCATTTCATTTGTTCTTATTAATTTATTTATTTATTATGAATTTAAGAGAACTTACAGCTAGTTATAAGTGTATGAACAAAAAAAAACATTAATGTACTGAAGGCCAATTAAAAATTCCCACTCTTAGATAAAGTACAGAAACAAATTGTACAACTAACGTAGACAACGACTCAATTACACAATACAGATTATTTCAGAAGTAAAGTGAAATGAATAGAATGATTTCAAAAGGAAGGATAGGCCCATCTAAATTTTTTACTCATAACTTTTTCATACAAGAAAAAGTAGCGCATCTGTCATAATACAAACGTCATATCATAACACGACGTAACCAGGGTCGGATTTCGTAGTATAATTATCCTAATTGTACCATTATTTCATAGTTTGTAGTATATAGTATCGTAATAATGCTTAGCGAAAATACCATAATTTTACCAAAAGATTGACTTGTATTATTATTGGTTCCTTTTACTTTTTTATATCCCTACGATATCGCGAATCTCTGAATTGTATATGGATTAGGACACAAAATTAGAATTAGCTCGCTTTCTGATCAATCGGTGCTCGATCGATGCATTTATGTTGCATCTACAATACAACTATAATGGGCTACCACGATAAAAACTCTATGCTCCAGAAGCAATCGGTTTGAAAACAGAATTTCAAAATAATTTATGAATCAGATTTTCAGATTAAATTAAGCAGATATGGTTCCTTTTGTACTCTCTTTGTTTTATCCTTATTAATATAAAATATATTAGGTACCAAAATTCAAAATTTGACTTATACTACGATTTTTAGACAAAAATAAAACAGAAATAAAAATAAAACCGTCAAAAAACGAAACGTATAGATAAACTAGACGCGTGACGCCAAAATCCCGGCACATGGGAAAAAAGAAACATGAAACGTCAAACGTGATATATTTTTTAAAAATAGTATAATTTTATTTTCCATGTACAATATTTTTGAGGGTCTGAATCCAACCCTGGCCTAATATTGGTAACGTAACTAAACTAACTGTAAAATAAAACTTTAAAAATGCGTTTATATAATAATTTAATTGTAACAAAATTAATGCAGGGTTATTAACCGGTGATCCGATATCTCATGTTCCTTTTTAATCTTCGTATCGTAATTTTTGCATCATTTTATCACGCAGCTAGACACATTTATGACAGATAAATCTATCCTGCGCGCGCACCACCCTCGATCAATTCGCGTTGGCCTTAAACTGTAATTTTAGGGCCAGCGCACTGGTCCGTTTTAGTTGTTCGGTTGGCCCGGTCCTTACGCTAGTAATATATAAGTCTATGAATGAATAACAATGCATGGTATATGTAACACAAATCAGTGAACGAAAAACTTATTACACAATAGACGCTTGCTCACTCTTATTAAATAAGAAATTTACTAACTCCACATACTTCAGTAGCTGCGTCTACTAAACCTTTCTTAATATTTTGCCATACATTTTCCAAGTCTAACTCATTCATGCACAATTCATTCAAACCCCTTATTTTTTCTTTCAGTCTACATTTATACTTGTTTTTCTCATCTTATCTTGTAACCTCTCTGTTCTAATACGCTGTAACGTAGTAATAGACACAGATGTCTGATGCCGCCAACGTCTAAATAGACCATTGATTCGGCATAGAACCAAATAATGATCCATCCCTACGTTAGACTCCAGGTAAGCCCTTGTATCTACCACTGAGCTCCTCAATCTTTCATCCACAATTATGAAATATATCATGCTTCTATCATCACCTCTTTTCCAAGTATACATGTGAATCTTTTAATGACGAAAAAAGGTGTTCGTCACAAAAACATTCTTTTCCACACATACGGTGAGGACTCATTTATACTTTCATCACCAAACGTTCCCAATATCCTTTCATAACCAAACCTCTTTACCCTAACCCTTCTATTAAAATCTCTTAGCATAACAATATTTTCATTTTCCTTACACTTCAATAACACATTCTTACTATCCCTCAAAACTGCTCTCGGATATAAGTGGACTTAGACATGTCTGGGGCGTAGACTCCTAGCACAAACAACTTCTTTAAGCCCACTTTCAATCGTATCCATAGCAGTCTCGGGCTTACACATTCATACTCTTTCACACATTGACCCATTCTTTCTGAAAGGATGATATCTACTTGGCATGCCCGATCGGTCTCGTCTATACCAGACCAGTATGCGGTATAAGTATCATGTGTAGTGATATCCTTTCCTTTCCATTTCGTCTCATTTACACATAACAAATCTATTCCTCTATGGTACATTATATCGCATACTTCATATAAGATATATGATATATAAGATATCATTCATTGCTCCACGTACATTCAACATAGCCATACAGGCTTCTGCAATCCACTTTTCACCCCTCCGAGAGATCGAACGTGACGGATGGTGAACCTTGTCACCGGTTTTCCTCTCTTAGCACCCCTGCCCCATTAACGGGGCGCCGAGAACTTGGGGCCAGTTTTTTACTTGATGTCTCATGGTGCGAAACTTTGGTGTGGTATATTTAACGCCACTACCACACGGCGAGGAGCCAAGTCTATACTTTCGACTTTTCGCTCGTTTAGCACCACCCGGGGGACTGGGCGAGCTTAGGATTAGGTGGTTGAATCCTACGGACTGGAGCGACTTATGAGGATAAGCACCTGTTATGCCAAGGTTCTACAAGCGGTACGTATAAGATACTTACACAATTTTACCATCAAACAAAGTAACTGCATTTTAAGAAAATCTTAGAACATCGTAACGTTAAAGTGTTCACCTATGAGAATTTTGCATTTCACTGATAAGTTTTATAAACGCCGTTCGAATAAGGGTGGCGGATCCGAGGTGCGTACGGCTAATGTGTTTCGTTCTATGTTCTCGGCGGTTAGATTCGCCCAGGCATGCGAGTGTACTGTATGTACACGTCGTAACCGGCACGCTCTTGTGCGGGCACGCTGCGTCTCATTCATTGTTATAAAGAATTCTTTTAAAGTGCATTAGTATCTTTCTTTGTTTAAACTTTGCTTCAGGTGTCCATAGACTGAAGAAGCCACTCACCATTAGGTGAGCTATAAGTTCATTTTTTCACTTCAGTTTTGTAAAAATTAAAAAAATATTCAAATTTTAGGAGTTTTTTTGCACTATAAAAAGTTAGGGTTGAGCTTATTTTCTGCTTTTATGTTTTAAACTTTAATAAATTCACTTTATATGAACGGTGAAATCATTAATTATAATTTCAAAGGAAGCGTAGCTATCAAAGAAACTCTGAGTGATATCTCAGGTTTTGTAAAAAACACCACACCGTATTAAGCACGCCCATTTTGGGGTTCCGCTAAAATAGTATAGAATAATTCTTTATTGCATAAAAGTTTGTAAAAGTAGCTGGAAAATGCATTAAGAGGATGAATAAATATTTTTCAATGACGAGTGGATGCATGCCATCAGACCCTTAAATTCTATAAATTATGAAATTTTGCGTAATCCAAGGTGCCGTGGCTAAGGGACTTCTTTGTTTGAGAGTAAACCACATGCAACAACTACAAGAGGTTTGCAGCAATTGCGTAGCAGTATTAGGTGTTGCTGCTACGCTTTGCACACCTATGTTTTTTATAAAAAATTGTTTGCAGGCTGCCGTAACCGCTTACTATGGGGTACTGCATCTTTTATGTCTTTTGTCAATCAAAAGTACAAAAGAAAGTAAAAAAATATATTCTCACTATTACAGCTCATTTGTGTCCACTGATGAATATAGGCCTTCCTCAAGCAATGCCACAAAGCTTGGTCCTGAGCCACCTGCATCCATCGACAAACTACATAGCTTACAAACTCGTCACTGTACTTAGTACTCGTCAGTGTACTTAGTGGTGAGTTATCTTAAAATTTTTAGACATTGCGAAATAATCAAATCTAAGGAAAGTTCATAATGTTGTTTGCATCTATATGATACAAAATAGAGCCGAAATTGAGCCATGGATATTTATATTTCTAAAGAGGAATATTAATTAAGATTTGAAGCTCTCGGGGTTTAGTCTGCACAAAAAACGAGCGTATCTTTCTTAAAAATTTAATAGAAATTTGAGAAAAACCGAACTGCTTACATTTTTGTAGAGTTAGAAATTTGGATAAAATTTAATATTATTTATAATATGGTTATTTTATAGTGCCTACTCTTACATACAATATAAGATATATACCTAAAATAACATATTATAGTATATAAAATAAAATACTATACCTAAATAACACAGTCGACGGTTAAAGAGAAAGGAAAAGAAATCGGCGGACGATGCGGGCGGATATGAGTGCATGATTCATCACAAGGTATTATGATTTATGGCTAGATATGGCTTTAAGATGTATTTCTTACAATTGTTCGTCTAAGTAACCTGATATTATATCGTATAAATAAGACCCTCACTTTCCTCGGAGAGGTCACCAATACGTAGCCAATGGAAAGAGGAAACTGTAGCTACGAAAGCCTAGTGTAGAGCGTTATAGAACCTCCTAAGAATCTCCTTCTTCATCTGTACGGTCTTCTTGTCATAAATTCTCTGTACTGCCGGTTCCGGAGACGGGCTAAACTATTACAGAATACTAACGTAAAATACCAGATATGCTGCTATATTTCGTATGCAGAGTGTAGAGGACCGAAGACTCCCTTTACTGGAATCTAGGCATTCAGTGGTGACAATACACCCATACAGAGCTTGCAACGCTTGCCGCACACAGTTCGTATTATATAAAGAAATCTATATAAATCAATAATTGGATGAGATTATAAATCATTTTATGTCCATTAAAGTTCTGTTCGTGTTATTACGTGTTGTAAGGCTTAATAATATTGTTTATACAACTGTATAAAGTATAAAACACCCTTGTAAAAGCGGTCGCTTTCAAGACGGACTTTAATGACAGTGTTTATTACCCACAATTATTGTTTATTTTTAATAAATATACTTTGTACTTCCGTGTAATCAGTAATGAATTCTTTTTGAACAAAATACATAGAACAAAGAAATAATTACGTTAGCTTGCAATGAATGTTAGTGGGATATACAAACTAAAATTAATTTAATTGAAATCATAGGTAATCATCAATCATGAAGAATCGACTCAGAAGTCTAAGGAAAATAAAAGAAATACAACAAATGATTAAATGTAAACGTGGGAACTAAAATTTACAAACTCATCACGGAGCAAGGACCAAGTAACAATCCATTGGTCGTGCAATTGATTTTTTTTTAATTCGGCCATAAGCGATACCCTCTGGGTTGGACCACTTTTTACCTTTTTCAACCCCTGGGCTTTCTCCTTCAAACAGGAATACTATAGTAAAATACAGTACACTTACATACATACATATTATACTCGTACTGGTCTTTCTCCTTCAAACAGGAATACGATATTAAAAAAATAATATAAATATATTTAAATAGGCATGTAATGTGAACATACCCTCCCGTTATACGTAAGATTTTTCTAATCCGCCACGCTAGACAGGCATGCATGTGATCCACGAGATTTTAGCCCAAAACGAAATAGGTAATCCTCCAATCCTGTGGGAAGATATGAAATCTTCCTAACATTTTCCATAGTTCCACTCTTATGACACCGCGCGATGAAATGGTGTCCATGTTTAGACTTTATTTATTTTATACATATAGTAATACAATAATTACATTTTATGCCAACTAGCTTTCGGTAGTGGCGTGTCGTGGACGTGAACCTTGTATGAGCGATGTACTAATATTTACCAGTCCATATCATCCTTTGGGTTTCGTAAGAGGCTTCATAGAGGAAAACAAACCAGAAGATGGAAAGCAGCGTCTTCCTTAAAACTAACAAAAAAAAACTATTACTGATTGACGACCCCTACCAAGCATGGAAACTTGGCAACTAGTATATATATATATATATATATATATATATATATTTAACGGAAGTTAATGAAATTAAATATATATATATATATATATATATATATATATATTCGGTCGTAGATTTTTAGGCTTTAATGGAACCTTCGGTAGTGTAATAAGTTCTACGAGTAAGGCATTAACATCAATAAAAATGAGATAGTGTTTTTCCCCTTGCAGAGTTTTTCTACTTTAGAAGTAGATTGTCTTTCAACTTGTTTATTTCTTCTTGCCTCAAAGTGAGTATTGATTAAAAAAAGGCTAATTTTGTATGATTATTTACGTTTTACACATTTACGTGCTTCAAAGCATTATTAAATATTTGTTCATCTTCTTTGTTAGATTTTGAGAGATGCTAAATATGAGCCTCCTGGACCTGAACTTTAGTTGATGACACTATTTGCCGTAAAAGTCAGAAGTAGAAAATGTTACTAATTACTATTATTAGTTTCCGTTTTATTTGTTCCGTAAAAAAATTACTTAAAACTTACTTCGATATATAAATTAAATTTATCATTTCATTAAGACAATATATCACCGCATAGTCTCATCAAAGAGTAGTGGTTCCAGTCACGAGTTCTAAACTTACAGCTTTGCTGAACACATAAATTTCTACAAAAAGGGTTTTATTTTTCATACAAAAAAATAAAATCTAATATTGTATAATCTTATATACCTGATACTTTGTTATATTATTTTCGTTTGTATGGATGAAAAACGAAAACAAAAAATCAAATAATAATTATTATATTACCATGCTACAGCTACATTACGGTGGTAGCGAAAATGGGTCGGCTCGATCGGGTAAAGAACACTTTCACAAATTGCCAGCGTAAAATGGCAGCTTAATTCTGCTGTGTTTCGTATGGTGAGAGTAGAGTACCGAAGACCTTTTTTACTGGAAACGAGGCATTCCATCGTAGTACTCAGAGGTGACCACGCATGTGCATTTTGATTTTTAAATGAAGATAAATCTAAGGGCCACAGTATCCATGATAAACTGTTGCTCATTTGCTACAATCACTTCTATAAAAATGTGAAATAAGTTAGGTAATAAAACGTTTTTCTCAGCAATTACAAAATATTAAAACAGGCTGACAGATGCGACAAAAAACAAGGTCTTTTAAAAAAAAGTTAAAATATTTAATAGTTGTGTGACGATAAGAATTAAATTCAACATTCTAACTGGTTACTCGATAAACAAATATTGCTTTATGGTTAATGGCCTGACAAAAATAAAACTGCCAGAAAATTGTTCTTTGGAACTTTCCCTTTGTCAATCCGTCACGCTCGTTAAAATATTTGTTTTGTTAGGATCCCTTTAAATTTCAACTTTATGTTTTTGGAAATTTTATATTAAGGAAAAGTGTTGATCTCTTTTCTGCCGATTTCAAAAAGGCGGAGGTATTCAATTGGACTATATATTTTTTATGTTGTGTGTTACCTTAGAACTTTTTTCTGGTTGAATCAATTTTGATAATTCTTTTTTTATCTGAAGGCTTTTCATGTGGTGTCATATAAATTTGATCTAACAAGCAATTTTTGAGTTATCCTTAAATAATGTGAATTTAATTGACTTGGAATAAATTTATAATGTTCTCATTTTATTTTCGTTGAAGTTCCAAGAAGTTTCAAATAGTAAGAAATATTTCATTTTTTGAAATTAGAATACAATTTACGGTTTTAATTTGCAGTGGCTTATGCACTGCCTTATCTCAAGCAAATGTTATTGAAGTTGTAATAAAGTGTCATATTAGCTCGAAAAGACATCAATATACGTAGGCTCTTGTTCGCAACTGAATTATAAAGTTTGAAGTTTACAACTTTACAATACAGAATGTAATCAACTTTTACCTACAGAATTTATAACGCTATTATCGTCTAGTCGTTATTACTCGAGTGAAGTACTTACTGGACACTACAATAGGTATCTTTATCTGGCCTTAAATAGGCCTGATGAAGACGCTTCTTCTGCTTTGTCTTGTCTTAGCTCACAGGTTAACTCAACGGACTGACAAAATAAAATTACACTATATAGGATGAACACATGATAGGTTAAAATCACAAGTAATTTAAACTAAGACATTATTATTATTTTTAGAAGTCCTTGTTAGATTTTTTTCGAATATTGGGATTCCTCTTTCTGTTATCCTAAGGTGAAAACCCGGCCCGAAGTGGCCTATAATTCAATGCATGTACAGTAAATAAAATTTTCTAAAAGCTCATATAACGATAGAAGTTATCGTTATATGAGATATCGTAAATTTTAAAACTTTTTGTAGCTACAAAGAGAAGATTTTAACTAGTGTCCTTCTGATTTCTTATATTTACGCGAACACTATACATTGATTAAAACTACTTTTACGGATTTTATCGCGTTTTATTTGTATTAATTTTAATACCCGACGTTTCGGGTGCTTTCCAGCACCCATGGTCACGGGGGACTGAGGTGACTGACGTCCCGATGTCAAAGTTAACCCGGAGTACCTTCAGCTTTTTAATTATTGTCTTTGGTCCGATCTACGCAGAATGAACTAACTGTATTTTGAAGTCTTGCAGTGGTATGCTTGTGTTTAGTTTTAATTTTATTAATTATAGGATCCCAAGCAGGTGGTAGTACCCAGCCTCCTTCTCTATTGAAATAAGGATGTTTTTTAATTTCAATAGCCTCACGTATCATCCTTGGTAGGAATCGATGTTCTTTCGCGAGGATTTGTGGTCTATCAAATCTGATGTAATGGTTGGGGCCATCTAGAATATGATACAATGAATGCAAAAGTAAACATATTGATAAATACCAAAAATTAACAACTAAATCAAATGTCCAACATCAATGGCAACGTAAGAACGAAACGACCACAGACACGAATAGTAAACAAGGAGTGGTCTATAACCTGTCAAAACAAACTCTGGCGACGCCACATTAAAAGTTTTAGGAAGAGGTTTTAATTATGCAATTACACCGCGAAAAATCCCGTATGAAGACATTATCTGTAGTGTTGAGGATTGTCTGTATAAAAATAATATTGGTAATGAAGATTTAGAGGCCATACGCTAAGACATTTCGTCTATGTTACGTCGAAGTACAGCACCGAAATTAAATCTTCCCAAAAAATGAATTTAACGCGTTAAAATCCTTACGCAACAGACCAGACCTTACGATTCTCCGCGCAGATAAAGGAAATGCTACGGTTGTAATGGATAGGTCGGATTACAATTTTAAAATACAACAACTTTTGTCGGATGAAAGTACATACCGTAAGGTCAAAACAGACCCTACAACTAATACGCTTAAAACAACTAGCGATCTAATTAAGAAATACTCCGAGAAATTGAATCTAGACGTCAATTCGATGATACCTTCGTGTGCAAAACCTCCCAAGTTGTATGGGTTACCAAAAATACACAAACCTAACGCTCCATTACGTCCAATGGTGAGTCAAATCGATTCGCCAACGTAGAGATTGGCTAAACAGTTAGCCAAAATATTATCACCACTCAGAGGACACACAAGAACACATACTAAGGATTCATACCATTTTGTTAGTGAGATAAAAGACCTACGTCTTGCTGACAATGAAACCAGTCTTGATGTTCAGTCTCTATTTACATGCCTACCTGTTGAAGACTGCATCTCAATTATAACTAGGAAACTAGATGAAAATAACAGGCCACCAGAATATGCAGTACTACTAAGACATTGCCTTACATCTGGCTATCTATTGTGGGAGGAAGAGTTTTACAAGCAAGTAGATGGTCTTGCGATGGGCTCACCTGTATCTCCCATTGTCGCTGATATATTCATGGAAGACTTTGAGGAGAAAGCCCTCCTTACTGCACCTGTTACCCCAAGGTTCTACAAGCGGTACGTAGACGATACTATCACAATTTTACCATCAGACAAAGTAACTGCATTTTTTAGAACATCTTAATTCCATTAACCCTAAAATTCAATTTACTATGGAGTTAGAGGCAAATAATTCCTTAGCTTTCCTAGATGTGTTAGTCATCCGAAATCCTAACAACACCATAGGTCACACTGTGTATAGAAAAAAAGACCCATACAAACCGATACTTAAATGGTAAATCTCACCATCATCCTTCACAGTTAGCTACCATGGGCAAATCTTTGTTTCAGAGAGCACGAGGGATCTGTGACAGCAAACACCTGGCCGCCAACCAACCACACACAAACCAACAATAACCATTATTGTCACTGTAAAAAAGAAATTACCTAAACTATCCGCGTCCTGAAGTTTGTTCCCTGCCGCCCACTCAGTCTCGCTTCAGCTTTTGAACGGGAAAGCTGTGTCGCTTACAATCAGAATACACATTACGCATTAGAACGATGTAAAACTAAAATGGGAAATAACTGTAATAAAAATAAGAAGCGACTGGGTTGACGTAAAAAACAGGCATAAATATGATTAACCCAATGAAATAACTATCTAACGACCTATTTACTTACAGTATTAGTGATTACAAATATGTCGGTAGAGAGCATACGACGCGCGGAGAGTTGGGGGCGAAATTAGTATTTGAGCTGAGGCAGTATAGTCCCTTAATATACAGAAATCGTAGTGTTATAATAGATAACACACAACAATAATTCGTTCTGTGACTGTTTGTGTTGCGAAGAATTACTAAATAAATGGTTTTCTTTATTCATTGTAAATACTGTGTGAGGGCAAAATATGTCTGATAGCTAATGAGAGCGCTTTTTCTGAAAAGAAAATATTGCGCGTTGCCAAATATTTCCATTGAAATATGCGTAATAACGTTTTGTGGAATATGAAATATACGTTAGGCCTTATTGTGAAAAGTATAAGTAAAGGTTCCCGCGTTTGCATACATTTGACCCATGTTTCTCCGTGTTTTGACGATTATACATTTTTAGGTTAATAAAGCATTTTTATTTATGAGGGGTACATGGGACAAAAAATAGTCCGCATTGCTGCTCTAACACATAACGTCTTCCTACAAATGTATCTTTTTAATACGATGCTAATGGTAAAACGTAACTTTTTAAATAAAATGGGAATGATTACGAACTTATAAGTCAACCTGATAGCAAGCGGCTGCCCTGATAGCCAATGGAATCCGGCAATCAACTTTAAACAAAGACGGCTACAAATGCGTTAAAACTAGAGGTCGGTATTAGGTAGAGTTATTTATGTACTTACACTGATTTCATACAGCGAAAGAATGAAGTGGATATGCTTCAAATCCTGAGAAAAATTTTAAAGAGCAGAAAAATCCCGTGATTTATTAAAAAAAAATACTGCACGCCGGATGTTGCCAAATTTACATCAATGACATCGGATGTCCGAAGTTGTAAAACTTTGTCATCTCACAAAAGAATGGAACTTGAAAAAAAGTAGGACCGAAGACAGGACGCGAACCTAAGCATTACGATTTCGCGACCGTTCGATATCCACTTGAGCTATTACGATCAATAACACAGTGTCAAAATTTACCTTCTTATATTGTAGCAGTTTTTAATTGCCTGAAAACACGGATAAAAAGACATTTTCTAAAAATAAATCCTAGCTAGATCGATTTATTGCCTTCGAAACTCCCTAAACACTAAATTTTATGAAAATCATTGGAGCCGTTTCCGAATTGCTCGTTTAAAGATATAGGATACACTAATGTCGGAAGCGAACACTTCAAATCTTATTAGTACCTTGAATGAATCAAACAAGGAAAATGATACTGATGGGCCGTTTGAATAAGCAAAACCTCACGAGTCTAGGCTAGAAGCAAAAGTATTTTCATATTATAAAAAAGGCGAAGTATTACTATGAGAATTTCTTAAGACTATTAACAATTTGTATTGTAAATTAATGTAAATACTAATAAAATTATATGTTGATTATCTTTGTTTTATTTGTCTTATCTATCTCTTAGTTTTTTTTATTTTTTATTTGTAGTATTGTTGGCCACACGGGATTGTCTATTAGAAATCCCGGGAAGATCCATATTAATATCTGCATTTCGATGCAAGTACATAAATAACTCTATCTAATTCCGACCTCTGGTTATAACCCTTCAGGACTAACATAAAATGCCTTACAGCCTCTAATTGTACAACCTCTCTGCACCATTCAGACACAGCTCTGTAGGCACAGCTATTTAGTTGCAGAAACAAGTCAGAACGGTAGTCAACTAAACGGATTTCTAAGCAGAAAAGGAATCGTACCTTATAGTATCTTGTGGGCATCGAGCGTCCAAGCGCGAGAGGTGACTATCGGAAATCTCAAAATGATTCCGATAGATGGCGGTATATACATTTCGTATCTTCAACTATCTATTCCCTTCTATCAACTAAAGACTTATATAAGTAGTAAAATAATCCAACCGAAGTACAACGGCGTCAAGGCGCGAGATGTCCAGCAGCATTTCCACTTTTATCTTGGGATAGGCGATTTATGTGTTAACAGTTTACAGTTTCTAATCATAAAATATTACCTCGATGTGTTTCAATTTTTGTATATGTTTACTATCTGCTTAAGTCTTTCACTTTAAGGAACATATAGAGTTTGGGTGTGACTTAATGAATTTAAAAGATAACTAATATTTCACCTTATACTAAAGTAGCTGCCTTAATTGTTGAGAATATTATAAATGTTTCCATTTTCAATTGAACAGGTGACTAAGGCAAATTCTTAGACATAAAAAATTACACACAAAACTTTAACAGCTGCAGGATTTTACTGACCGATAAAGAACAAAAAGTAAACTACTAAAAATACATTTAAAATCAACTTTTAAAAAATGACTAAAATTCTTGAATGCATGCATCTGTTGCTAAACGCAACGCTTTAATCATTTGAGGATTACACTAATAGATAGATAATTTAAAAATCTATATTCTCCACGTTTTATTTAATTTTTTAAGTTCGTTTTTCTTTTGTAATTTAAATAATTCCAAAAATTGTGTGAATTCTATGATAAAGGGGCGTGCGTAGAGTACGGCCGGCATTACGCTGTATGCGTTGTAACGAGGTAGCTGTGTCGCTCGTCGCCGTCGTCGACGTTCCGTATTTCACCGCAAACATAATATTATTTGAGTACCTACCAACCGATGCGCTTACATGTTTTTTACTACAAAAAGACGCTAGGATTGTGTTATTGTGTGATTAGTGCAAATACCTAAATTCAAGAAGAATAAACGTCAACGACGTCAAAACGCTCTAAAGACGAAGTAAATACGCGCACCAATCGACAAGGCGCCGAAAGTTCGAGTGTCGGCTTCTAGAAGCTTAGTTCTTCGTTTCGACACCAGATGGCGCTGGCGGTTGAAAGATTAGTGATGTCAATTTCTGGAAAGCTCTCCTCGCTCCATTACCCGACACAGATGGCGCTAGCGCCGGGTACATGACGTCAACTTAAGCGTGCAACAATATTATGGTGCACAAATGCGTACTTACCTAATCAAAATACTTTAGTAGGTATTGTGATTAGGTGCATACTTATGCTTGTGATTAGGTAAAAGATATCTAAGTAAGTACCTACTATAAAATGCCCTAATTTGACTTACCTAGCCTTAATTTGCCTAAACCGATTATTTGAATTTCATTGCTAGGCTATTCGAGCTAGAGTCAAAGTTAAACTTAAAATTATAGCCTATATACGTCCCACTCCTGGGCACAGTCCTCCGCTCATTTCTGAAAGGGTCCTAGGGCAAGGAATTGTCCACCACACTGTCCCAATGCGTGTTGGCGAACTTCACATGTCTTCGAAATATTTTTTTTATTATTTCTCAGATATGCAGGTTTCCTCACAATGTTTTCCTTCACCGCCGAGCACGTGGTAAATCAACACTTAAAATTGCAATTAAAATTTCATTGGTGCCGGCGGGGATTGAACCCGGTTTGCTCGCGCACTGTGAAAATGTCAGCAAGTGCTAACCATCTGAGTAACCACGGCTCCTCTCTCCTCGAGCTAGAGACTTTATTTTATTTATGGTACGATTTTTGTCGCATGCCAGCGCTTACTTTTGGTTCTAGAAAAAAGTTGTGAAACGTCTGTAAACGTCAGAATTGTGCAAATGTTGGTCGCAGATATTTTACCTGCACTTTAAAATTTTATTTTGTGAGTATTTTAAACTATTTTTACGGATTTGATGAACCATATTAAATAAAATATAGTCTCCTATCTTTCTCTCTATGTTTTGATCTTCTAAAACGAGTTTGAGTTGGTAAAATTAAGGCAAACTTAGGGTAGGGTTGTCAATTATTATTTTGATAATAAAACTAGTGAAATTACGCGGTTTTATATGCGCAAGCGTGAACGTAGTTAGAACATAATATAACCTTTATGTCTTACATAAATATCTCAAAAAATTTATTATTTTAATATGTTACTACATATAAAATTAACAAGTTTATTGCATTTTTATTTAAGTAATTTTTATGCAATTTCTTTATCTACGTCTATTTTTAGGAACTTTTATTTAGTCTGAATCATACATAACACTATATTACTGATTGACTTACTTATACGTAGTTTTCTTTTATTCAGTTATAAATATCTTGTGAGGTTGAAAAAGGCAGTAATGAAAAAATAATAAGAAGAATAATAATTGACGTCAGCCACTTCCTTTCATAAAAATTTCAAATCATGGTCCATTAGGTTGCAGCTTCACCGAACTAGAACTTATCTGAGAAACACAAAAGCCTCAGAGTCAAAATTTACGTTTAAATGCCAATTATGTAACCAGAAGTTTGTAATAATAAACGGTGATTGTAGTGAAAATTATTTATCATTAAATGAATGTGCAGTCGCAGGTATGATTGAAATAGGCGCGGGAAATTCGCAAGTAAACGAGCTATTGTCATCAATGAATCTTCCTTCTTTATCCGAATATATATATATTCTTACACTTAAATTCACCTTCAAAGTTTAAATTTTTCGGCAACATTATTGTGTTTCTATATATTAAAACCACAATCAAAAGAGATCTCCCGTTGGGCAAGGTATTAAGTCCGGGGAGCGACCAATACTACATGTGTTAGTACAGGACTGTAGTTCTTCGAAACTTTGATAGCGTGATTTAGGCATCGGTGTGTTTCATTTGTGGCTCGACGACAACGCCGTCACACCGTTTTCGTCGAAAAACACACATACAGAAAAAGTTACTTTAAGGTTATTCTGCGTGATAAAATCCGTTACTAGCATATTAAAAGTCATGAGCAACTGACTAGTCGTCGGGTTTTTAATACAAGTACAACTGGTGTTGTTGTTACCGCAGTGAATGATGACATCCAATGACTGAGATGCCACGTGAAATATGATAAAGAAGACATCAATGCGTCGTAAAAGTCTATATGAGTGGCCAAAGTTCAGAAGCGAGAAAATCTTCATGTCTTTCTGCACCAAATATACTAAAGAAATAGAATGCTGTTGGGTTATTGGATTTTATTTATAATATATACTTTCGTTTTACTCTAGACTAAATGAATATTCTATTTAAGGGATAAATAAAAGTTGGGACAAAACTAGACTGAATTTATTAAATTATTTACAATATTAAAACAGACACTATATACGACATTGAAACTGGACGCCACTATGATTAATTTTATTATCAACAACTAATTAGCACTGAAAGTGCTCTTTATTTTTGACTTTTTTGCTCCTTTGTCCCACGCCGCAAATTACTCCGGCTTTTTATTCCAGCAGCGGACGTCTCGCAGCCGGCGTACTCCCGTGATATCTTGGATTGCGGTCATCATCTAGTTACTGTGATATTAGTACTGATAGCCTTTTCACTTTTTTATCAGCATCATCGAACTCAGAGTCTTTCAGGCCGCTGCCTATGAAAAGGGATGGATGGTAATAATAATACATTTGTCCGACGTTACATTCGTAATGGTGTTTACCTATGAGAATTTTGCATTTCGCTGATAAGTTTTCTAACTGCCGTCTGAAAAGGGGTGGCAGATCTCGGCTCTGACGGCTAATTCGTTTCGTTCTATGTTCTGGGCGGTGAGATTCGCCCAGACATGCGAGTGTACGGTATGTACACGGTGTGGCCGGCGCGCTCGTGTGCGGGCATGCTGCGTCCTATTCTTTTTTATAAAGCGCAATAGTAGCTTTCTTTATTTAAACTTTGGTTCAGGTGTCCACAGATTTCAGAAAACACCATTGGGTGAATTGTAAGTTTGTTTTTCACTTTAATTTGTAAAAGTTAAAAAAATATTAAAATTTTAAGAGTTTGTTTGCACCAAAAAAAGTTAGGATCGATTTTATTTTCCGCTTTTATATTTTAAACTATAATAAATGCACTTAAACGAACGGTGAAACCATTAATTATAATTTCAAAGGAAGCGTAGCGATCAAAGAAATCCCGCTGTTCTGTTCCCCGAAGTTCTGTTAAAAAAACGCCACACCATATTTAGCACGCCAATTTTGGGATTCCGCTAAAATATAATGGAATAAATCTTTATTGAATAAAACTTAGTAAAAGTGGCTGAAAAATAAAACACTTAACTTGGAGATAATAATAATAATAATAAGCTTTTTATTTGTCTCAGTTTACACATGTTATTAAAAATGTACAAACAAAAATCATCACAAAGTTAACTTAAAAATATACTTAAGTAACATAAAAGTAATGAGACAAACTGGCCTGTGACTCAGCTATGTGGTGATTTTAGGTCACCGCTGGTATTCTGATACAGCCGACTATTTTTAAAAACCCAATATCTTAACCTAATTTTGGCATTGACTGAATATACATTGATTGAATATAATTTAATGGTTTAACGTGCTATGGGTGTGCGCGGTCGAATTCGGCCGCTTAGGTGTTGAAGGTTTAATTGAGATTTTAAGCGATCGGGGTTTAATTTGTACAACAAATGAGCATATCTTTCTTAGAATTTGAAGTTCTGAGAAAAACCGAACTGCTTACAATTTTGTAAAGTTAGAACTTTGAAAAACTTAACATTTTTATAGTATTCTCATCTGGTTGGTTAGATTCATAAATACCTATAAATTATATGAGATAATAGACATAACTATACAAATAATAAACAGACTAAGATATACTCATCCCGAGCATTATCGGCCCCATAATAACGCGCCAGGCGACCCACATGGACCATCTTAGGAGTCCCTCTTGCGCCTTTCTGAAACGGCTTCACAATGTCAAAGGCTGTCCTATCTCATGGTGCACCAACATTGTTCAATTTCGATGCTCCTCTACTACGTGTCCCTTTCACAGCCGCACCTAGGGCTGTATCCTTTATTGTGGTCGCGAACTGTAACTGCTGCAACCTCCCTAACGTGAGGGGAACGACGATCCTGCCGCCGCCAGGCGGTGCCGTTCACTGCACTGCTCTTTCGAGATCGATCAACTTCCCTTTCTACGGTTCGCTTAGGGCAGGTGGATCGAAGATGGCCCCTTTCTCTACAGCCATAGCACCTAGGGCTGTATCCTTTATTGCGGTCCCGAACTGTAGCTGCTGCAACCTCCCTGACGCGATGGAAACGATGATCCTTCCGGACGGCTTCCACCTCCAGTGCATGGGCCAAGGCGTCCTTAAGCGTCACGTGGTGCCCGAGTCTCACAGCAGCTCTGACTTCAAGGTCGCGGATGCCGTCGATGATTTTCCGCACCAGATTCCTTTCAATGAGCGCAGGTACAGACCGGTACGCTTTTAGCACTAGCTTCTCCACCTCTAGAGCCCACTGCTGCAGGTTTTCGTTGCTGCGTTGCACGCGATCTTTAAGCTGCGCGCGAAAGACGTGTTCCGGTGAGCGTTGCCATATCTCGCCTCCAATGCCTCAAGGAGCTGCTAGTAGGTCACTTTCTTACCGAGAGCTTCCAACACAGTTAAGGCTTGGTCGCGCAGGCCTAGGGTGAGTGCAGTCATGGCCTGGCTTTTATTCCAGCCGTTCGCCACCATGACAGCCTCGAACAGGATTTTGTAGGCCGACCAGGAAGAAGTCCCGTCGAACGGCGGCACTTTAAATCCACGTCGTGAAGGTGTTGTAGCTACTACGGGAGCTGTAGTTCCATCCCCAAGTTTGAGGTCGTTCAGCGTTATCTTCACGTCAGCCATCACGTTGTCAACCCGATTGTTTACTTGGTCGATTCGGGTTTCAGCTTTCTCGATTCGGGTTTCAGCTTTCTCGATTCGGTCACTTTCGCGATTTGGGTTTCAGCTTCCGACAGGCGGTTGTCATGCTGAGCAACCCTATCCTTCACCTCCTTTATCTCCTTCCCGAAGGTAGCGTGAAGGTCCTTCATGAGGATCATCTGCTCTTCCAACCGACGGACCTGTTCCTCCTGTAGGTGGGCCTGTTCACCCTGTCCACCCCGCAGCTGCTCTTCCAACCAACGGACCTGGTCCTCCTGTCGGCGAGCCTGTTCCTCTTGTCGGCGAGCCTGTTCCTCCTGTTGCTCTTTCAACCAACGGGCCTGCTCCTCCTGTCGGCGAGCCTGCTCTTGCAGCATCACCATCAGAGCACCTAAGTCAGGTGCTGCAGATCTAGGAGCTACTGACGGGCTTGCAGCCGGTGGCTAACCCTCCGATGTCTGTGGCGTTGCACCACCAAATCTTCTTTGATCCGTCTCCTGCTGGCGTTGACTTCGGGTACGGACACCCTCCGTTTCCTCCTTAGGTAAAATCGGCATGATTTAATCCCACTTCTGACACCAATTTTTACGAGCTTGAGGTTCGTGACAATAAAAACTGCCGATTGAATTACCAAAATTAACACTTTAATTCACTTTACTTAAAATACACTAATAATTAATCACACTGATTCACTTTATTTCGCTCCGAAGCTTCGCTTGTCTTGCCAACTTCAATACTGCCCCGACCGCGGCTTGCAGCGGCTTAAATACACATTTTCTACCGAAACATCCAGAATATTCGCGTAGATAGGGGCGCCGACCGATCAGATGCAGAAAGTTCGAGTGTGGGTATTCTAGAAATCTTAATTCTTCTGTTCGATACTAGATGGCGCTGTTGGTCGAAAGGCAAGATTGCCATTTTCTAGAAGCGAGGAGGGCCTCGCTCTTTTCCCCGACAGTAGATGGCGCTAGTGCCAGGTACCTGACGTCAACTTAGGCGCGCAACAATATATAGAAGTCAATAAAATGTATGACATTGTAAATAATTTTACGTTCATTAAAGTTCTGTGTGTTGTAGGGCTTACTAAAATATTTCACTCCATATTATAATGCGGAGTGCATACAGTATAAAATATAAAACACCCTTGTAAAAGCGGTCTCTTTCAAGACGTACTTTAATGAACGTGTATATTCCCCAGATTTAATTTTTAGTTTTAATAAATATTCTTCGTACTTCCTTATATTCAGAAATTATTCATTTTAAAAAAAAAGATGCATATAATAAAGAAACCGTTACGTTAGCTTGCGATGAATGTTAGTGGAATATACAAACTAAATCTAATTTAATTTAAATCATAATTAAATAACGGAATTAAAAGACGGCGCTATAATTCTAAATCATACATTGATATTATATACTAGTAATTTAATTGAAAGAATCGACTCAGAGAGGTCTAAGGAAAACTTAAAGAAATACAACAAAAGCTTGACAGGCAGGCTTGTGATTTACACAGATTTTTTGTACCTTTAAAGCTCCCCCTTATTTCCCAAAACTAAATAGTTGATCCTCCATATTATATCGAAAGTCATGAAATCTTCCTGACTTTTTTAATAGTCCACGCTTATTACACCGCGGTATGAAATTGTGTCCATGTTAAGAATTTAATTTTTTTATAGTATATAATAATACAATTATTACATCTTATGCCAACTAACCTTCGGTAGTGGCATGTCGTGGACGCGGACCGCGTAGGGCATATTTTCCACATGTGAAAAGCAGTTTTTATTATAATTTTGAGTTGTTATAAGGAAGATGCTGCTCCCCTCTGTCGCCACTTACGACACACAATGATATGGGTTAGTGAATTCTCTTATGCCGCAACTACACGGTTAATACCAAAAACTTAATCATCGAAAATATATCTTTTTAAATTATGTAAGTAGAAGATCATTCATTTCATATACTTCTGTTATTATTTAAAAAAATTACATTAGCACTTTTGTAAATTCAAATTAACGGTAAAGCTATCCATTATATTTTTCTTTCTTTGTTGATCTAATGAGTGGTAACCGAACAGCTATATCTAACTTGCGATCCGCCCCGGCTTCGCACATCTGAGTTTTTAATTTCGACAACAGCGCCACCTACGGGGTCCAATTGTGAATCTAAACCATCCAAGGAGTCGCAAAAACCCACACAAGAAATTCATCAAAATCCGTTACCTAGTTTAAAATATCTTAGCGTACAGACGGCGGGAAGCGACTTTGTTTTATTCTATTTTCTTTTTAAAATCTTAATTTTATTACTTCGGTTATATTATACGCAAGTTAATAGCAACAAGTTAAATGTTTAAATGGTCATCCGAAAATCTGTTTGAAATATGATCGAGAATAGAGAGCATAGAGATGAATAATATTTAGACAACACCAAAGATGCGAGGGACATCTTATAGTGTGACATAGCGATTATGAAAATAGTGGATAGAAGCTGTAGAAAACAATTCCATCGCCTTATCTCGACCTGGCGTGACCGTGAGACAATGTTTTCATACGGCGAATGGTTCAGCCCGCTTTGTGCTTTAATCACTCTTTGCTTTGCCTGCTCTCCTCAAGGTATATACTGAAGGTTATTTAAATAAAGTCATTATATATAATGTTGTGTTTATATAAAAATGTTGTTTTAACCTATAATGTTGTTCGATAATATTGTTATGTTATTTAAAAATAGTTCACACTTTCCTCTAACATTACCGTTTTAGCCTATCAAAAGTCTACTGCGAAAAATCCCCCCCCCCCATAAATTACCACCTAGGTGGATATTTACTATTTTGGAAGGTTGGTAACTGCAGTTTTTATTTTTTATTTGTTGTTAGGAAGACGCTTCGACCCATCTTTTGGTTTGTTGCCCTCTGTCGCCTCTTACGACACCCACGGGACGATATCGGATAGTGAATATTCTTAAGCCGTCACTTTACCGTAAACTAAATATCCCAAGAATTTCTTAATAAGCCGGAGGGTCAGCTTAACAGCTGTACTTATTAAATTTATTTTTGATTTGCGAAATTACGTCTATATTTCTCAATATAGATCTTAGCTTATGTACCTTACCATAAAGCAAAGGCGGTACTCTAAAATATTACTTCTTTTTTCAATTCTAAATCATCAAGACATCTTCAATTAAGAATCAAAATGTAGATGCGTTGTCACCCCTGAGGATTGAGATCGAACGCCTCGTTTCCAGTATAAATGACCTCCGGTTCTCTACACTTACCATACAAAATACAGCTGCATTAAGCTGAAATTTTACGCTGGTATTCTGTGAGAGCATTGTCTTACCACGGTCGAGACGACCCATTTGTGCTGCAACCACAATAAATAATGCAGCATGGCTCTACCACGTTTAAAATATATAATATATTCCCTTTCTTACCTCAAGGAACGATTTCAGTATATCTCTTATTGTAATGATAAGGATCTTCGATCTTCCCCTAACACCAAGATTTATATTCCTATTCATCTCACCGAGTTCTATGGTAACTCCTTCACTGTTCAAGCTGCAATTCCTTGGAATTCCTTACCTAATGATATCAGAAAATGGCCTAAAAATACTCCTTTATAATGTTGGTTTGCGAGAATTTATTGAGGAATCGTTCGAATTACAATATTGTTAAATAGTTTGTAATCCATAAACACTCACTCCTTCCATCCAGAGAAAGGCGGTATGCGTAGGGGTAGGCGCAGGTGTAGGCGAAGACTACGGACTTCCATTTGGCATGATCCTGTCACACTTCTCTCGCGGGAATGAGTTGCTCGAGTCCGTAGGCATCGACTACCTAGGCCAGGTAAGAACGGTGGATGAACGAGATGAATGGCAGGCTTTTTCCCGGACGTGGCGGCGCAACTCAATGCAAATTGTGTCGTGTTGGACTACCAAATCTCACAAATTCTCAGTGGGCATGGATGTTTCAGAAAGAGATTGTTTGATACGATGTATGATTTATGATGACCTGCGATATAAGATGATGGATGGAATGGTATGCGAAAGGTTTGGCCCGGTTTACTACAAGGAACTCGTGGACGGTAAGGAGAACTCTGGCCGGCTGCGCGAGTTTGCACATGGATGGCACGCACGAAGGACTGCCATGTAGATTACACATACGCATACAGCTAAAAATCAGCCTGGAACCGAGAGCGTTATGTGCACGTCATCCCCAGAAAGGGAGAGTGACTACTTGGGACAAGGATCAGAATAAATAACTTGCAGAGAGTCAAGAAAGTGCACGTGGGGAAGAGACTCATGCAAGTACCCAAGTGTCCCAATTTGGATTCAGAAATAATGGGTCAATGTGTGAAAATATATGAATGTGTAAGCTCCAGGCTACTATTGGTATGAATCAAAGTGGTCTTAAAGAATCTGATTGTGTTAGGCGTATACAGTATTCTCAGACATGTTTGGGTGAATCTTGAGAGGCTTAATTTACGTTGTCCAGAGAAAAAAAGTACCCGTTATGTTAAAATTTGAAACCAAAATATTTTTATTCTACTATAATGTATGATCTAACTGAGGCACAATAGGTTTTGTGTCTAATTTGGTACAAAATAGTCGAAAAAATCCGAATGGTCTAAATATTGATACCCCTGATACCGCCCCGCTATTCCCCGATAATGCCCCGCTATTCCTGGCTACGGTGGCGACCATGGTAACGGCGGGGCAAGGGGTGCTAAGAATCTCCGGTGGAGGTTCGGTTGCCACCTACGACGACTCGACCTGGCAACATATAACGCACGCACCCTGAGGACTGACGACAAGATACTGGAGCTGGAAGAAGAGGTAGACAAGTTGCGCTGGCATATTATTGGATTATCCGAGGTCCGAAGAGAGGGGGGAGGACACGGCAATCCTCGAGTCCGGCAACTTGTTCTATCACCGGGAGGGCGACCATCTGTCCCAAGGAGGTGTCGGATTTATCGTCCACAAATCTCTCGTCAACAACGTTGTAAAGATTGGGAGTGTGTCGACGAGGGTCGCGTACCTGATACTCAGAATCACCAAACGGTATTCGCTGAAGGTCATTCAGGTTTACGCACCAACCTCGGCACATCCCGATGAGGAGGTGGAGGAAATGTATGAGGATATTTCCAGAGCCATACATTCCTCCAAAACCTACTACATGGTGTTGATGGGAGACTTCAACGCAAAACTGGGCACAAGAGAAAGCGGTGAGCTGAAGGTAGGGAAATTTGGAGTAGGGCAACGGAACCGAAGGGGCCAGCAGCTGGCCGACTTTATGGAGAAAGAGGGACTCTTTATGATGAACTCTTTCTTCCAGAAGCGGCCCCACAGGAAGTGGACCTGGTCGAGCCCCGACGGTTCGACAAAAAATGAGATTGACTTCATTATGACGACCAGACGCCAACTGTTCAGTGATGTCTCAGTGATCGCAAGGGTGAAAACTGGCAGCGATCACCGAATGGTTAGAGGCACACTGAACCTAAACGTTAAGTTGGAGAGGTCTCGTCTAATGAAGTCAACGCTCCGTCCCCCTCGTGCTCTAATCCAGAATCCCGAAACCTTTCAGCTCGAGTTACGTAACCGCTTCCAGTGCCTAGAAGATTGCAATGCAGTGGACGATATGAACGACAAGCTCGTGGAAACTGTCCATGCGGTCGGAGCTAAGTTCTGCAAGACCCGACGCAGAAGAACACAAAAACTCTCCGATCACACTCTTAATCTCATGGCTGTTAGACGGGAGATGAGGCTGCAATCGTCAACAGATTTGACAGCATACAGGCAACTGAACAGACAGATCTCCAAATGCATACGGCGAGACTTACGCAACTTTAATACTTCTCGTATTAAAGAAGCGATCGAGCGCAACCAGGGCTCCAAAGTCTTTGCCAGAGATCTGTCTGCCAGAAAGAACCAACTGTCAAGGCTCAAGACTGAGTGTGGCAACATCGTTTCCGGGACACATGAGATTTTGAGTGAGATTGAGAGGTTCTATGGGCAGCTGTACACATCATCGTTGGAGCCACACGCAAGTGTGAGTAACGATCCAAGAGCAAGTCTTATCCGACACTATTCCGATGATATCCCGGACGTCAGTCTAAGCGAGATTAGAATGGCTCTCCAGCACCTTAAAAACGGCAGGGCCCCAGGCGAGGATGGAAATACAGCGGAGCTTCTGAAAGAGGGTAGAACACCGGTACTTGGAAGTCCTTCAGAAGCTCTTCAATTCCGTCCTCCATGGTGGCACTACTCCAGAGGCGTGGAGCAGAAGTGCGGTGGTCTTGTTCTTTAAGAAAGGCGACAACGCTCTCTTAAAGAACTACAGACCGATTTCCCTTCTGAGCCGCGTCTACGTGCTGTTTTCGAGAGTCATTACGAATCGTCTCGCACGCCGACTTGACTACTTCCAGCCTCCCGAACAAGCCGGTTTCCGAAAAGGCTTCAGTACCATAGACCACATACATACCCTGCGGCAGATTGTACAGAAGACTGAAGAGTACAATCTGCCACTTTGCCTGGCGTATGTGGACTATGAGAAAGCCTTTGATTCCGTCGAAATTTGGGCGGTGCTACAGTCCCTTCAGCGGTGCCAAGTTGACTGTCGGTATATCGAAGTGCTGAAGTGTTTGTACAGTAGGGCTACGATGGCTATCCGAGTACAGAACCAGAGCTCGAAACCTATCCAACTGCAGAGAGGTGTAAGACAGGGTGACGTTATATCCCCGAAACTCTTCACCGCTGCATTGGAAGACGTTTTCAAGCTACTGGACTGGAAAGGATACGGTATTGACATCAATGGCGAGTACATCACTCACCTTCGATTTGCCGACGATATAGTCCTTATGGCAGAATCGCTGGAGGACTTAAGCACTATGCTCAATGACCTCAATAGTGCCTCCCAACGGATAGGTCTTAAGATGAACATGGACAAAACAAAGATCATGTTCAATGTCCATGTCACACCTATGCCGGTAGTTGTTGGGAGCACTATGCTCGAAGTTGTTGACGAATACGTTTACCTGGGACAAATAGTCCGACTAGGTAAGTCCAACTTCGACCGAGAGGTCAATCGACGGATTCAACTCGGCTGGGCAGCGTTCGGGAAATTACGGCATATCTTTTCGTCAGGTATACCTCAATCTCTAAAAACTAGATTGTACAACCAGTGCGTGTTGCCAGTGATGACTTACGGATCTGAGACGTGGTCCTTCACTGCTGGCCGTATGAGGACGCTCAAGGTCGCTCAGCGAGCTATGGAGAGGGCTATGCTCGGAGTTTCTCTGCGTGATAGACTCAGAAATGAGGATATCCGCAGTAAAACCAGAGTGACCGACATAGCCCAACGGATTAGTAAGCTGAAGTGGCAATGGGCCGGCCATATAGCTCGAAGAACCGATAACCGATGGGGAAGAAAGGTTCTCGAGTGGCAGCCTCGTACCGGTAGGCGTAGTGTAGGGCGACCCCCCACTAGATGGAGTGACGACCTGGTAAGACATGCAGGAAGTCGATGGATGCAGGTGGCTCAGGACCGTGCTTTGTGGCATTACTTGGGGGAGGCCTATGTTCAGCAGTGGACTTGTGAAGGGCTGTGATGTAATGATGATGATGATGACCCCTGACACGTATGCTTCGCGGAAAATTTACCAACAAAACACTTACTTATGAACGGAAATAAAATAAATATTGCGGTCTAATCAATACCAGGTTTTTTGTGTTGTATTTACTGACAATTTTATATTATAATCTATTTTGTTACACATATGGTGCGAGTCGTCCTATTCTGCTACTGACGATTAGCCTGCCAAGATACCATGCGTGCATCTCCGTTACAACGGGAGAGGTCCATATCCAGCACTAGATTTATATGGACTGGTAAAAAAAGTATCAAGTGTAATCCTTTGTGATAGCGAATAGAGTAGTATCACACAGTTTACTGATGATGACATTCCATATAAGGCTTCCATGGTAAAAAGTCAAAATTGAGATATAGATATCTATGGGCTATCCACTTATTGCCACTATTACTCGTTTGCTACAATTATTTCTATAAAATGTGAAATAAGTTAATAAAAATGTTTTAGGCAGCAGTTGATAATAATAAAAAAGGTAGACAGATGCGACGTGAAACCAGGTCGTTTATCAAATAAAGTTAAAACGTTTAGTAATTGCACGATGACAGCAATTAAATTAAATATTCTAACTGGTAACTCGATAAACAAATTTTGCTTCACGTTTAATGGCCTCACAAAAAAATAATAATGTAAGAATTTTTTTCAGTCGAGCTTTTCTTTTGTTAATCCGTAACGCTCGAACGCTCGTAGAAATGTTTGTTTTGTTAGGATCCTTGTAATTTTAAACCTTGTTGATATTTATATTTAATATTTTGAATTTCATAATGCTAATTGAAAGATGTTGATCTCTTTTAGTTTCATTACTGTTCAAAGTAGGCTTGCCAAGTCCACTCTGAATGGCCGATTCGGACAGTTTATCATCTTAAAACTGCGCAAAAAGGTCATTCAAATCAAATCAAATCATTCACGGTGGGTCATTAAGCTTCGGCTACTTAGCCACTCGCTCTTATAACGCAAGAAATGGTTCGGTGGGGAAGACTATTTGCTTATTACAATAAGTTGAATTTAATATGTTTTATTATCACTGACTTTTATATAAACAGGAACGCTGGACTGGCTATACCATATAAAATGTATGTGACAATTTGAAACACCACTATTTATCGTCTTGAGAACTAAAATTGATATAATATGCCAAAGTATGTTGTCTTATTTAAATTGTCTTATTTAAAAATCTGTTTTTTGAACTTTTAAACTAAAAAAGGAAAAAAGTGTTGTTTGATTGTGTATAATTTTAGTTACATAAAAATAATTTTTAATAATAATGAGAGTGTGCGTAATCTGTAAAACTCGTTACCAAAAGGATTTGCAGCTAATATTAAAATAATTAAAACTATTTGACAATACACAAACCCAATTTTTTTTTACTAATCTTAATATCATAATTTCCAATATGTTTGGTTGTATGTTACTGAGATTTGATAAACAATAAAATTCAGTAGGGTTGTCGAGTTGTCGAGTTCCTTGTCTACAATATTTATCGATGTTCTTTCCTACCCATATCTGTAAACAAACAAAGTCGCCAACAACTGATAATTACAAAGTGTTTTTAATTAACAGGTTTCCAACTGAACCTATACTAAAATCATGGCTTAAAAGGAAATTATCATATTTGTTCTCAACATTTCACAGACAACTGTTTTATTAGACATGAAAACGGCACCATTTAAAAAAAATTGCAGCATACCGTCAATATTTTCTGGTGGTATTTGATTATTATTTCGAATGTTTTTTATTTCTTCTCTCCTCATTTTCCTCCAAACTTAAGAGCCATAAAGTATAGAAAGGTTGCCTGATGATTTCGAGCCCCGTTGGATGTGTATTAGTGTGCTGCAGCTGGAGGAGATTCCTCTCCCTGCACCGGTGTAGTCAAGATGGAATCGTAAGCGAAGAAGAATGTTTGTATGGCGATTGGCGATGAACCATGCTATCCTCCTCGACTTTGGTGAGGCTGCACCACTTGATGCTTCCAAGTGCTCGTTTTTTCCTGGAGCTATTCACATATCGGACTCGGGGAGTCTGTAGTGCAGGTGGAGTTAGAGGCCGCTTTGTCTTGCGTATTTGGACTATGAGAAAGCTTTTGATTCCGTTGAAATTTGGGCAGTGCTGCAGTCTCATCAGCGGTGCGAAGTTAACTGTCGGTATATCTAAGTGCTGAAATGTTTGTATAGTAGGGCTACTTAGGTCGAATGATCTAAGGGCTAAGATGGCTATCTGAGTACAGAACCACATTAAGAAAAACCTATCCAAATGTAGAGAGGTGTAAAACAGGGTGACGTAATATCCCCGAAATACTTTACATTGCATTGGAAGACATTTTCAAGCTACTGGACTAAAAAGGATACGGTATTAACGTCGATGTAGTATACGTCTCTCATCTTTGATTTATCAACGTTTATAGTCCTTATAGCATAACCGCTGGAAGACCTAAGCACTATTCTCAATGACCTCAATAGTGTCTTCCAATGGATAAGTTTTAAGATGAATATGTACAAAACAAAAGTCATGTGTAATATCCATGTCAAACTTATGCCCGTTTGTTGAGAACTTAGATGAAGTTGTTGACGAGTATGTTTACCTGCGACAAATAGTCCGACTAGTTAAGTTCGACTTCGACCGAGATGTCAATCGACGGAATCAACTCGGCTAGGCAGCGTTCGGGAGATTACAACACATCTTCTCGTCAGGCATACCTCAAAACTATATTGTACAACCAGTCCGTGTTGCCAGTGATGACCTATGTATGTGTATGAGGAAGTTTGAAGTCACTCAGCTAACTATGAAGAGGGCTATGCTCAGGGTTTTTCCGCGCGATAAACTTAGGAATGAGGATATCCGCAGTAGAACTACAGTGACTGACATCGCCCAATGGATTGGTAAGCTGTAGTGGCAATGGACCGGCCATATAGCTCGAAGAACCGATAACTGATGGCGAAGAAAGGTTCTCAAGTGGCAGCCTTGTACCGGCAGGTGAAGTGTAAGGACATCCTCCCACTAGATAGAGTGACAATAAGTGAATTTTTATCGATATATTTTGTCACATTGTCTTATTCCTATTAATAGTTTTGTGGATGTTCACTTCTGCTGTCAGCGCCAAAATGGCGCAGTTGCCTCAACATGTCATGGTATATAGCCAGTCCAGCGTACTTGTATATTAGAGGTTAGTGTTTATCATGCATAACTTAAGCTCTTTTAGCTTCCAATAGAGTGCGGTTTTGCCATCTCGTTTACGTTAGACATGAAATACTCAGGCGGTTGACGATAAGCAACCTCAAAACTCAAAGGAATTCTGGTATTGCGATCGATAAATCAACTGCTTATTGTAATGATAATCCTCCCTGTAACGAAAAAGCTAATGTGCAGCAGTGGACTTTTACGCGTTGATGGATAAGAAATCAAAGTAAAAGTCAAACATTTTTATTCCAAGCCGACTTACGCCTTGTAAGGTTGCAGGTTGTGTGCCGCTATGAAATACTGTCCTGATGTGGTGAGCACGCCAAGTTTTTAGAAGCCAATTTAGTTACCATGAAACTTCACGTCACTCAATATGTTGACGCCGAGGATTGCGATACTGGCTGAAGCAACAAGGGGAGTACCTTGAAACTAAGGAGATACGACAAAGGGTTTCTTTTTAGCGGTAAACGCGTAAATTTGTGTGTTCTGAGGGTTAAACTGTACTGTAAAACGGTTGTATTTTTCATTCTATTTAATTTTAGTCTTATTAATATTGTCAACATATAAATAATCTGTACAATTAATTTTGTGAGAATACACTGGCTCCTAATATACAGGTTTCACCAACTTTATAAGCCAGAAACTAAATTTATATGCTGAAATGAATTAGCAAAATAAAGCATTATTATTATTATTATAATGGGTATCTATATAATTTTCCCACCTGGTTGGGTTCCATAAATATATAATTATAAATGAATATGAAATTATAAATATACATAAATATCAATAAAATAAAATAAAATAAATACAAAATATACATAAATAAATAAAAGCCAAACCAGATTGGTGGAAGCAGGAAGACCAAACGGCTGAGGGTTAGGGGGAAAGGGAAAGAAACCGACGGACGATGCGGGCGGTATCGAGGAGCACCGCCTTCTGCATTTGAGCCCGGAGCGGTCCGTCACGGAGTCCCAGTCACCTCATATGACCCGAGAGGCTGACCGGGAATAACCCATTCTCAGAGACGACTACAGTAATAATTTCAGTCGGCAGACCACCACACATGTCGGTCACCTGGTAAGGCAGGTCCAGATATTTTGTTTTCTTATCTGATTTGCCTTTCACCAGGTTCTCGTCATATAGAATGGTAATGTCGACCAAAAATATCTTTCACTGTGTTCTGTCCATTATGTAGATATTATGTTATCAGGCTTATTCGCAAGAATAGTCCTGTCTGTGATGATGGCTTGGTGCCAGTAGAGCCTGGCGCGGTCATTTTCAAGCACGGTTTCCGACAATTACTTATAATAAGGCAGTTTTAGATTTACGAGACCGTATTTCAGAGTGAGCTCCTGGTGTAGAATCCTGACTACTAGTTTGTGCCTGTGCAAGTACTTAGAGTTAGAAAGCGCCGAACAACCGGAGATGACATGCCTAAGTGACACACCGGGATGGCGACAAGCTCGACAGACGTCGATGATGCCTGTATGTATCTCCGATAGCTTACTGATCCTGTATTGCATAGACAAAACCCTTGGTTTCCTCAAATAGGTCACCAAAGCTTAGCCAGTGAAGGGAGGCTACTGTGCTTACAAAAGTCTCATGTGGAGCCTTGTAGAACATCCAGTGGAGCTCTTTCTCCTTCCATACGGTCTCGCGGTCGAAAATGCTCTGCACTGCCGGGTCTTGCCGTTGCTCATTGGCTAAGGATAGAGGGGTAAGTCCTTTATCACAAGAAATGAGGTCCTTATAGAATAGATCATCCGATCTCACCTGGAAGTAATTACGGAGGCTACACACTTCGCGATTATGCATGGTAAGCGCGCTCAAAAAGCCACACCCACCATGCTTTTGCGGTAAGTACAGCCTCGACGTCATAGTAGCGCGTCTTTTTCTACCCAGGGTGTTAAGTTTAGTCTGAGTCCACCTGAGTATACCAAGGGTATACATGAGGATAGGCATGACCCTACCTTTATTTGCGTGTGTCTTATTCACACCAAAAAAGGTAACAGCCTTTTAACAGCACTTTGGTCAAGCGTGCATAAAACACGTCGTAAACTGACTGTTTCATACCAGCCTCATCGATACCGATGTTCTGTAACATACCCAGGTATTGGTATGTTTCAGCCTCGGAAAGGGTCCTTAAGTTGACGGGCATAGATAAAGTCTATGCCCTCAGAGTTAACAACCCTACCCCTTTCAACATGGAGGACCGCACACTTATCTGTCCCCAGCTCCATTCGAATAGAATTGCTAAATTCACAAGTGATGTTCAGCAATTCCATAAGATGGGAGAGTCTGGAGGCGAATAATTTGAGGTCATCCATTTAAAAAAGTTGGGTCACTTTTGTACTTCCTTTCCGAAGCTGAATACTTTTCCCGGAGCCCTCAAGTAATGTACTGAGAGGGTTCAAAGAGAGACAGAACCAGATAGGACTCAAACAATCGCCATGGAAGATACCCCTTCTTATCCTTATGTGGTTTTATGTAGCCATCACCCACTCGCCCAGATGACAAAGGATCGTACTTCACTGCCCCATACACTGCTCGTGGAAGTCTCTAACTGTACAGCCAATCTTGTATAGCTCGAGGATCCTCTTTAGCCATGTATAGGATAAAATACAACCTGACCTTTTTAATCTTACCAGCTATCTAAATAGCAAATCTCGTCAAAATCGGTTGAATGGCTTAGCATTTCTTATACAAAGTTTTATACCCATTTCACCCTATTTATCCAAATTGGCGTTTTAACGGCTAATAACGACTCAACTAAAGTAGGCTTTATAGCCTACTTAGCTGTGATATCACTTTCCAGGCATTGAACTATCTCAATTTTGTAAAAAATAGATTCAGCGGTTTAGCCATAAAAGCTTGAGACAGACATTCGCATTATGATAGTAAAATATGGATTTGTCATACACATGATTCTGAACAACTCTATTTATCTTTAATACATTTCGGCAGTAAATTATGTTTTTGTCTTATATTTCTTGAAGTAAAATTTTGGATTTTTTATTCGCAAAATTTACAAATCATCGTGTATTTGGAATATACAAAACATTGTTTTCATTGCACTTTTACAAGGTGAATACTTTAGTATTTATCTCTTCGTATAAAATTGTACAAAATTAATAACAAAAAATATTATTGAAATATTTCAAAATAAATACACTCAAGTTTTATCGGTGCTTACCGGTTACCGGTAAGTCACTAAACAAGACTACATCCCTAGCTATGATACCATTATATACTACAGTTTGCTTAAATGTACATACTAACATGATGGTACGCATCTTAAACATGTTCAACTACTTTTTATTTACATTAAGAAAAAAATGATACTTACTGCGATTGCATTCACGATTAGTTTGCACACTATTTACAAATTAATATGTATTAAAATGTACACGATTTTTTAATGATGTTCGTGAACATTAATCAAAAATCTAAAATGTGTAAATTCGCACAGTCTGTCAACACAGCGAAACGAGCACTGAAAATTTCGGGAATCAAGGAAGTGACACAACACTACTATTCAAAAATGTATTTACTGCTTTTCGAAGTATTCTTTGCGAAATTTGACACATATTTTCATACGATGGAACCAATCATTGAAGCAACCATTCCATTCGGAAGTTGGGGTCTCCAAAATGGCCGTTTTGTAGGCGTCCACAGCTTCTTCAGGTGATGAAAATCTCAGTCCACGCAATTTATTCTTTATTTTAGGGAAAGAATAGAAATCACTAGGGCTTAGTCGGGGCTCTATGGCAGATGGTCTAATAATTCTATGTTTTCTTGGTCTAAAAACTCTTTTGTTCTGTGTGCGGTGTGAGAACTCGCATTGTGGTGATGTAGGATGATGCGGCGGTTACAGTTGCAGAATAGTCGTAACATGGCCGGTTTTGGAGACAAACGTGGCCACCATTTTTTTTGCAACACTCCGTGAACGAACAATTTTTGTTGGCTTAACTCATTTCGAACACCCAAACTCGTGACTGGTTCTTTGTTTCGGGTTCGTACGCGTATATCCAGGATTCGTCACCTGATACGATGTTGTATACAGCATTTGAGGATCCTGCGTGGAATCTTTCGAGAGTTCTGACGCACCAAGTAACTCGAGCCGCTTTTTTGCTCTTCACAGAACGAATGCGGTATCCATGGGGAAAACAACTTTTTTACACCTAATTGTTCATGCAAGATTATTTGTATTTAGCACATGCCAATGTCTAAAGTTGCCTGAATTTCGCGGTATGTCACATGTCGATCTTCCTCAATAAGCTTACGCAGAGCATCAACATTTTTTTGGGTGACTGCAGTTTTTGGATAACCTTGACGGGGATCATCACTGAGTTGGACAGGTCCACGTTGAAATTCAGCAAACCAGCGATAAATTGTGGTTTTGGATGGGATTTCATCACCAAATGCATAACTCATCCGGTCAACATACTTTTTTTGTGTTAAATAGCTTTGAAACTCATAATAAATCATAGCTCTTGAATTTTCTCGAGTCAATTCCATTTTCTCAACGACTAAACAAGTTTGACAAAACCTTGTCACAAGACCGAGAATCTTTTTTTAAATAAAGAAATGGTATTAGATTTTTAAAACCAAGTATTTTTCAATTAAAAAGATGAGAACAGTGGAAATATTCCATTCCCGATACTTTTAGTGCAGCCTATTAGTAGTAATAACACGACGCAATTGTTTGTATGTGTGCTCCCGGCGACGCCGATCCTCACAGAAAATAAGATTGACAACCATTTTATTGTGTTTTATAGTATTCTATGTGAAGCACAGACGTTCCAGGAAGTCTGCAGTCTGTGATCATGTCCAAGATAGACCCCACCATTACATAAGATTTGATAGACTACAAAATCTCGCAAAAAAACACCGATTTCTACCTAGGATGATTCACGAGGCTATTGAAATTAAAAAACATCCTAATTTCAATAGGTACTACCATCCGCTTGGGATCCGGTTATTAATAAAATTAAATCAAAACTCACGCATACCACTGCAAGATTTCAAGATGCGGTACGCTCATTCTGCGTAGGTCAGACCAAAAATAAATATTAAAAACTGAAGGTAGGTTGGCTAACTAGCTTTACCAAATTTGTTTTATTATTATGTTGTCGTATTTATTTTTAATGTTATTAATTTTATATTTATTATCTTTGATTGTTCACAGTTTTATTTAATCCTTCAAGCGCCATAAAAATCCCATGCAGTCGCATGCGCCCGGCAAATCCCGAGCGGTCGCATGCGACCGAACCCACCCACAGCACTTAAAACCATTAAAACTTATATTTAGAGACTACTTTTCTATGAAGAAGTTTAGCATTATCAATTATACACGAAATTCTCTATCTTTTAGTTTAAATAAAAGTCAGGTTTTACTTCATTAGATACAAAAAGATTTTATTGCATTTTGGTAACAAAAAAAAAACAACTTACGTAAAAATATAAATTATATTCACACAAAAAATTTTATTACAATTTCATTATTAATAAAAAAAACTGCTAAAACACTATTAAAAGACTACAAAAATCCAAAAATCAACACATTAACATTCACGAGAAAATGGCGTACGAAATAAACGCGTAGATTATAAATAAATATTCATAGGATAACAGTTTTTTATTGCAGTAGAGAATAGAAAATTTCATGTTGATTTTATAATGCTAAATAAACTCTTCATAGAAAAGTAGTCTCTATATACAAGAGTTTTATGAGTTAAAGTGCTGTGGGGGTGTGCGACCTCATGACCCCACCGCCTCTATTATTTTTCTCTTATTAGGGTTATTGTAGCATATAATTGTAGAATTGTAAATGAAGCATAGTAAATGTACTGTGTAGTGATAGTGTTAGAATATCCACCACCCCATTTCATTCCGTGGGTCTTCAGCAGCTGCGACAATAAATAGTGTAGGCAGCAGCGTCTTCTTAATATCGACTAAAATTAAATAACTGCAGTTGCCAACGCGCCATGCCTAGAAACTATGGTAAATATCTCCCCTATGAGGCAATCTATGGGAGGAGGCCCATGTTCAGCAGTAGATATTAATAGGCTTTAACGATTTTTAAGTAATTACAACGAACTTCATACATAATACAAAACCTAATTTATTCGTTTTCGATTGTAATTGAAATAATACCATTGTCGATAAATTTTCACATAGCAGTTACCCTAATACAATGGGACTAATTTGTTTAATCAGGCCAGCAGTTGTACAATATTGCCTAGGCATAGATCAATGTTGGTTTTGTTTAGTTAATTAAATAAGCCAAAGTACTAATAATGGTTGGAAAATACAAAAATTATATATATAATTTGTAGAATTAAGGTTTCAAATTACTAATGGTTTTAAAATTAACTAAACGGGAATATTGCGTTGTCAAAAGGTTGAGCATAATCGTAAAATTATATCAGTGATCTGATAATTATGTATATTTATTTTACTTAACTTTTCATTAATAACTGACTTTTCTTTATCAGATTGTACGTTTTAAAGTTGTTGTTGTAAATGCTGAATCAACCACAAACCTATATACTGTGATGTTTGTGCGGTTAGCCTATGTGGCTCTTACAGTTTCATCTGACTCTTAATCAGCTGCAGCCCTGCAACTGATTAAAAAGGGAAAGGCAATGGTGATGAGGAGGATAATGATGATGGTTTATGATTTGATATGGTTATCAATCATCATATCGCCTCTGTGGTGGTTCTTGAGCTACTAAAAGTATAGCTACCTCTTCCATTATGCCATGGCTCGTTAGTGATCGTGAGCATAGAGTGAAGTGAACGTGAACCTTCAATGAGACTTTGAACATTGACATTTTAACAATTTATCATAGTTTTTCTTATTAAATATAAATTTTTAAGTTACTTACACTGTTTTTTTGGCTTTAATCTATCGTCACCCCTCGCTGTCTTTACCAGTAAGGTGAAAGATGTACGGTGAAACGTAGATATTTCTCAAAGCTATATATGTATATAATTTTGTTAGCTAAGCAGTCTGAATAACACAGCGCTTTTATGGGCCAGTACTCGACAAGCAGTGCATTTTAAGCATTCATATCAAGGAGTCGTTTTTCCTTATCTTTTTAAATACCGTATCAAGTCATTCAATCATAGCAAACTTTATATGATCTATCGTCAAGTGTGGGAATTGCACCCTGCACAGACAGATACTCAATGGTGGCATTGAACTTTTATTGGGTGAATTTGGCCTCAATATTGCTTATGAAGTTGCAGACTAATGACAAGTCAGTAGCGAAGGTGAAAGGTGCCTGAGCAGCGAGTTTGGGCTTTAGAGCCTGAAAAGAGGGTGCAGGCCGTGAGGTGGCTGCACTTACAATCACCGGGGGCTTGACCCATGCGTTCGTATTTGGCGCTGAAGGGCTTGGAAATCCCATTAATGGGGGTCTTTGACGATAACCTGAGAGGGCGCGGGTTGGGCGGGTTGGGTGGCATTCTGCCCCTTTAGTCACATCGAGATCGGTGCGACTGAGGGGGTGTAATGCCTATAGGACGGGATCTGCTATCGATAGCCACTCGTCCGCGCTGGTCTTCTCCTCCGCATCGTTTTCTGCGCGCCGCTTTGGTACACTCGCGATATTTCCCTGGGTGTCCCGCTTCACTGCACAGAACGCAGCTCGGAGGACCTTCAGATTCGGGCGTTCAGACGCTTAACGCATCTAGGTCGGGTGAAATAGCGTTTGGGCAAGTAGGCCTAAAGTTGGCATCGGTGGCATTAACCAACAGTGCCCATGTTGCTGGGAGCCTGTGCTGCAATATCCGTGAGGTTGCAAATTCAGAAGACCAGGCATAAATCTAGGTAACTTTTGGCAGTGGGGTGGTGCATTCTGTGTACTTCAATGATAGGGAAATTTTGTGATTTTCAATTTTGAGATCGCATAGCGTATGTTCAACTTCAAGCCCCTTGGGGAGCCTGCGAACGACAACCAGGAGATTGTGGTCCTCCGTGAGGGAGTAAGTATGGAAGCTCAGATTCTGAGCTATACGATGCACAGTTAAAGCACAGAAGTCATACGTCGTAGAGACGTATATATAAGTAGAGCGTATGCCCTGTGAACCATTGTGAACCTTGGGCTGAAGATTTTTTGGTCTATCCACTTGGATAGATTAGTCCTACGGGATTTATCCTATAGAACAATAGGAGCTGGCGGTTTTTTCTTTGCGGTCAGAGGTCTATTTCGGGTTCGCGGTTTTATTCACAGTTTTATTAAATTTTTTGGCCGAAATGGCGTTGGGGCCCGAAGGGGTCGAATAAGACTCGTCTCCCTTTTTTACTGCGGGGCATCTACGTTTCTTGCCCGAGACGAGGGTGAAGCCGTCATCTTCTGGCTTTGCAGTTTGGCTACGTCTAAGTCCATTAGTTGCGTCCGAGAACGCAGAAGGCGCGGCGTAGCGGAAGCGGTCCGGTACTAGGCGACATAAAATCTACGATACGCATGGTTGGACGTTTAGCAGCGGGCATGTCCCACTGTGCAAAAAGGTAGCCCAAGAATCGGGCAGACGCGACTGAGGAAGTTGGTAAGTACGGCTATAGTGAAAGCTGCCATCTTTTTAGCGTTTAACAACGCTTGTGTACCAAGCTCCCTCACCTTATTTAAATACTTAATAATTTTATACAATAGAATAGTCACCTCTGAGGCGGCGACTGTACAATAAACTACTTACAGTTTAATGGAAATCTGCAGAGCGTGGGGCACTATACTAAACATAATACAAAAGCGACGATGAACTTGCGGGCCGATGCAACCTGACAACTGCAATATTGTGCAACACCACTGAAGCACTTCCGAGAAAAATCGGGTTTATTGTCTTTTGCACAATAGCACTTTGTTATCCGGGAGTGAATGGGTCCGACCGATGAAACAACTCCGCGTAGTTTGAGCACAGACAACCCTGCGGCTCGTGATTTCGATGTGTACGTAATTTTTAGAATACAAATATAAAATAGTGCATTATATTTAAATGTTGTACTGTGTACGATAAAGTGAGTGCAGAGAATTGGAGCCCTTATTACTGGCAAAAAAACATGCCATCTTAGTCATCATGGCTAACAGCCCATATGCATTTCGATTCTCAATCAAGGATAGATGTAAATTTCTGTTGTCTACAACATCCCTTTAGTGGCACTGCAAGTGGATTGTGTGGTCATTGTTAGATCATTTTTATATAAAAAGGGTGACCAACACCCTTGTGTAATATATGCATGTAAGTTTTTCTCCTTCTTCTAGAGTTTTAACAAGACTACTTCATGCCTTTGATCTTAAAGGTTTTTTTAACACACAGCGTTATTTTAGTCTATTTATAGACAAATATACCCAAATGAGATGGCAAATTAGTAATTTTTACAGAAATTATTTTTTTATGTCTGCATATTCCTATTTTGAGCAATACAGTGATTCTAATCCCGCGTTTGATCGTACCCTTAATTTGGTTAAATAATTCATAAAGCATAACTTCTTAGCACAGAGTGCATAGATTAATATTGAAGTTAAAATTTGTTTTGTCACATCGTGAAAAATTTTTTCTTTAATCGTCACGTCGGTTAAAATAGGGGATGAACATTGTAATGTGACTGTTTAGACAAGATTTTAGTTGTTGCACTTACACCTAGAGCTTGTAATTTTCCTAAGTCCTCTCAAAAGCGTTAAAACTTTAAACTTTTGACAAAAAGTAAAATCGATTTCAAAGAACTGATAAAAATATCCCCATACCAGCTTCTGAAATCTGTGGTTTTAATACTTGGATGCTCAATGAATATTTCAGTATCGAAGCTGGGCGTCGGAGAGAATGATCGTGACGAAACCTGCAAGTCTAAAAAATTAAACAAACTGAAGACTAGATGTCCGCCAATAAAAAATAAAAATATAGGTCTAACCCCAGCAGTCTTAGCCAATAATGAAAATATTTTTTTAGGAAAGAGGAGGGGAGAGGTAGAAGAATCATGCACGAACATTCTATCGTGTGAAAAAGCAGCATTATTTTTGCCAAATGGCGAGAACTCGTAAGCCTTTTACTGGTAACGGGCATTCATAATACATTCATAATACATTATCTTGGTCCTAAAGAACACATATGCATTTTGATGCTTAAGCAAGGATAGTCGCAGGAACCTATAGTGCATCCATTTATCACCAGGGGATATTTGCTTGCTTGTTATCTGTGTTTTATTTAAATATTTTTTAATGGAACTAATTATATTTTTTATAATTTAGCTGATGTTGTATAGTAATGGTTTTATTTAAAACTAACACAAAAATTCAATGATTTATTCTCGGTACATTCAAAGCATTTCTGGGTGCCTTTATGTTATAATTAGAATATTATTATGTACACTTTAATAAAGATACAGCATTGAGTCAGTTAAGTTTGTCAGATTAGAATGATTTAGCATTATTATGACTTGAACGCTAGTTTATACTCGCAAATTTACAGTTTATTAATACATGTATATAAATAGTTGTATGCTTATTATATTAGAACAGTTTTTAATAATACAAAACATTGATTGTAAACAAGAACAATTCTGGCTAAAAGAATAGGAGTGCTCACTGATATTCCATTTCATAAATTACACTTATTTATTTGTTTAAAAATCACAAATTTGAAAGTACATAATAAACACTATACAATTAATATATATTTTAGGGAAATACAAAAATGAGATGCTAAATTAATGAGAATCCTTAACGGCGTGTATCAGATTTTATAATTTTCAATGTCACAAAATTTGAAGAACATCATGATGCGAAGATGCTTATTGCTTATGTTAAAAATTATTTTATAGAAAACTGTTCAAACATGGCTGTTTTAGCAGAGTGATGATTTGCATACATCCATTATAATACCTTACACTAGCGTAAAACAGTGCATTTTCATCAATATACACCGATATTTTCTCGGTCAAAAATATAATATTTCTTTTACTTTCACTACAAAATGTTATTATTAAATTAGTTTTCTATCTAAGTTTAAAGTTAGATATTTCACAAGCATTCTAATCCGATATTGAAAAGATTTTTTATTTTATATTTTCAAATCCAAATACAATGTTTTTAATATTACTATTATAAGTAAACAATGTATCGTTTAATTAACAGCAATTTATTTAATATAAACTAAAGAATGATTGTTACACTTTTCAAGTGCATCAATACCTACCTGCTTGCCTAATATCTAACTTTAAAAAACCTTAAATATTAGTTGCGATATTGTCGGCATACTTTTACAACTATTTTCAATAATTTCAGGCGCAATTAGCCTAGACATTTATACAATTAGCATCACATCAGTCAGATATATTATTCATCATATATTGAATGAAATTTCACGAACCAGCAAAAATAGTTAAAACGTTTTGATAAGCTCTGAGTGTGATGCTGTGAGCTTTGGGATGATGTTATTGTCTTTGATATTTTTCTCTTTTCTGTGCATTGAGATGTTTTTGCCTTTAAGTCCGATTTCAGACTGGTTTTGCGTAGTTTTGATTTGTGATAAAATTAATAGCCTACGCTCTTTTATTTCACACGTTTTGATAAGACACGCATTGTTACCAGGTTTTTCACTTTTGCTTATAACTTCTTGTTTGACACTTTTTGATTTAAGATCGTTATTGTCAAAAATATACTCCTTTTGTTTTAGTTCTTCGTTATTCTTTGATGATCCAACATCGATAATCAGCTGGGAGTGGTCGAAACATGTTGCATATTTCTGTTTCAAAAATTAAATACAGTTTTTTTAGTTCGGAAATTAGTCACCAAATACACAGTGATTTAGTAATAATAATTAAAATTTTACGTAAGAAACCTGGAATATCTGAAATGAAAATTAGTTTAAAGATCTACAGCCATTTTACCACACCTACCGGTGTTATATACTCTTTGCAAAAAGTAACGAAATAAATTTACAATTAATTAAAAGAACAAGAAGATAGGGCTTCTTTTTGCCCAGAAGTTCATTTGGAATAGTATCAGGTATCTACATTCTGTAGGTGTAAATACTCAATATAGGAAGTTCCGTTAAAAAAATTGCCTATATACGCCCCACTACTGGTCACAGGCCTCCTCTCATTTCTGAGAAAGTTTTAGGGCAAGGAAGTGTCAACAGCGCTGCTCCAATGAGTGTTGACGGACTTTACACGTCTTCAATTATTTTTCAATATCTTAAACATGCAGGTTTCCTCACTATGTTTTCCTTCACCACCGAGCACGTGGTAAATCGCAATTAACAAAAATTGCAATTAACAATTTCATTGGTGCCTTATGAAATTTACAGCGATCGCTTAGCCCCCGAGCTACCACGGTTCAGCTCCTCAGCTACACATCGCACACTTAGTTCTTCACCCAGTTCTGTGTTCCAGTTCAATGGGTAAGGAAGCTGATCCACTTTAATAAGGTGCTGTAAATAATACCATCTTATTTCTCAGGGCTGACAATGCATATGTAATATTCTTGGTAGTTAGTTCATATGATTTCCGCTTGAAGTAGAAACCTACCATCACCCCCCTGAACGGGTTCCCGCCTTGTCGTGGCGGGGGGTTTTACTGTCCTTGACTCGGTCAATAATAATTAACAAAGAGGAATCCACATAGCTGGAGCGAGGGCTGCCCTGAGGTGTCCACTTCGGATGTGTGTTAGTGGACTGCGGCGGGACGGGTGACCTCTTTATCCTATCCGTGCCAGTGCAGCGGTGGGACGCCGAGTAGCAGACGCATAGGAAAACGAGTGTTGGTATGACGATGTGCCATTCTCCATACCCTCCGCGGCCGAAACTTGGTTGGCTGCAGAGCCACAGATCAGATCCGGAAAAGGAGTCATCCCACGAGTATAAGCTGCCATGGGGTGACCGGTACTAGTGGGACCGCGAATATGTGCAAAAGTGTTTCCGTGGCCCTGCTAATATGCAGCGAAATTAGAACACCGTGGGGTTTTAGTCGGTGCGAGCCCGATGTAACCCGCGCTTGCCACCGCAAGACGGGCATGCGTAGGCATTTCCCATTAAAAAAAAATAGGAATTTATAGTAATGTTAGCTCATTTGTAACTATACCATAAAAATAATATAAAAATTGTACAAAAATAATATAAAAATATTTCTATGTATTAATTTAATAATTTAGATAGTTACAATTGGATTTACTGCTTTACTGTAGATTTGAACTCGACCTCCCAACTCCATTTTGAGCTGCCAATCTCTCAAGTACAGGTGAACTGCGGCCATATTGAGCCATCCTCTACGCCACGTTTGAAATCTAATACAGAAAAAAATGCATAAGTATATTTAGGTATGTTACTTATGTGTTTATAAATACTCGAAAGCAGTTAATGATTTTTGAATACGTGATTAATAGTAAATTAATAATATAAAGTAATTGATTAATAGTAGGTTCTGAAAATTTTAAATCAATTAAAATAAATTATTAACATCAAAGATACCTGACAACAATATGGTAATCATGTTAATAATTATTTGCCATGTAGTGGCGGCGCAAGAAAAATTCATAATCGCATTTCTTCTCATTGGTATCTCAAAAGGTGACTATGAGAAATTTCAGAAAAACATTGTCATGGACATGCATTCAACCATCTCACTTAAGCTAGAATAAAATATCCAGACCGAAGACGAGCATCAATGGTGCAAAGCGTCTGGAAGTGCAATTGTCTAGTTGCCCGTAGAATAGGCTTTTACGGGATGACTAATATGAAAAATAAAAAAATTAAGACGATTTTTTTTTACTTCGTTTCTAAATTAATATAAGTATAACGTTTGTATTCTGACCTAGTTAAAAGTTGCAAAGTCCTTGATTTTTGTCCCAGTTTTCTATACATCAAAGCAGTAGATCGAAATGAAATCAGATCCCCCCTTAATGAAGTTTCAATATTTCGATTTTTAAGTGCAAGTCTTGTTGCTTCAAGGTAGAACTTGGATGCAGGTCCAGCAAAACCTGAATAAAAAAATATAATAGGAAATTAAACAAATGCCTTATTTTCATATCGGCTAACGTTCTTACCGTGAGGAAAACATAGAGTGTAATAAGTCAATGAAGTGGAACATGTTATAGCCGTGGTAGTCAGAGGCTAAACGCTCGCTGTAAATTTCACAGTACACGAGCAACCCGAGTTCGATCCCCACCGGCACCAATAAAATTGTTGGTTGCAATTTTAATTGCTCATTTACCACGTCCTCGGCGGATAATGAAAACATCGTGAGGAAACCTGCATGTCCGAGAAATAGAAAAACATATTTCGAAGACGTGTGAAGGTTACTTATAAGCATTGGGGCAGTACAGTGTCCACCGTACTGCCCTTGCCCTTAAACCTTCACAGAAATGACAGAAGGCCTGTGCCCAGCAATGGGATGTATGTTATGGGTTATGTCTTAAATTTAACTATAAATAGGGTTTTTTTCAAATTTAATGTTTTTGTCGTTGATATTGGATCAAATTGATATATCAATAATACCACTAAAGGGCAGTATAGATTTAACCTATCAGCCGGTTGAAGGTTAAGGTCAAGGGCGGACAAATTCCTATTAAAAGGAAATATAACCTCAAATGGCTTACCAAGATCATCCGTTACGCCGAAAATATTGCAGCATTAATTTTGAAATAAATATATGGTAAAGTTGAGGATTAATGTTAAGGATTATGTTAGGCGAAAAGACGATTCCGTAAAATTTTCTCGATAGAAAAAAATCCAAAATTACCTCCAAAGTAAACAATTAACCGTTGTTATTCATAAAATACTCTAAATAAGATCATGAAACTTTGCATACTAACTGAACTAACTATGAAGCAGTGCTTATGTTATTTACTTTTTTTAAAATACCATTATTTTCACTGTAAAAAGAAATTACCTAAATTATCGGCCTCTTGAATCGTGATTCCTGCCGCCCGGTCAGTTTCGCTTCGGCCTTTGTAGGGGGAGGTTGTGTCGCTTACGATCAGAATACACATTACGCAACAGGACGACGTAAAATTAAAATGGGAAATAACCGTAATAAAAATAAGAAGCGACTGGCTTGGCGTTAAGAAACATGCATAAATATGATAAACCTAATGAAATAAGTGTCTAACGCCCTATCTACTTACAGTATTTGTGATTACAAACATGTCGGTACATAGCCGCGGACGAAACGCGCGGGGAAGTGGGGACGAAATTAGAATTTGAGCTGACTTACTATATCCCCTTAACTTCATGCCATACTTTACGTATGGTGAACACGATTTGAATTTCTTTATTATGAATAACTTTTGTAATTTAATTTTTAGGGCAGCGACCTGCCCCGTATTTGCTTGAATAGGGCCTATTAATGTGGCTTTATTTAAATTTAAGGTAGTTAAAAACCATTTGTTTATCAATTTTTCTCCTTTTTTTGAGAACGTTTTAGTTTTTGAAAAAAATGTAGCCTAGATAACTCCAGACATAGCTCTAAATTATCTTTTCATGAAGCTACGTTACAATCAGTTCTGCCATTCTAAAGACTAGCTTGGACAGACAAGCAGACGACGTTTTAAAAGATGGTTGTTTATGTATTTATTGCAAGAAAATAACCCAACGAACTTACGAGATTTTTAGCGCACGAGAGACTTTAAGCGCATGTAGTAATTCCATAGCAATCGAACAACTCTGGTAGGATTCCCGCCGATAAAAAAAAACTAATCTTGAGTGTTACTTTACCATATCCTTAGTGATGAAGGAAAACATCTTAAGTAAACCTTTATATTAGATGAATGAATATATTTCGAAGACATCATGTGAAGTCTGCCACATAGCTTATCAAGTTGAGCAGCATTGCCGATTAATTGCATCATAACCCCTCTTAGAAATAAGAAGAGGGCTATGTCGTCATTAATGAGACATAAGTATGTGGCCGAGGAGAGAAAGGCAAGGTGTTCTGCCCGGGGAGCGGCTATGGCTCCGTGTGATATTTCTGAGCTATTCTATATATACTGTTTTTGATTTCGAACTTTGATAGCGCGATTTAGGTTTCGGTGTGCAATGTGAAATGCTTGTGACGAGACGACAGCGCCGCTATAAGTACATATCAAAGGCTGTTCTTCGTTAACTATTCTAAATTTTATTGATTTTTTTTACTGTAATGTTATTTTACCTTTTTCTTTCAGCCAATTTCCATTTAAAATATAAAATTCCCAATTATCAGGCTCCAGTTCTATTAACCTCCATAAAACCTTCTGCTTTTCTGGTTCGGGTGTCAGTGAGACAAGTTCTAAATGAGCTTGAACGAACTGAGGGCGAAGGAGTATGCATTTCTCCAGCATTTCGATGGCTTCCTTTGTTTGACCAATTTTTCTAGAAATTAACACAAGCAGGTTTAAATTGCATTTTAAAATGTTATTACCAATAAACCGTAATAATATAGCATTAAAACAACTTCGGACACAAACAGGATTCGTAATTCATATTTAAAGTCATCTTTATTACTCTGTGACAGTTGACAGATCGACATTGAGGACGGATTGACGATCACGGTACCAGGCGTCTGAAACCCTTGGCGCTGTTGCCATAGTAGTCTGGGTATTTTAAGTATGGAACAAGAGAGAGAGAGAGAGAGAGTCAGCTCATATACACGCACGGGATGAAATGGAGTGATGAATTGTCTTAGGCCCCCATCACACAGGTACAACAGTCATAATTTAAAAGACCAAAATATATACAATTTTAAAATCAAGCCTAAACGTAAAGTTCAATCTTTGGATATGTTGACAAAATAACTTGGGGTAAATGTATTGTCATCTTATATTTATTATGTGAAAAAAGATTACTAGTGAAGTCTTATATTTACGCAAATAATATAAGTTCATGTTATTGTAACTGTAAATATATTTAGGCTTGTCCCTGATATTTAATCAAACATGATTTTATTTATTTGTTTTCTCAAAGAAACTTCGAGCTCATTTTTTTTAAACGTTAACCCCACACTAGGATTTTCTCCTGTATCGTGGAGGTAGTTTACATACATATATTTCACAAGTACAAACATCCAGACCTGGAACAATTACTTGTAGGCTATACAAATACTTGTTCCGTGCGGGATTCGAACCGGCAGCCCTCAGCACTATAACTCATTGCTAAGCTACTGCAATACGGAGCCGTCGAAACACAGTCACATTTGACTGTAAGATGAATATTAACAATAAATTAGCCAGAACAGTTCCCAACGTTAAAAATTACATGGCGTAAACTTTAGGCATAATTAAATGAAGTACGTATTGATTTCTTATATTTACGCGAACATTGCACATGATTAAAACTACTTTTACGGATTTTATCGCAAACAACTTTTTACTAGCCTGATTTAAGATCTTGGCGCTTCCTCGAATGTCTTTTTTAGTGGATATCTTGACACACGTAGGAATGAGATTATGATCTCTGCATCTCTTCAAGAAATTTAAAGCTGTTATGTATCTTGCGCGCTTGGTCTTCAGATCTTCTAATCGGCGTATTTTATTTGCTATTTCCAGTCCGTACTGGTTAACATAATGATTTCTTATAGCGATAAAATCCGTAAAAGTAGTTTTAATCATGAATTACATATATTATGTGTTCTGCTAAAGAGAAAAACATACTTAATGCATGCCTAATAGCAATGTTAGTAAAGGTAATTTTATATTCAGAGAGAGAACATGAAGTACACACACCGCATAAGCATGATCAATATAATAAATATGATTTTTTTTTATAGAATAGGGTGACAAACGAGCACGCAGTCCACCTGATGGTAAGTGGTTGCTGCGGCCCAGAGACATCTACATCTATCCTCCATTAAAAATCAAAATACAAATGCGTTGTCACCCGTGAGGACTGAGATGGAATGCCTCGTTTCCAGTAAAAAAGGGTCTCCGGTTCTCTACACTCACCATACGAAATACAGCAGCATTAAGACTATTTCACGCTGGTATTCTATGTGATATACTACAAATCCTCCCAAAAGAACATATTTCCACCAAAGATGATTCGTAAGGCTAATGAAATCCAAAACATTCTATGCAATAGAAGATGTCTGGTTTTTTTACGTGGTAGAGCTCCACTGCGGCTGTATTACGGTTGTGGCACGAATGGATCGGCTTGACCGAGGTAGAACCAGACTCTCACAGAATTCCAGCGTAAAATAGCAGCTTTACGCCGCTGTGTTCCGTACGGTGAACCGGAGACCCTTTTTATTGGAAACAAGGTATATAATTTCAGTCCCCAGGGGTGACAACGCGTCTGAATTTTGATTTAAACAGAGAATAAATGTAGATGTCTATGACCCACAGCATCTACTTACCATCAAGTGGACTGTGTGTCGGCCCGTTTGTCACCATTATTTAAAGAAAAATACCATCTGCTTGGGATGATTAATAAAGTTAAAACTTTATTCGGGCACACCAATCCAAGACTTTAAGATACTATAATTAAGTTTCTACTGCACAGATTGTATCAATAATGAATAATTCTAATCTGAAAGTAGCCGAGACTAACTACGAAAATGAGACATTTAACATTAACATAGTCTCGCCGTGACAATGGGTACTAGAAACTTAGAGAACATAAAATTAGTAAATTAAATGCGAAAAAAATCGTAAGAAAAACTGATTTAGGTCAAAAGATCTGCTGTAAACTATAAGTAGCTACTCTTCTTGAAAAAACTTATCCAAGTTTCGTAAAATATTTCATTCTAACTTCAAAATATTTTCGAAATTTGTGGTCCTGTTAAGAAAATGCATGGGCAGAGGAGATAATATTTAAAATGAAATTATTTGTAGAATTTAAAGCATTTAATTTTCAAACCGTTTTGGATATTTTGCATTTACCTCGGT